>JARYZH020000009.1:7848782-8261929 GCA_030021035.2 Notholithocarpus densiflorus | reverse complement strand
GGGGGGGGGGTGGGCGGATGTCCAACTATGGGGGGGGCCAATCAATTTTCATACCTACTATGTTGGACTTTTTTTTTTTTTTTTGCAGGGGCCACGGCCCCCCCAAGGGACAACGTGGCTTCGCCCCTGAGAGCAAGAAGTTTAAAGGGCTTAGGTACACTGGGTAGATTAGGCTTGGAGGGTCTTCTGCTTTTCATGTATCCCAATTTCATTTTTTAGTGAATTATTGACCGCTTGGAGGGTGGCGGAGAGGTTTTACGCCGAGGACTTCGGTTTCCTCTTCGATAACACATCGTTGTGTTGTCTTTGTGTTTGTATCTCTCTTTCCTTAATTTTTGCCATTTAATTTCTGCTGTGATTGTGATTTTATTTGGTTTAGATTATTTTATCAATTCTGTTTTAGCTTATGTTCATGTTTCGCACATATATTGTTTGATAATAAGATTGAATTGGTAATTTGTAAATTGGGGGTCTAAACGTTCAAGGTGTTTTATACACTATTTGAAAATTCAATAACTATGGTCCTTAACATCATTAGCAAGATCAATCATGCTACTTCTTACATTGGATGTCATTATAATGAGAGTGTTTTTAAAATCCACTGTCCTACCCTTGCCATCTGTTAATCTACCATCTTCAAGGATTTGAAGCATTGCGTTGAAGACCTTAGGGTGAGCTTTCTCTATCTCATCAAAGAGGATAATTGTGTAAGGATGGCGATGAACAGCTTCAGTCAGTTGACCTGCCTCTTTGTGGCCAATATAACCAGGAGGTGCACCAATGAGCTTGGAAACTGCGTGGCCCTCCATGTATTCACTCATATCAATTCAAACCACGGAATTCTCCGAACCAATGAAGTATTTGCTCAGCGTCTTTGCCAATTGTGTCTTTCCTACGCCTGTTGGACCAGTAAATATAAAGCTAGCAATAGGCCTGTTGGGATCTTTTAGCCCAACTTTGGCACGACGGATTGCATGACTTACTGCTTTGATAGCTTCATCCTGTCCAATAATGTACTTCTGAAGTTTTTATTCCATTTTGAGAAGGCAGGCTGACTCAGCACTAGATAGATTCTCAACTGGGATTCCAGTCCAAGAAGAAACAATGTGTTGAATACGCACCTCTGTCACTACAGGCCTATGTACTTTCCCTCACTCTCTGCTTTGCTTTTCCCTCTGTAATTCCTTATTAGAATTGATATTTGGTCCTTGACCTCAATTTCCCGATCATGTAACTCAATAGCCTATCAAAAAATTTACGGTTAGCAAGTCCTGCATAAAGATGGCTGACCAACAAAAATGATGGCGACCAAGAAGCTAGGCATTCAAAATTCCGATAAACTATTAGATACATTTCAATATCTATAGGTCCACAAAATTTAGCTCTTTGAAAATATAGGCGTCTGTGTTTCTTTTGCCTGATTTTTGATGCCCCTCTCAAAGATTTATTCCAGACTAATAAGTTATCAGATTGGACTTTAAAATTGAACTTTCGTACCTTAATATTTTATTATTAGAATATGTTGGTGAGCTTCACACCAAGGACCATGTTTTTAAGACCTTATTATGTCAAGTATACAACAATGAAGAAGTACAAAAACCTTTTCAAAATCTTGGCTAGTGATAACTTTATCCTTCTCCTTTGCAATCTGCAAAAGCTCTTTCTCAAGTTCTTGGACTTCCTTTGGAAGCTGAAAATGACTGTGTTTTGCATACTTAAGATTTTGCAAAAACCGTTAAGTTTTAATCATTTTGCTAAATTTGCAACAAATAAATAAGTACCTGTACACACTGAAGTCGAACCTCAGACCCAAACTCATCAATCAAGTCAATTGCTTAATCAAGTAAGAAGATTCCACTGAAATCCCAAACTATACATAAGAAACCCAAAGTGTCCTAAGCCTGAAATAAATTTAATATCAGAGACAATCTAAGGGATTTCTTTTAACAATAACAAAATCCCATTAATTTTACATCACTTCGTGAACTCTGGTTTTGTTTTTTTGGGATCTATATGGACATAAAATCAATATCACATGAAAGACAGAATGTTTAATGTTATCCATAGAAACATGTGACTTCCCTCTAGGAACTTCTGTTACTAGCTACTAATCCCCCTTGTTACTTTTAGCTTCAGTTCCCTGAATCAAGAGAACTCCAGAACCAACGAAGCAATGATAAACAATAGGCAAGATGTTGAACTTATAATAGAGTCACCTATAAATTAAGTTCCAAGATCCACTTTCCATTTCAAAAGCTACCCACACATGTCAATATCTGAACAACAGGATAGTCACCTATCGTTAAATGCATTCCCTTTAGTAGATTAATTATAAAAAGTCAGTCTGATCTTTTGAACATTTACAATCTGATATGTCATTCCTCAAAATGCAAAAGAGAACATAAACTGTTTGAAGAATTTGGTTAATTTCTGGTCTAAAATATTGTATCTATATGTTTTTGGTACCAAATAAGGCTGCACAAATAGTTAGTCATGAATCATGATAAAGAGATGAGGACTAAGAGAACTCAATGAATGAGAAACCACAACAGACTTATCTATATGGAGAGGATCTAACTTCACTTCATTTTCCCACTGATTTGGAATAAGAAATTTGTAGTCATCCCCATAAAAATTCAAACTACTGTTGAGTACTTTTCAAATAATTTTAGAAATGCCTAATATTAACTGTATTCTAGCATAATTCAAGAATGGTTTCTTTAGGATAAAATGGTTATCTAATGAAGATTTGAGATGGTTTCAGATATTTCATCATATAAAATGGTTTTCATCGCATGGACACTACATGGATAGGAAATTCATCTACTTTTGCAAGTTGCTTTATAATGGCAAGTTTATAAACGATATTTTACCAACTAGGCCATGAAAGGATAAGTAATATGATGCAGTGAAGTAATTTAATTTGAAATGTATATAGAGATAAAGACAGGAGACAAATGTCAAAAATTCTTCATCACAAGACACAACATAGAATGACTTCAAAGTTCAAACAACACACCTGATATATTGCTTTGACAACTTAGCAGCTGCACTAAGGGCTTCATCTGTATAAATGACCTTGTGATGATTCCCATATGTTAAACGAAGCCCTTTCAAAATACATATGGTGTCATCAACTGATGGTTCAGGAACTTTCACAGGCTGAAATCTTCTTTCAAAAGCTGGATCTTTCTCTATGTGCTTTCTGTACTCATCAAATGTCGTAGCACCATTACCTGCACCAGTTGAAGCAAGTAAAAACCTTCTCCTTTTTTTTTTTTTTTTTTTTTATTAAGTGAGATCAAGCTTGGACACACAATTCAATTTGGAATTTAGAGTTAGACACGATCCATCAATGATAAATAATCTAATTTCAAAAGCCTGTCAAGATAGTAAAGTAAATATAAATTCCAAACTTATTGAATTAGAGCATTTAATAGATTAAAATGATCCAAAACACTTAATTATGCAGCAGAGTTAAGTTACCTTTAATTCACCTTTTGCAAGAGCAGGTTTTAAGATGTTTGCAGCATCGATTGCACTGCCTCTTATAACTCCCGCTCCAGTCAGCATGTGAACCTCATCAATAAAAAGTATTATATCATCACTTTGTTTAACTTCATCCATAAGTTGCTTTAGTCTTTCCTCAAACTCTCCGCGATATATTGTCCCAGAAATAATACGAGGTATATCCAAGCTAATCACCTGAGAGGCACAATAATATATTCATTAGAATATCATACAAGAGATGGTAAAAGTTTGCAGCTCATGTTTCAAGGATAGTTGCTAAAAATATAAGGCCCAATCATTATCAAGCCCGAGTTCATTCCTACTTGGTGTGCAAGCAAGTAAAGATATCTTAATCCTATTTGTATTGCGAGTATTGTAACCCTCGTTTAATGTACGAGTAGTCAAGTGTTTAGCCTACTATAAATACCCATCAATGGGTTCATTGTAATATACAGAGCTCATAGTAAAGATGTAGTTTCATGGGTTATAGTAATGCCTAAAATTCCTACATTTTATATAAGACTTCATATTGTAAACAATTTTATACCGACTTTCCATTAAGTATTTCAGGAACTTGTCCACTTGTAATCCTTTGAGCAAGACCTTCAACAATAGTTGTTTTTCCAACACCAGGTGATCCAATGAGGCAGGGATTGTTCTTAGTCCGCCTACCCGAAATTTTAATCACACGTTCTACTTGCTCCTGCCTTCCCACAACAGGATCCAAGTGTCCCTAACATGCAATACTCTTAAAAATCAATTGAAGTATGATAAATTTTTGCACAGCAATGCAATGCAATGCATCAGAATTAGTTAAAGGGCCTTTAACAGTGGCAAATACATAGAAGCACGATTACCTTCTTAGCTAATTCTGTCAAATATGCTTCACAATTTATACTGCTAATCTGCAATCATCATTGAATATGAAGATGAATTTTATCACTAAAGCAAAAACCTTCTAGCTTAAAAGTCAAAACAAATGAAACAGAGAAACGTGGAGTTTGACATCAAGTTATACAAATTAATTTTTTGTTGAATTAGTTGGTTTCTTCCTAAACTTGTGCCTCTATTATTATTGTTCAAACTAGTCCACCCGACCAAACTGATTCGCTCTGGTTCCATTCGGTTTGGCTCGAGGTTTTTTTCCTCTCAATCGACTTCGAGATGACTATTTGGAAAATCAACATTTTTTGGTTTGGTCCAAAATCTTCTCCCAACCTCGACTGAACCAAACCAATATAAAAAAAACAGTGCAAGGGTTGCTAACTGCTGGAGCAAATTAGCAAAATTCTAATTGACCAAGAGAGGGAAGGAATACCCATTTTCCTAAAGACCAGTTGGTTGATCAGGGACTCTGACCCAATAGAACTTTTCAGTGCACCATATGTCCAACTAACATCTTTCTTCCAGTTAGAAACTGAGAGGAATATAGAAGGATATCCAAAGAGGGCATGTCCCTCTATATGCCTCACCAAGAGTAACATCCAAAAGTTATGGAGTAATGACTTGAACCGTTACTCTACCCCATTATGCCCACTATTACGCTCAATATTAATAGAGTAGTGTGTATATAAACACCAAGAGTGATACCCATTGTACTGAGAACGAATTCTGCATTTCTCATAGTGTTTACAGAGTGTTGTGAGGTTCTTAGGTTGTGGGTTATGTTTGCATTACTCTAGTAGTGTGCAACACCGTCGGAGAAATGTTTGGTTTGTGGGTTATACAAACTGGAATTCAAAATGAGTTTGAATTGCTGGTTTGCGTGGAGGCTGGCTCTGGATAGCGTAAAACAATTTCGAAGTTCCTGTGTAATCGTCGGTTTAGGCAAAGAGAAATATGCCGAAAAACCGATTCTTTATATTCCACTGCAAAGTCTGTAAGTCTATGTTTCTTACATTTCTAGTGAGGTGTGGTCCTTGACCAATTAGGTGCCCAATTAGCCAAATTACATTATTTTGCCCATTAAAACCTAGATCTTCAAAGTTCAAACAATGTCAATGAGCCAGCCTTATAATTTTGTAGCCTAAATAATACACGACCTTGCTAATATAAGTTGAAGTTTCCACTTTCCAATCAAACAATTTTTTTTTCCTTATTATTATTATTATACCCAAATTCATTAATCAACAAAGAAGAGTAACATTTTTCCTCAATTGCTCAGAAACAACAAGAGGAAGAGAGAGCATGTTAAAATATCCAAAAAAAACCTATGAACAACAACAAATTTAGCAAGAACATGTACAACATAATTAGGATCTCTCATAATCCAGCTAATAAATTCATACTGGACAAAACCTTTGCTAAGCTCAAACATTAAAATTTCCCTCCACAATAATCTTCTTTTAAGTGTAAATATGGATCGTAAACCTTAATCCATGAAATGGAAATATTTTAGCCCTTTTCGTGAAGTAAGGAAATTGTGGGGCCATGGTTCCAATCCAAGACGTAGAGAAAAACGTGAGCCATCAATCTTATTTGTAAACTATAAAAGTATTAGGCAAAGAGCCCAACCCGTGAATGTATATATTATTTGGGCTTTCTGTAACCCGGCCCAATAATCTTAATTTTTTTTTTTTTAATTCACCTTTAAATTAGTATGGACAAAGGATTGAAGGAATGGGAAACCCGGGAGAACAAAAGATACCTGAACACATCCCAGATAACAGCACTCTCTGACCACAGCAGGAAGGCTTATCTTTTTTTATAAAAGAAAACAACCTTGGTAAGAATGATTACTTTATAACCACCATTAATTTAGTCACCATGTGTACTGTAGCCTACTTTAGTGATTAAGAGCTATATTATAAACAAATTAAAGGGGTTATTATATATGGGGCAGCAACAAAGAGCCTAAGATTTATATAGGTCCCATATAGAGTTGTCTGACGGTTGTCTCCACAAAATCAATAAAGACAAGCTTGTTATTCCTTCCCTTTAATTAATCACCCAATATATTCTAACACTACTACTACTACTACTACGTATTCTTAATTTCTTGGTCTCTCTCTTTTATGTCTAACAGATATCTTTTTGTTCGGTTGGATAGCTGTGACCAGCACATAGGGATTGGGGACCCAGCTCATAAGTCATAAAGTCACAACCATTTTATGCTTCTTAACAACCCACCCTCCCATTTCCTTCACATAATCAGCGGATAACAATATTCTATGTTGAAAGTTGAAACTACTAAAGCTTATTCATTGTAAAGGATTATTTGTTTGTCTTTTGGATGCTTTTTAGATTTACAAAGAATGCTGAGAAAAATGGAAGGGAAATTGTTTAAATATTTTGAAAAAGTTCAATTATTTTTCTTCTTTCTACCTTTCTTTCAGTGATCCACACAGAAGGGTGAGAATCTTGGGTTTGGGGGATAAAATTAACTTCAGTGTATAAGCTTATAAGCATGATTTCACAATCAGGCAGTTATGCGTGATGGTTGCTAAAGAAAATTCATGCCTTCTTTAGTGCACAGTTTAATTGGGCTAGCGGCAAAATATATATATATATATATATATATATTTGCTTATAGATTATTTAAGATTGAAAATTTGAGTAAATTTTTCAAGGAAGTCGGTACTAACTGTAATAGGAAAATATTGTTGGGAAAAAATCTATATAAGTGGGAATAAATTTCAACAAGCATAGTGGAAGCACAATCACACAAAAACACAAAGATTTACGTAGAAACACTTTCTCTTTGAAGGGAAAAATCACGGGATAAACTCCGAATAATTTCACTATATTAAATAGAGATTACAACATTTGGAGATTCAACTTGAGCAAAAAAAAACTATCTTTTTCTTTTTACTCACTACTCACTTTCTCACTGTGTATCTCTCACAATTTTCTCTTACTCTTTATATTTTTCTCTCTCTTTTCCTTGCTCTCACTCACACAGTTCTTCAAGACTGCAATGTCCTCAATCTCCCTCACTGGGACTTCTCTTCTCTTCTACACCAAATGGCTGAATGGTCTTCCTTTTATTTCTTCATCTTTTCCTTCTTTTCTTCCTTCCACATGCTTCACATCAAGTCACAATAAATGCAAGCACACAAGCCTTGACTTTTGTACATGATATTAGACAAAAAGGATGAATTCAATTCTTCACTTCACTTGGCCGAATGTCCTTGTGTTTTCTTTGGCCAATTTTTATTCTTCCTTCAGTGTGTCCCACACGCTTAATGTCAAGTCTCATTAAGAGACATGGTTGGCAAATGGTTGGCTTGAAGACTTTAGAGCATTCTTATCAAGAATGCTATAAAATATAGTATTTAAAGTTTCAAAAAGTTCAATTATTTTAACAATTCACTTTATAATATACCCAACATCAAATAATATACCCAACATCAAATGTTCAATTATTTTACTACTTTATTTAAATATTCTTTTTTTATTCTTTCTTTATGTTTTCTTTATTCTTTCTTTATTTTTTCAATTAACTACCATGTACCTGTTAGATATAAAGTTTTTTTCCTTCAACTACCATGAATGTATCTTGTGCTTGATGCGTATGAGATAGGGGAAGTAAAATCAGGTTAATTGCAATAAACAGGTTAATTAAGCTTAAACATAATTATGGCTAATTGCAATTCTTTTTTTTATTTTTTTTATACCAGAAAAGGAAACAAGTACTATACAAATGCTGGATGAGCCCAGCTACATGGTCCAAGGACTCTAGTTGCAGTCTTAGCAGCACTGCATACAGAACCTAGAATAATCCTGGGAACAAAAAGGACTTTGCAGCACAAACCCTGTTGCTTTAAGTTTGAGATGTCAGCAACCATAGTTTTTTTCCTGCCAACTAGGTGTGCAACTAAAATTACAGACTTGAGCTACTCTTTTACTACTACACATAAACAAAATTCTACAGCAACCAAGCCATTTAGCTTTGATAGCAGCTTTCACTAAGGCTTCTTGAGTTGCTGCATTAGCTATTGATGCTCCACTGTTGGCAACAGCTATCCAGTGCAGAAATCCAACAACTACCCAGTGTAAAGGAAAAAACAGCAGTTAAATTAAAACCAGTGCAGAATAAGAAAACAGTAGCCCACACTCTACAGGCAGCAACTATCCAGTGCAGAAATCCAGCAGCTACCTAGTGCAGAGGAAAAAACAACAGTTAAATTAAAACCAGTGCAAAATAAGAAACAGCAGCCCACACTCTGCAGGCAGCAACTAAATTGTGACATGGCCAAACCACCAAAAGGGGTAAATTATAATTTACCCAAGAAATTATTCTGGATTTCTATGAAAGCATCCTATGTTTTTTGTTCTCAATTGTGCTTCAAGGAATGAGACACCACTATGAAGTATGAACATAAATGTTCACCCCTCGTTGCTGCCAATGAAATCCAACTAAGTTTCTAACTTTTAACTGCGTGTTCAATCATAATAAGGTTGTGTGTTCAATTGCATTCAGTAGTACACATTTGTTTATAGTGCATATTGGCACTTCAATATGGAATATATTTAGAAAGTACTGAAGAACCATCAGGTTGACAATCAAAATTAGAGAGAGGAGGAGCAACTGAATGCAATCTATGGAACTAATGTTCTTGCAGCATATTTGATGAGTGAATAAGTTAACTAAGACTACCAAATATAGAGGAAATAGTTAAACCAACAAATGATGTTTAATGACACGAGTTTTAGGTTTGGCAACCTAGGCTCTCACCACCAAACCCATATCAAATATCTCTGTTTGGGATCTAGGCTTGTTGCACCCCTATCATTTAAAGACTGTTCAAAGTAAATATCTCTTTCCTTCTTCTAGAATCTAGTCAATGTGTGACAATTAGGAAATTATGGCTATTCCATCCTCAACATAATAATTTGTGACAACAAACATATCCTTTGATATTTTATATTTGGAGGTATAAATTCAAATGGTTTGGACATAATCTTAGTTAACTTTTTGATAGATATTAGTAGAAGCAACCTCATTCAAGCTTGAGATGATGATCAGCCTTTGAATATCAAAGCACGTAAGAAGTCCCAGCAGAAACAATTACCAATATAGATGGTGATGATGCAAAAAATCAACAGTTGAGTTCCTCGTCATAGCGGATGGACGATGCTATGAATGGGGTTGTCTCTGTAGGTGAGAATTCTGCAAAATGAACTGAGGGGAAGAGTAACATGCCGGTGTGGCGTCAGCCAAACCGCCTCCGATGCTTAAGTCAGTAAGGAAGAAAGATTCTAGAGAGAAAATGAGTTGAGAGTGATTTCATAGAATATTTGTCTGTACCTTTGACTTTTGTTATCCTCTCTTTTATAGTTATGTGCCTCATTAATGGGCAATGATGTGCTACATTTATGCTCAATGGCTAGTGCGTTACAGAATTTTTGTCTGGAGATCACAACTCATTCTGTGACCGTTGCTCCATCTGTTACGTTTTGTCATCAATATGCGTAATAAATGCATAACGTCTTCTCTGGGTGAATGACGACCTACGTATAATGACAACCATAAATTTCTGGTTCATCAGCTGCCCCCTTGTTCGTTTTCTCGTCTTTTAGACGAGATAAGAACAAATTCGTCTGACACTTCGTATTCCGTGGTACTGCGCATTTATGACGACTTGATGTCTAAGTGGTTGGGCACCACATGTACGGCTAGGATGTGCTCGACGTGCGAACATGTCTCAATTTTCCCACGCGTGTTTTAGCCACTCGTTTTGCATTTTTCCCTCCTCTTTCCTTTCTTCTATATTTTTTCCTTATTTAGTTTCTATTCTAGGGTTCGTTTCTCCTCCGAGCTTCCTTTCTCTGTTCTGTGTTTCCTGGTAAGTCCTTCACGCTTCTTCTTCTTTTTCGATTCTTCCATGATAGATTATTCTGCTCTTAGAGCAGATTGTCCTTTGATAGCTTTCTTTTTCGCTCATTTAGGTAGTTTACTTGAGTCCGTAGAAAGGGAGTGTCTTGAGAGGGTTAACTCCTTCGTAGGGGAGGACTGTCCGTATACTTTTGTCCTTTCTTCTTTGTTTCCTTTAGTTTCTCATTCTGCTAAGGTAGATAGGTTGCTGAGGATGTCTAAGGTAAGGTCTAGTGACCTAGAGACAGCGTTATCCTCGTCTGATGATCGTGTGATCTCGGAGGCCATTTCTATTTCCACTCATTATAAAGCCTGGAACATCTCGTGTTCCCTTACGGGAAAAGATGAGCAACGAATCAGGGATAGGTTCCAATTCCCTGACTCTGTAAAAGTTAGGATCCTGAGTGACGAAGAGAGGGCTTGTCACTCTTACGCTGATGAGGTTTGTTTTTACGAGGTTGATGTTGCCAGTGGCCTTCGTTTCCCTGTTCATCCCTTCGTTAGGGAACTTTTTTCTTATTTGCATCTCGCTCTGGCATAACTAGTGCCTAACTCTTGGCGGATCCTTGTTTTTTGCATGGTGGTGTGGAAGTCCGCCAATGATGGTGATGTCAATAGGAGGGACGAGTTTCTCCATTTTTATCGTCTGAGGAAATCTAAGGACCCCGGCTATTATGAGTTTAAGCCGTGGGATAGGACTTCTAGGTTAATCCTTGATTACCCATCATCTCTTCGAAACTGGAAGCCAAATTTCTTTTTATCTCTGAAAGTGATTGGGAGTTCATCCCTAGTGAGGACTTGGACGAAGCCCCCAAGTTTTTTCGTAGTTGGGGAGTTCCTGTGTCTGGTGCATCTTTCTCATCTTTTCAATTGCTTTTCCCTTTTTTATGAGTGACGATGATAGATGGGTTACTGGTACTCTTGTTTTACAGTTTCCTAGCGTCCTCGTCTAAAGAAGAGGTACCAGCGTTGCGCTGAGAAAGCAAAGGAGTATCTTGAGTCCATCAAGGATTTTGACGAACTTGTTTCTCCTCAATCCTTGTTTTTACACTTTTTGGGTCCGGAACAGTCTACTAAGGTTCGGAAGAATTTGGAAGTTGTGAGAAAGAGTATGTGTTTCTGCCTTCTTCTTTCTTTTCTTCCCTTTTTTTTTTATTAAAAAAAAAAAAAAAATTTTGCCTCATCCTTTCAGGAATGACGACTAGATTTAGCAAGTAGAAATTAGCTGAGGCCCAAGAGAAGAAGGCCAAGGGTGGTACCATCAGTGGTCTCTTGTCTAAGAAGAAGACTGGTGACGTTTCTAAGAAAGACCCCGTGTCGACAATTCCTCATGCTCACTCATTTGCTAAGTGCCTTACCTCTCCTACTTCGTCACTGGAGATGATTGCCTCTGGTGGAGAGGAAATTAGGAAGAAGAAAAAGGTCGGTGGTAAATCTTTCCTTCCTACCTTTTAGGATGACGCTGACGCAGCAGCTTTGAAGGCCCATAAGGCACTTTTTGTGGATGATCTGAGCCCTCTGATGGCGAAGTCATCCAATGAGGTGATGTCGTCTCACATCCAAAATCTTGTGCAGGTATGTGTCATTAGTCGTCTCTGCTTCTTCTTTTTCCTTTGCTTTACTTCTGCTGAGAGAAAATTTCTTTGTAGGCTTTAAGGGAGTCCCTATTCATTTCTGGGAAGCTCTTGGATTTAGAAAAGAAAGTGGCCATGTCTGAGCCTTTGGTCAAGTCTTTATCCGCTAAGAATGAGACGCTTAAGAACAAGGTTGCTATTTACACTACCAAAGCTGAGAATGACAAGGAGCTCGTGGCAACCTTGGAGAAGAGCCTACAAGTGGAGAAGTTTCTACAAGTAGAAGGACAAGTAGATTGGTGACCTGGAGCTGAAGCTGCAGAATGTTAGGGCCACGGCGGTACAGGATTTTAAAGACTCTGACAAGTACTCTGATGAATTATGCAAGTACTACGTGGAGGGCTTTGATCTTTTCATGAAGTGGATGGCAAAGCACCACCCTGGCTTGGACCTTTCTGGCTTGGCCGTGGACGACGTCAAGAAAGAGCTCATGTCCTCTGAGGCTACAGCGGAGAACGTGACGGAGGAAGCCACAGACATTGCTAAAGGAATGAAGGAGGCAACTGTTATAACCCCTACAGACCCTGTCCTTGATGAGCAGTAATCTTTTATTTTTTCTTTTTAGTTTTTTATTTTTCTTTTTATTTTTTATTTCTTAGCAAGGCAAGAACAATATTTCTCTTTGGGCCTGTTGTTTTGGGCAACCAAACAATTCCTTTGGGCCCGTTGTTTTGGGCAACTAAAAAATTCCTTTAACGATGATAGATAGGTTTATGGATTTCCTGCTTTTAGTTGTAGTAAACAACTCTTTTATGCTTGGACAACCCTTTATGACGATGTCAGTCGTGTTGAGACAACCTTTATGTTTAGCTTGCATTTGAGTAGCTTTTTCATACTTAGCTTGTATATGAACAGCTTTTTACCTTCGATTGTGTTGGAATGATTTTTTATTGAGTCATATTCGAATGACGGTCTTAGTTGTGTTTGAACAACTTGGTACTTTTAGCTGTGTTTAAACAGCTTTTTATTGAGTCATGTTTGAATGACGATCTTAGTTGTGTTTGAACAACTTAGTATTTTTTAGCTATGTTTGAACAGTTTTTTATTGAGTCATGTTTGAATGACGATGTTGCGCTTTACTCGTGACTTAGAGTCGTGGTATTGAAGCGTCTTTAGGTTAACCATTTTTTGTTTTGTCTTGAATGACGATTATATTGGTTGTGTTTAAACAACTCTGATTTAGTCGACTTTGGTAGTTGGTTAAGACGTCTCCTAAGGATGACTCCTAAATGTTGCACACATTTTGATAGTGATAGATTATGGATAATCATTGATAAATATGTATTGCACATGACAGATCATGGATAATCATTGATGAATACGCATGGATAATGGTTTCATGTATTATTGATCTTATGACTGACTGATCTTATGAATGACGAAAGTGATGGTTGTCATACATACTGATATGAAGATTAGGCAACTTGAAATGTAAAGCATTCCTTATTGGTAGTATTTCTTCAAGTGTTCTATGTTCCATGGTCGAGGCAGTTCCTGGCCGTCTAGAGACTTCAGGTAATAGGAGCCTTCTTTGGAATGACTGATTACCTCGTAGGGGCATTCCCAGGCTGGTCCCAGTTTTCCTTGGGATGGGTCCTTTGTTGCCTGTGACACCTTCCTAAGGACGAGGTCTCCTGTGTTGAACCTTCTCACCTTAACCTTTCTGTTATAATATCTGGTCATTGCTTCCTTGTGCTTGGCCATTCGCTTCATAGCTTTTTCTCTGACTTCGTCAATTAGGTCCAGATTGCTGTTAAGCTCCTGCTAATTCTTCTAGTCTTCATATGTTTTGACTCGGTAGCTCGTCAGTCCTATTTCCACCGGTATGATGGCCTTAGTGCTAAATGTCAGTCTAAATGGTGTTTCTCCTATTGGAACTCTTGTGGTCGTCCTATATGCCCAAAGGACATTTTGTAGTTCTTCAGGCCATGCCCCATTTGCCCTCTCAAGCCTAATTTTGATAATTTTGAGCAAACTTCTGTTCGTCACTTCTGTCTGGCCGTTGGCTTGAGGGTGTCTTGGAGAAGAATAGTGATTCTTGACTCCTAAGTCTTGGCAAAATTTTCGAAACTTGGGGTTGTCAAATTGCTTTCCATTGTCTGATATTATGACATGTGGGACTCCAAACCTGCAAATGATGTTTTTCCACCCAAAACTTGTGACTTTAGCCTCTGTTATCGTCGTCACTGGCTCTACTTCTACCCATTTTGTGAAGCAATCAATTGCGACTATTAGAAATCTGAGTTGCTTCTTCCCTAGAGGGAATGGACCCATAATATCAATTCCCCATTGGGCGAAGGGCCATGGTGAGGAGATGGGTGTCATCGTCTCTCCTGGTCTCGTCTGGACATTTGCGAAACGTTGACACTTGTCGCATGCTCTAACGATGTTGTATGCGTCTTTTTGTAGGGTTGGCTAGTAATATTCTGCTCTAAGCACCTTTCTTGCTAAGGATCTTGCCCCAGTGTGGTTTCCACAAGTTCCCTCATGTATCTCGTGATGCACATAATCTGCTTCTTCTAAACTGGCACATCTTAGATATGAGAGCAAATATCCTCATCTGTATAGCACGTCGTCAATAATGACGAAGCAAGCTACTCTGATCTGTATCTTCCTTACTTCCATTTTATCTTCAGGGAGTCATCCTTCTTTCAAGTAACGGACGATAGGAGCCATCCACTTGTCTTGTTCTTTTATCGTCAAGACTCGTTCACCTTCTGTGCTTGGCTGCCCCCTTATCTCTACACATAGTTCGGAGGTCGCATTATAATCGTCTGACGAGGCCAATCTTGCTAGAAAATTCGCTTCTGCATTTTTGGCTCGAGGGATTTGCACAAAGTTTAAACTGTTAAAGTGCTATGAGAGTCGATGGACGATCTTTAAGTACTTCTACATCCTTTCTTCTTTGGCTTCATAATCTCCCTTCACTTGTCCTATTATTAGCTGAGAATCAGCTTGGACGATGAGACTCTTTGCTCCTAGAGCTTTTGCTAGGCTTAGCCCTGTCAGCAATGCGTCATACTCTGCCTCATTTTTTATTGCTGGGAACTGCAATCTGACTGCATATTTCAACGTTTCTCCTTCTGAAGGTATAAGAACTACTCCTACTCCTCCCACTTTCTTCATGGCTAATCCATCTGTTTGGACCGTCCTTATTTCCATAGGGGATTATTCTTCCTTATAGGGGTAAGTGAATTATGCAATGAAGTCCGCTAGTACTTAGGCTTTAATTGCTGCTCAAGGCCGTTATTCGATGTCAAATTGGCCGAATTCAATTGCCCATTCAATGAGTCGTCCCGCTGCATCTATTGTGTTCATCGTCTTTCTTATAGGCTGGTCTGTCATGACGATAATGGGGTGTGCTTGGAAGTAAGGACAGAGTTTTCTAGAGACAACCAATAATGCAAAAGCTATCTTTTCCATCCTTAGGTAACTTGCTTTTGCTCCTTGAAATGCTTGGCTGGTATAATAAATTGGCTTTTGGATGTTCCCTTCTTCTCTAATCAATGCTGAACTTACTGCAGTGTTGGATATTGCTAAGTAGAGGTACAACTTTTCTCCCATCACCAAAGGGCTTAGTAGAGGTGGCTTCGTTAGGTACTCTTTTAACTTGGCAAGGGCTTCCTCACATTCGTCAGTCCACTGAAAAGCTTTTTTCAATATCTTGAAGAATGGCATGCACTTATCCGTTGCCCTAGAGACGAATCTGTTTAGGGCTGCAACCTTTCCTGTCAAACTCTACACCTCCTTCGCTGTCTTTGGTGATTTGACCTCAATTATTGCTTTTACTTTATCTGGATTTGCCTCTATACTTCGTTGGGACACCATGAATCCTAAGAATTTTCCTGAAGCAACAGCAAAAACGCATTTTGCAGGGTTTAACTTCATATTGTACTTTCTTAGTGTGCTGAAGATCTCATTTAAATTGTCCAAGTGGTTGGCTTCGTCCTTGCTTTTCACCAGCATATCATCCACGTACACCTCCACATTCCTCCTAATTTGGTGAGAGAACATACGATTCATCAATCTTTGGTAAGTGGCTCCTGCATTCTTCAGTCCAAAGGGCATAACCTTATAGCAATATAACCCTTGGCTGGTGACAAACGAGGTCTTCTCTTGATCGTCTTCGTTCATAAGAATTTGGCTGTATCCAGAGAATGCATCCATGAAACTCAAGAGCTTATGTCTAGCAATTGAGTCTACTAGCTGGTCAACCTTGGCAAGGGGAAGCTGTCTTTTGGGCAGGCCTTATTCAGGTCTATGAAATCGATGCACATTCTCCACTTATCGTTGTTCTTCTTTACCATAACCACGTTTGCTAGCCAATCTGAATAGAAGACTTCCCTGATGAAATCAGCTTCCAGCAACTTCTCTACTTCTTCAGTTACAGCTTTGTTGTGTTCTGGTGCAAATATTCTCTGCTTTTGCTGTATAGGTTTGCATTCTGGGTTGACATTGAGATGATGCTGTATGATCTTCCTATCAATCTCGGGCATATCCTCGTGTTTCCAGGTGAAAACATCTTGGTTTGCCCTTAAGAAGGAGATCATTTTCTCTTTCTCAAAAGTTGAGAGTGCTGTTCCGATCTTCAATACCTTCGTTGAATCTCCTAGGATGATCTCAACTTCTTGTGGTGTTTCTAACGGTTCGGGAATGGGTTTTGGTTCATTGATTACTCATGTGTGGTTCTCTACCGATGCTAGGGCAACTTGATAGCACTCTTTTGCCAGAACTTGGTCTCCTCTGATTTCTCTTACTCCATGGGCTGTTGAAAACTTCACCTTTAAGTGATATGTTGACGTCACTGCTCTTTGTCTGTTGAATGCAGGTTTTCCCAAGATGATGTTGTATGTTGAAGAGCAAACAACTATGAGGAAATCAATTTCCTTGTTGACCTATGTTGGGTGAGTTCCTATGATCACAGTTAGAGTGATGATGCCCCTAGGGACGATTCTATCCCCTGTGGAGCTTACTAGAGGCGAGGTGAAAGGCCTGATCCTTTTCTTATCCAGCTTCATCTACTGAAACGAAAGTAAGTAGATGATATTGCTGAGCTTCCGTTGTTAATGAGCACCCGGTGGATGTTGAATTCTTCCACTCTAAGCATGATTACTAGTGGATCGTCATGGGGTTGCCTAATGTCGCTACCGTTTCTCTCTAAGAAGACAATATCAGGCTCGTCATTCTTTGGCATCTTTATTGGAGGAAGCCGTGAATGGACACTGTTTATTTCCCTTCCCTGTGCTTTTTTCAAGGACTTTAACGTTCCACCTGCTGTTAGTCCTCCCGAGATCGTCTTTATTTCTCCTGCAGAGGGTTTGGTATCCCCTATCTCTGGCGTTCTGTCCTGGTCGTCCTTTTGTTGGTACTTGTGTGGTTTCGTCTTTTTGATGTACTTCTGCAACTTCCTTTGCTGGATTAAAGTCTCCACTTGGTCTTTCAAATGTCTACACTCATCAGTACGATGCCCGTGGTCCTGGTGGAATATACAGTACTTGCTCTTGTCTCTTCTTTCTAATGGAGTACTAATTGGCTTTGGCCATTATAGGGAAGGATCGTCTCTTATCTACATATAGACCTGCTCAATTGGCATTATTAGAGGAGTGAAGTTGGTGAACTTGGGTTTCCTGTCTGGAAGCTCCTTCTTTTTTCCTGTGGCGTGCCCAACACTTCGTGTCTCCTTCTTCTTATTATGATTGCTGCTTATTCCTTCGTCTCTCTTCCTCTTTCCCTTCATTTCCTTTACGAGCGCCGCATCTTCTACATTTATCTACTTTTGAGCCTTATGGAGCAACTCCACGACTGTTTTTGGTGGACTTTTAGTGATTTAGAAGAAGCAATCCCCTGGCAGCAACCCTGCTTAGAAGGTGGTTAAGATGACTTGATCTTTAGCTTCATCTACTTGCAGCAGTTCCTTATTGAATCGAGTGATGTACTGTCTTAGTGATTCTCCTTCTGCTTGCTGAATGTTGAGAAGATAGCCAGTTGGTTTTTTATGTCTTTGCCCCCCCAATGAAATGACGAACAAAACCCTTGCTGAGTTGTTTGAAGTTTGCAATAGTTCCTAGGGGTATTTTGCTAAACCATACTCTGGCCGCTCCTTTCAGTGTTGTTAGGAATGCCCTACACATCACTTCGTCTGGGGTCATCTGCAGCAGCATCAGCGTCTTGAACGATTCGATGTGATCCAAGGGATCCTTGGAACCGTCATATGACTCCAATTGTGGGAGACGAAATTTTGGTGGGAGGGGACGATTTAGCACTTCATTGGTGAATGGTGAGTCCGTCCTTTGAATCATCCCATCTAGATTCTCTCCGCCTTTGTCCTTCACGACGCTTTTTAGTTCGTCCACCTCCTTTCTCATGTTGCGGAGCTCATTCTCCACCCTAGTGGAATCTTCTCCTGAAGTTCTGTCTCGCCTATTGGCTTGAGAGTTTGATTCTTCTTCGTTTTGGTTTTCACCTGTTCGCCGATGTTCTGCGTTTTGAGACTCCATTGTTTTTCACAGTTCTTCATTCTAGCGAGTTAGCTCTTCCACATTGGCCAAAAGGGCTTGGATTTGTTGTTGTTGCATAGCATTTGGCTGAGGTCCAGTTTCTGCTTCCATCTCGTACTTCGAGGAACTCTTTTGTCACTAGGAAAGATGGCTTGAATGATTAGCATCCCCACAGACGGCGCCAAACTGATGATGCAAAAAATCAACAGTTGAGCTCCTCATCGTAGCGGATGGACGATGCTGTGAATGGGGTCATCTCTGTAGGTGAGAATCCTGCAAAATGAACTGAGGGGAAGAGTAACACGCTGGTGTGGCGTTAGCCAAACTACCTCCAATGCTTAAGTCAGTAAGGGAGAAAGATTCTAGAGAGAAAATGAGTTGAGAGTGATTTCGTAAAGTATTTGTCTGTACCTTTAACTTCTGTTGTCCTCTCTTTTATAGTTATGTGCCTCATTAATGGGCAATGATGTGCTGCATTTATGCTCAACGGCTAGTGCATTACAAAATCTTTGTCTGAAGATCACAGCTCATTCTATGACTGTTGCTCTGTCCGTTACGTTTCATCATCAATGTGCGTAATAAATGCGTAACGTCTTCTCTGGGTGAATGATGACCTGCGTATAATGATGACCATAAATTTCTGGTTCATCAGATGGGATGAGGTAGTATCACATTATCTTAAATTCCAACAAAAATCACATCAATTGAACTATTAATCAAGCCAAAAAGTTTTGTAAATCAATTGGGGCATCTAATGAAGACTAGCATTGGTATGAACCCTAAAAACACATGACCAACGATGTCTCTAAACTTAAACATAAATAATAGAAAAGAAGATGCTATTACACAACTAACTTCTAAATGCTTTTGCTAGCTAAGAAAATGCAGGTAAAGAGGAAAGAAAGAAATAAAATTGAAAAATCTTTTTGATTGATAAACTACACATCAATAGTAATAATCCTTGAAAAAATTCCTCGATTTAACCTAGTCTCATCATCATCTATTATCCATGAAAGAAAAATCCTCCCAATCCAACAATTTGTTGACATGAGTCCTTTGTAAAATGAAAAACCAGTACATGAACAATGAAAACCAAACATTTTCCTTAGTTATCTCTGCAAACAAATAAAAGGAAATAAATTTCCAGTGCATGTGGCATTAAGTAATCCATCAGAATTCTCAAAACCACCCAACCATCAATCACTAGTTCACACTCCAGTTCTATTTTTATTTTTATTTTCATTCTTTGTTTAGGACTTTTCCTCAAGCTTACAAGTGCAGCCCATGATAACAAAATCCAAACACAAATTCTCAAAAAGCAACCAAATTTGCATTGATTGCACCATAAAAGGATCAAGATATAACATCAATAAAATCCCTTACAATGTAAGAGAAAGAAACATCAATATCAATGTTTTGATCATTGTCTGTGTGAGAACAACAAGCCTCGCCCTCTTTAAGCTCAGTCTCCCCCATCTCCACCACCACCAATAGAAAACTCTTAACACTAACCTAAATTTAACTACAATAACCCAAACTTTCCTCCAATATTTCACTTCCCCTCAACTGAAATATGATCAAGGCCACAAAATATCAAAAAACCCACTTCAGAAAATCCAAAACCCAGTAAAACCGAATAATCAAAATCCCACAAAATCAACAAATTCAGTTCTTGATCATCCAAAAAAAACCTCTAGAATATCACATGCTTCATAAAAGATTTAGACCAAAATCATAGAAAGATTGACAGATATAACTAACTTGTTTTGGAGTTGAATCGGCTAGAAGCTTTGCCCTAATCGGTGATGAACTTGTGACAGCAATACAAGACCTACAACCAAACGTCCAATCCCTAACCCAAACCAAAACCTAATAACCCATTGTTTATACCCATGGAGCTTCAGTTTGACCCAAATGGAAGCCTAATCCCCTCCCTTGAATCTTCGGTTTTGAGATGAGCAGATGGGTTTCAAGACTGGGTTTTTGGGTTCGGTCAAGGAGAGAAGAGTGGGTTCAGTTAGAGGAAGAAGATAAGGGGGTGTTTGGATCATCAGTTTCCATAACTCATAACTCTGTTTTCATAACTCATAACTCAGAAATGGTGGGACCCATAGCTAAAAGTCTATTTGGCATCACCATTACTCAATTTCCATCACTCAATTCTCTGATTTTTGAGTGATGAGTTATGGAAACTGAAAACACATTTTAGCTGTTTTCAGTTTCCATATCTCTGTTTTCAATGGCATTTTCGTAATTATACACACACTGAGGGTCCCACAGTCAAACTTTTGCTCTCTCCCACACACGTTATCTTCTTTTCTTTTTCTTTTTTTGTCTTTCACGCTGGTCTGGGACACACCTCTCTGCTATTCTCTTCTTCTTCTTCTTCTTCTTTTTTCTTCTTTTCTTTCCTTTCCTTTTCACGTTAGTTTCTGGGTTTGGCTGCAAAGGGTTTTTTTTTTCACTGGGTTTCTAGGCTTGGGCTCTTTTTTTCTTTTTTTTTCTTTTTTTTTCTTTTTTTCTTTTTTTCTTTTTTTTTCCTTTTCACATTAGGTTTCTAGGTTTGGTTGCAAACAATCAACCACACTTCTCAATCATAAAATAAAAAATAAAAAAAAAGCATCACCAAACCCAGATTTCTCCAAAAAAAAAAAAACCCACACTTCTCAAACAATCTCCAAAAAAAAAAAAAAACCTAGATTTCTCAATCATAAAAAAAAAAAAAGCACACTCAAATCCATCAGCCGGGTCTTCGTCGATTACAACCACACTTAACCGCAACACCACAAACCCATCGCTCCACCAAACCCACCAATCAACGGCCACCGTGGAAAGCCATTCACCACCGTCAATGAACAAGTCATCTCGAACCCAGTCCACCGATCTATGCATGAGAGAGAACAAATATATATTAAAAAAAATCCTAAAGACGAAGGGAAAAAAAAGGATGGATTTCCAAACGAAAAGTAGAAAAAAGTTCAAGGGGGGGGGGGGCAGAGAAAGACGAAGGGAAAAAAACAGGGGAGGCAGAGAAAGACGAAGGGAAAAAAAATGAAAAGAAAAAGGAGAGGCAGAGAGAGTTATTAGGGGCTCTGTGTGTGTCAGGCATGGGTCCCACAAACAGTGTGAAAAATATTGAGTGATGGCAAATGAGTGATGGTGCCAAACGGGTGTGATATTTTAAAGTGATGAGTGATGAGTTATAAATGATGAGTGATGAGTGATAAGTGATGAGTGACGGAAATTGAGCGATGAAAAAAAGGGATCCAAACAAGGCCTAAGCGGTTGGGTTTGTGATTGTGGGTTCGATTAGGGAGAGAACAGCTTGGGTTTGTGATTGTGGGTTCAATCAAAGGAAGAAGAGAAGAGGTTGGGTTTGTAATGGTGGGTTCAATTAGAGGGAGAAGGGAAGAGTAGATGGGTTTGGCGGCATGGGTTGAAGAAAGGGAAGCAGCGGCTTGGGTTGAGGGAGAATGAAGAAAAAAAAAAGCAGAGAGGAGGCAGAGGCATGGGAGAAGGGAGAACCCAAAAAAAAAAAAAGCGAAGAGGCAGAAAAGAAAAGGGAAAAGGTGAAGCGTGTGATGAAAAGAGGAAAATGGCACATGTGTTTGATTAAACAATTTTTTTTTTTTTTTTTTTAACATCTTGCTACAGTGGGCTGCTAGAGATAGCAGCCCACTGTAGCTGGATGTCAAAATTTATAGCATATAGCACCTTTAATGTAGTGTGCTTTTTTAGAATCAGATGTTAAAAAATAGCATATTTAGCATTTGAAACCTTTGATGAGAATGCTCTTAGAGACAAGCTCATTAAATAAGCTATTCCATCAAGTGTGGGTTGGAACACACATGTGCCACACACCTATCAAATATACTATACTGGCCATTAAAATAGTATCGGTACTCCTCCAAACCATACCCAAAAAAAAAAATCGGGTTGCACCAGCTTATTCAATTGTACCGGTCCATATGATAAAAATAAAAATTTAAAAAAAAATTATTAAAAAAACATGTTATTTAAGTTAATATATTAGTTAATGTACTTAAACTAATATGTAGGCTTGTAAAATTTGTGGATTTTAAATTTTATGTTGATAAACATAAAAATTCATAAATTCATAATTACATAAATAATACAAAAATATATGTATGTATAAAAATATATAAATAGTGGTAATCCAGAAACGGTACTTCGGTATTAACCGGTATTAAAATATTTTATTTTTCTAGCTCAACTGAAACGGTCTTCAATACGAAATTAGCTCCTTGAAATTTTCTCATCGGTGATCTACTCTATTGTAATACTGTGTGACACTACAGTCCTGAAAAAGCTACAGTTGTTCTCGTAATTTCACTACCTTCACATGTGTCGCACATCACTATGAACCCGCCACTATGCACATATTAAGCTCAAAAAAGAGCTTTCATGAGTCTCTCTCTCTCTTAATAGTTAATAGACAGGTTTATATGATTGTGGTTTCGTGGATACCTCAAATACTTTATGATAGTTAATAGATTTTTTTTTTTTTTTTTTTTTTTTTTTTTTTGAGAATCACGATAGTTAATAGATTAAAAGATGAGTTTTACACCAAATTTATAAAAAAAAATATTTTATAACCAAGTTGAATAACTTACTTTTAAATGAAATTAACAGACTAACTACTACTACTGCCTAGAGTTGACCTAAATTTTTTTTTTTTTTTTCCCCTTCAGCTACTATCTTGATTGCAACGCGCGTACATATATAGTATTTTAAGTTTTTACTTTTTATCATATAGCTTAGAGGGCAAAAAATAATTAAAATTTTATATAGATGACAAAGAAATAACTTACGAGCTTCCGTATACATAAGGCTCAATTTTCGAATGGGCAAGGAAAGCAAAGCAAGTCTTTTCAAAAAAAGAGAATTTTTGTTGATGAATTTGTGATTGCTGAATTGTGATATGTGAATTATTTTTGTGAAAGATAAGGAGAGTTGATGAGAGACAATTGGCAGAAAATAAGGAAGTGGAAACGATAAAAGTAAAAAATAAATAAAATAATTTATTTTGGGGAGAGAAAAATAATATAATATTCAAATAAATAAAATAGAGAAATATATAGAGAGCCTATGCAGCCATGAGCCGTGCAGGTGCATGTGACAAATAATTCAACTAAAATAACAAAAGTAGGAGTTCTAATTAAAATATAATAACTAAAATAAAATAATAAAAAGAAAAATGGATGCATGCCTTAAGGGCGTTAATGTGGGAAATAGTTTCATAAATTTTTTATGAGAAAAAATAGAATTGGTTTTTTTAACAACTTTCCATATTTCTCATGGATGTAATATTAAAACCTTAGTAAAATAACTTATTACACTCATTAGGCTTTATATGATCAAAATAGGTGATTTTGTTTTGTTTTGTTTTTTGTTTTTTTTTTTTTGGAGAAGATTATCTATACTATAATTGAAGGGGCTTTTTCTGTTTGGGATCCTTATTTTTTGATTAAAAAATGGTCTTACACTCTTATGTTTAAGTAGAGACAAAACTAAAGGACAATCCAGTAAAAAATACAACTCTAACTTCTACTAAAACATTACCTAAAAAATATGGCCACTCTCTTAATGATTTTCAAATTACTTTATCCACTTATAAATCAGATTATCAAAATTAAAATTATATATAAAAAATAAAGACACACACATATATATATATATATATATTTTTTTTTTTTGGCTGTAAAATAGGACCACTAAGCCCAATGTCACGTTTAAAAAAAAAAAAAATTGATGAAACTAGACCAACAAAAAAAAGTCTTATTGCACACGCAAAACGCGTGTGATGAAGCTAGTTTTGTTTACTAGGTTGTTCAAAACATTTATACATATTTATAATCTAAGGTCTCATTATCTTTTAAAAGTTACCAGGATTTTTGAGTGAAATTGTGATGTATTTTTGTGTTAGAATCACTTTCTTTATTCTTTGTGTGTATTTGTTTCTTAAAAAAAAAAAAAAAGTCTCACACCTTTTGTAAACAGTACTAGTACCTGATAGACAGTCTAAATAAATAAAGAATCTAACAAAAATAATTAAAAAAAAAAAAAAAACCTGATAAACCGTCCCCTAAAACGGTTTATTGTCTGAGCCACTCGAAAAGTCGAATACAATTATACAACACTCCGGAAAAGCAGTGTAGCACCTTTATTAGCAGCAAAAGTCAAAAGATGGGCTAGAATGGAAAAAAAATAAAAAAGAGAGGATAAAACAACAATAAGAAAACGCAATACATAATAATAATAATAAGGTAAAGGCAAAGAGCTCCTAAGTCCTAAGACGTAGTAGATTATAGAGTAGTCTTTTTAAAAAGTTTCCTTTTCCTTTAATCTTTGTTTTGAGGATATTAATTTATAATCATTAAGATAAAATGGTCGGTCCAGCAAAATAACTTGCATGCGAATCCATATCTTTCTTTGATCATATTCTTGTTGACAATATAATTTGGTCAAAATTCATTTATACTGTGTAACAGCTGTCTTGTGGCAAGAAAATTTTGTATGAGGATTGTCTAATGATCTTATCTCTATCTCTAATATGCTTTTTTTTTTTTTTTGGGTACTATTAAACTCTCAAACATAATTATTTTCAAGCAAATGACTTATTACTATTAGAATAGCAATCAACAAAGTTTACATTCAAAAAGAAGAAACCCTTTTCTTATTAAAAAAAAAGAAAAAAGAAAAGAAGAAATCCTTCAAGTGTACGTAAATATAAAACGTATAAGAACTATGCTCAAATCCTTATATATAGAAGTATGGCCATTTGATTCTCCAAAAAAAAAAAAAAAAAAGATGCAAATTTTGAATAGGATGCGAATTTGACAAATCCACTGTTGAATTACATTATTTTCGTATATTCTCCATTCTTGCAAAATCTTAAGGTGATAAAAAATCAATAGCTATGTCATCAATCAATTGTTTAAATTCAACTTTTTGTAATTTAAAATAATGCATAAAAGATGAATTTATGGATAAAATGATAAATAACATTCGATTAGTGTAAAAATTGGCACGCATGTTAAGAACATATAGAACATATAATCCAATGGTAAGATTTCCAAAATATGAATTCAATAATAAATTATTAGGTGGTATAACATTGTTTAGAGTTACACTAGGTATAACTTGAACTCAACTCATATATATATATATATATATATATAAAAGGATGGAATTTTTAAGATTATTCTACCCAAAAAAAAAAATTTAGATTAGACGCAGTTGGTAAAATTTCATCATGTCCCAATAAAGAGAAGGATATGTATTATTTTAAAAAAAAAATTAAAAAGGATATGTATTTTTTTTATTAAAAAGAAAAGATAAAAGACAAAAGACAAAAGAAAACAAAAACTCCGCGTTTGTGTTGGCAGCTACACACTTTAGGTAGTCTATCGGTGCAAATGTCGATTCTCAATAGATGTGCTCAATGTAAACCTTCAATGACCTCTCTTAAAGGTCCCTAATGCCTACAATTAATAATCACGTTAGATAAATTCCAGAGGAAAAGAAATTAACGTATTTGTTAATCATTGAAATGCTGACAGGGATTAGTTTCCAAGAACACCGTCCGATTTCCTAAATTCCAAAGTAGTTGGAGTTCGAACTTTTTCTTTTTTTAAGAAACAAATTGGAGTTCGGACTTAATGCTTCGAGAGTTCAGCAATTGAATAGTGTTAGTATAGAAAAATGATGTTCTCTCGTATCACATTTAAGGTGGATCATATTATGAATTTAAAGAGTGGACTCACAATAAATGTGAGAAGAAGGAGCACAATTCTCCGTACTCCGAAAGTATCTAGGAATTACTCTTGTTACGAGTACTACAATTTTTTATTTTTAGTACATTGAGCTGATAAATTGATGTATCACTAATCACAAAAAAATAATTCAAATATTTAGTTATAAGGTGATTGAAAATTTGAAATCCACAAATCATATTA
Source organism: Notholithocarpus densiflorus (assembly GCA_030021035.2). Lineage (NCBI taxonomy): Eukaryota > Viridiplantae > Streptophyta > Magnoliopsida > Fagales > Fagaceae > Notholithocarpus > Notholithocarpus densiflorus. The sequence continues at coordinate 8,235,492 of JARYZH020000009.1, read as the reverse complement.
ATTGTCACATTACTTTGTAATCTTTATGTAATAAAACTTGTAATATCTTTAGCATTTTCCTCAATGATTATACTACACAAATGATTCAGTTGAGTGTAATCCATTTAGGCATTACCCTACTTCATTTAGGCTTCTAGGAAATCCTTTAACATGCCCTTGTTAAATTTGGATTCTAAGAGATCTTTTAACACTACCATCAGTCTTTAGTTTATTTTATTGACCAATTGGTAGTTCCCTCCATACCACCACACACATATATAGATATATATTCAATTTGATGCTTATGAGGGTGTTGAACTTAGCTAAAAAATATTCTTTACCATGGTTTAAAGTTGTATTTCTTAACTCTTATTTTGGGTAGTGCTAAGTGGTACTATTCCTTAAAAGTTAGCGAGTGGCACTGGCATCCATATGGTCCAAATGGAGAAACTGAAGATCTCATTAGTTTAGACCTCCATGTCACAAAAGTACTTCATATTTTAGTTATTTCATACAGGTTAACCCAAAAAAAAAAAAAAAACAAAAAAAAAAAAACACCACAGTAAAATCTAAATATCTAGTTCTCATTTATTATATTCACGCACTTTACATTTTTTGGAAAATTTTGCAAAATTTTTTTTTAATATTAATTATTTAAATTGATATTGTTTTAAAGTTATTTGAGAATTTAGTCTATTTTATAACATCGAAATTTAGAAACATACTACTTTCGTGTTCGTGTGTTCTAATAAGTATTACTGTTTCTTAAAAAAAAAAAATTTAGAAACATAATTTCATCACTTGGATGAGTTTTAAGCGAAATTGTGTTTTGTACACAGTTTTAAAAAAGATACTAAATTCCAAATAGGTTTTTTTTTTTTTTTTTTTTTTTTTTTTTTTTTTTTTTTTTTTTTTTTAAGTACCAATTTAAATACTAATTATTAAAATAATAAGATTTTACAAATTTTCCTTACATTTCCTTAGAAAGAAAGAGCATATTCTAGTACTATAATTTTTATCACAACTTGCTCATGTGGCAAATCATGAGTAGTAGAGTAAAAGTAGCAGGTCTACAACTCCACCACTCACGATTTGCCATGTGAGTAAGTTATGGTAAAAATGGTGATCCTAACATTATTCTTACTTTACAAAGCTAGTAAAAAAATGGTTTGACTTACTTCCAGTACTTTTTTAAAATGATTTTTTTTTTTTTTTTAATGAGAAACTGCCACATCACTTATTAACTAAATAAAATGTGAAGGGTGGGCAAAGTAGACAAAGTAAGTGCGGAGAAGAGAGCCTTTTCACAGATTGGTGATCCTTCTTAATTACCTTGCAAGAAGAAGCAGGTTTTAAGGGAGGATGAAGTCTTATTTTTTTCATTGGCAGAGGCTGGCAACCAGCCCTGCCAAGACTCATGAATCTCATTGTTTGGAACTGTCGTGGGCTTGGGAACCTACGTACAGGGAAGGAGCTTGGAGACATCATCCGGGCAAAAGATCCCTCTGTAGTGTTTATAGCTGAAACACTTACAGACGAAGCAAGGCTAGACAGAGTGATGCAATATATTGATTTTGATAAAAAATGGGTGGTTCCCAAGGAAGGCCGTGGGGGTGGTCTTGTTCTTTTTTGGAAATCATCAATTAATTTAACAGTTGAAGATTCGTCTAAGTATTATATTGATGTATGTATCGATAAGAATACTGTGCAGGAATGGAGATTTACAGGTTTTTATGGCGAACCAAAAACAGCAAGAAGAAGTGAGGCTTGGGATAGTTTACGCAGGTTAAACCACCACCCAAATACCCCATGGCTTTGTGCGGGGGATTTTAATGAATTAGCAAGGCAAGATGAAAAATTGGGAGGGGTAATCCGACCCAGTAATCAAATGCAGCTATTCCGAGATGTGATAGATGAGTGTGGATTTATGGACCTTGAATTTGTCGGTCCTAAATTCACTTGGAGTAGACACTTTGAAGATGGACGTTTAATCTAGGAAAGACTTGACAGAGGTTTGGTGAATAATGCTTGGTTCCAAAATGGTGAATAATGCTTGTCACGTGTCCACCACCTCCGATGTGATTCATCAGATCATGTTCCTTTATTCCTAAATTTGTCAGGCCTGGAACCTCCACTAAGGAAAAAGAGCTTCAGATTTGAGGAGATGTGGCTTTCAGACAATCGTTGTGGGGAAACAGTTGAAGCTTCTTGGTGTTCCTCAATCAGTGAAGTAGGTGAAGATGCCATTATTAAAAAGGTGGAAAGGTGTGGGAAAGATTTGCCTTGGTGGAACAGGAATATTTTTTGGAATGTTAGATTGGAATTAGAAAGGAAGAGGAAGATGTTGGTTCAAGCTGAATTGGAAGCAGTGAGTAGTGGCCTAAATTTTCGGGTTAGAGAACTCAAGCATGAGATAAACATTCTCCGAGATAGAGAAGCACGGATGTGGAAGCAGCGGTCTCGTGTCCTTTGGTTGTCTAATGGTGATAGCAACACAAAATTCTTCCATACCAAAGCAACCCAGAGACATAGGAAAAATACTATTGGAGAAATAAGGGATGAACATAATTCTTGGCAGCAAAACCTCGAAGATATTGAATCCGTTATTCTAAATTACTACCAAAATTTGTTCTCCACCTCCACTCCAGAAAATCAGGCCGTTACATTGGATCAAATACCACAAGTCATAACTGAAGAGATGAATCAATCGCTAACTGGAGAATTCATGGAATATGAAGTTGTGGCAGCTTTGAAACAAATGGCGCCGCTTAAGGCCCCTGGTCCTGATGGCATGCCTCCATTGTTTTACCAACACTTCTAGCAAACGGTGAATTAGGATGTTATCAGTTCGATCCTTTCCTGGCTAAATTCAGGTACATTGCCTCATCCTGTTAACCATACCTTTATTGCACTCATTCCAAAAATAAAAAATCCAGAGTATATTACTGAGTATCGCCTTATTAGCCTATGCAATGTGTTGTATAAGATTTTTTCAAAAGTCTTCGCTAATAGATTAAAGAAGTTGTTGCCTACAATCATCACTGAACACCAATTTGCTTTTACAAAGGATTGTCTTATTACTGATAATATCTTGGTGGCTTTTGAGACCTTCCATAGTATGAAAAAATATAAATTTGGAGATAATGGCTTTATGGCTCTCAAACTTGATATGAGCAAAGCCTATGATTACGTGGAATGGTCTTTTCTTGAAAGCCTGATGAGAAAAATGGGTTTTTGTGAAAATTGGATTGGCCTAATGATGGTGTGTGTTAGGACAGTATCTTATTCAATCTTAATCAATGGGGAACCGAAAGGGATGGTGTATCCTTCACGAGGAATCAGGCAAGGAGACCCACTTTCTCCTTTTCTGTTTCTTCTATGCACGGAGGGGCTGCATGGTCTTATTAATAGTGCAGCAAGGAGGGGTGATATAAAAGGTTTTTCGTTGTGTAGAAGAGGACCTGAACTAACCCATCTGTTATTTGCAGATGATAGTCTTCTGTTTTGCAGGGCTACCTTAGAAGAATGTGAAAAGGTTCTCCAAATCTTGGAATCCTATGAGCAAGCCTCGGGTCAGAAAGTTAACAGAAATAAGACGGCCATTTTTTTCAGCAAAGCCACACCAGATTCTCTAAAGCAAGAAATCAAAACAGCTTTGGGATTTCAAGAAATCACCAAGTATGAAAAATACCTTGGCTTGCCTTCTCTAGTGGGGAGGAGAAAAAAAGAGAGCTTTAATTTTATAAAAGAAAAAATTTGGAAGAAGCTACAGGGTTGGGAAGGGAAACTGTTGTCTCAGGCAGGTAGGGAAGTGCTCTTAAAATCAGTCATTCAGGCTATTCCAACTTTTACCATGGGTTGTCTCAAGCTCCTATTGGGGTTATGCAATGAAATTAAAGCCTTGATCAAAAAAAAATTTTGGGGCCACCGTGGAGATCGGAGAAAAATTCATTGGGTGAAGTGGGAAGTGTTGACAAACTCAAAATCAGTGGGTGGTATGGGGTTTAGAGATTTGGCTTTATTTAATGACTCCTTGTTGGCAAAACAAGCTTGGAGATTGTTAAAAAATACAAACTCTCTTTTTTATAAGGTGTTCAAAGCAAAATTCTTCCCCACATGCTCAATCATGGAGGCGAAGGATTCAAGATCGGGTTCCTATGCTTGGAAAAGCATTTTGCAGGGTAGGGATGTGCTTCTCAGAGGTTCAAGGTGGCGGATAGGGAATGGGAAATCTGTCAAAATTTGGCAGCATCATTGGTTGCCAAGAAAACACCCACCTTTGCTGTCATCACCTCCAATCCCTTCAATGGAGGATGCAACATTGGATATTTTGATAGATGCAGAGAAAAGGCAGTGGGATCATGGGATGGTTGATGGTTTTTTTGCTCCACAAGAAGATGAATTAATAAAATCACTCCCTCTTGCACAAGCTGAATCTGAGGATATCATTTTTTGGCCTTGGGCTAGGGATGGAAGTTACACATGTAAATCTGGATATCATTTCCTTAAGGAAGAGGCAAAGCTGGTAGTTCCAGATGGAGGCGAGGTGCTGGACAAGAGTCTGTGGAAAGGAATTTGGTCGCTACATGTTCCAAACAAGGTTAAGAATTTTATTTGGAGAGCTTGTCGAAACTCATTGCCAACTAAGCTGAACTTAATGCGCCGAACAATCATTGAAGACCCCCACTGTGACAAATGCTGTGAAACTAATGAACATACTCTCCACGCTCTTTGGTTGTGCCTAACGCTTGATGTAGTATGGTTGGACTCTGAGCTGTGGGCAAGCCGTACATCCATACAATTTCTGGATTTTAGGTAGTTACTGTCTTGGATTATGAAGGAGCACCACGAGCCTGATTTGTTTGCATTTATGGTCTGGGCGATATGGACTCAAAGGAACAAAATACGACTGCAACAGCCTTGCTGTAATCTGCAGTAGCTAGCGCAAGAGTGTGAAGCCCACTTGGCTGAGTTCCTTGACATAAATCCTTTACCTCGACCTCATCCTTTGCAACCTCAAGCTCACTGGCAACCTCCACAGGCAGATGCGGTGAAGATAAACTTCGACGAAGCAAATTTTTCAGAGCTGGAAAAATCGGGTATTTGTGTTGTTGTTTGTGACAGTGCTAGCCAGGTTCTCACTTCAATGTCGCAGCAAATCAATCAGGCGTATTCAGCAAAGAAGGTTGAAACTTTAGCTGCGTGTAAAGCCCTTCAGTTTGCTTTTGATATTGGTTTTAGAGTTGCTGTCCTAGAGGGGGATTCGCAAATTTTAATGAAAAGGTTGGCTGACAATTTAGAGGTGCTGTCCTATAGTGGAGTCTTGCTTAAGGATGTGTGTCGTTGTTCTAGTTTTTTTAATCAATTACGTTATTCTCATGTGAAGAGAGAAAGTAATAAGGTTGCTCATAGTCTAGTTAGGTATGCTAAGCATATCTCCAACTTTGTTGTGTGGATGGAGAGTGTTCCACCACGTTGTTTTCCTGTCTTCCAAGCTGATTTAGCTGGAATTACTTAATAAAATTTCAACGTCTTCCTTCTCAAAAATAAAAAATAAATAAATAAAATGTGAGAATTAAAACTTACTATTACTTGTTATTGTATATATTTTTTTTTGATGTAATGTCATTATATATTTAAAACAAAAGGAGAAATACAATTAAAAAAAAGGTAACAAAAGTAAGTCAATCCCGTAAAAGAAATACCAAGGCCAATAATAATAATAATAAATTAATAATACTAACATGTATTAACTTTCTTGACCGTTTCACACTCAAGGACCAATAAATATGACAGGTCACAGATGCTTAGCCATGTTGAACTTCAAGTCCTTTCCTCTCACAGACGCTCTCTCTCACTCTCTCTCTCTCCCGTGCATGGAAATGCGTGTCTAATACCAGCTACAAAAAAAATCGCTTTCTTTCTCCTCCAATAAATACACTGCTTCTCTTCTCTGCGTTTTGTGAGATCCAGCAACACTTCTCTAGTGCTCTTCCATCGTTCTCTGCAGCCAATATGCTCAGATCATTAGCCAGGAGTTCAAGGTTTAGAGCTCAAATTAGTTCCTTTGCTCTTTACTTCTCCATATTTTTGTTTCTGTTGTCAGTTTTTTTTTTTATGTAGAACTTAGAATTATACTATGTGATTATTAAAGGGTGTTAGCTGTATTGGCCATTTACAGAGACTTCAAGTTTGTCACCGATGATTTGCTTTCCAAGCGTACGAGATTTTTTTCAACGGGAAGCAGAGGAAGGTAAGTTCACAAAATTCCACCTCTACCTAATTTGTTCTCTTCATTTTGATGATTAGCAAAGGTACAAAATTCTAAAACATGTCTCAAGCCTTCATAGTTCTTCAAAGACATGAAGAAGAAGGAGGATAGAGAAGTTCTTGTAATAACTCAAATATGATGTTAGAAACTTGCAATGAAATTTTCTTGTTGTTGTAGGTGTAGTTGTTTTTCATTTCTTTAATTTTTAACCTATGCAAATTTAAAAAAAAAAAAAATCATATGCTAAACCTTTTAAAGATCTCTAAATGAATATTTACTATTTAGTTTGAATATTAATTTGATTGGATTAAGTGTTATAGTCTCAAATTACAATAAGTCTATATGCATAAACTTTTTCCATAATTTTACAATTATTCACATAGCAAATTCTCAGTAAAAAACAATGAAGTGCTATCAGTAATAGATATTTTTTTTTGATGGAATCTATCAGTAATAGATATATTTGAGAGCAAATTGAACCCATATATTATTCTTTCAGATTAAATTGTCACAATTAAACATTAGATATGGACCACAAACCTTTTTTTAAGTAAACATTGAGGGACCGTACAAAAAACAATGCCGAAAAAGAAGTTGTCATTTACATCATGCTAGTCCAAGACGCTCTTTATAATTATATCAATAATTGACCACAATTATTGATTTCTTGCTTGTCATTCTTAATTGATTTGGACGACTTGAATCCACTTTATTCAGTTTCTCTCAGGCTTGTTCTTTGAATCAGACCCATTAGATGACGCCTTTTAATTTTGTGTCAGATTCAAGAAATTGAAATTCAATGCTTGTAGACATGGTTGTAACTAACTGCAAAAAATTCTATTATATACAATAGTGTCTCTTCCTATTCTTCAATGTGATTGGTACATTGCACAAAGTACTTCGGAGTATAAAGAAAAAAAATGGTGACATACATTGATAGTTGATCTGACAATTTTTTTTTTTTCCCTTCACTTCGAAACTTGTTAAATCTTGTTATATTCTTTATTATTTTTTTTTTTTAAGACATAAAAGAAGAGGGAAGTAGAAGGTGTTCACTTTATAATTCTCACACCTAACATATCAAAATTAAAATCGATTGTACTGTAATGCCACGTGCAAAATCAAGATTGGCCAAATTTTACGGCCTGTTTTTAATCTCCAAAATGTAAAAAGATTTTACTTTATCTTTCTCATGTCTAGTGAGTTAAGTCAAATTCAAATATGTTTTGGCGATTCGGGAGGAAAAATTGTCCACAACATCATGAGCCTCTCAAAATAATTTCAAACTTGATTGGACTTTGGCTTTCGGCATTATCATCAACATCATCATTTTGACCTTCTGTTTTTAACATAAACTTAGGTAGCTATTTCTCAAACAGCTCGACTAAATTTGTCTTCCATCACATGTATTCATAAAAAGCCCATGATTGACACTAATTATTTCTCTCCGAAAGCAGGCTAGAAGGAAAAGTAGCCCTAATAACAGGGGCAGCAAGTGGGCTTGGTAAGGCAACAGCTCAAGAATTCATCCAAAATGGGGCCCAAGTCATCATTGCTGATATAGACACTCACTTTGGCCCAAAAGTCGCCAATGAGCTGGGCCCTGCTGCCCACTTTGTCCAATGTGATGTGAGGGATGAGTCTCAAGTAGAGGAAGCCATAAACATTGCCATGTCCCGCCATGGAAAACTCGACATAATGTACAACAATGCCGGAATAACAGGCCCATCAATCCCCCCGAGCATTGTTGACCTCAACCTCACCGAGTTCGACCAGGTTATGCAAATCAACGTCCGAGGTATGGTTGCAGGGATAAAGCATGCGGCACGTGTCATGATACCTACGGGGTCGGGGTCCATTCTATGCATATCTAGCATAAGTGGACTAATGGGTGGGCTTGGGCCACATCCATACACAATATCCAAATATACAATACATGGGGTTGTGAAGTCTGTTGCCAGTGAGCTATGTCGAAGTGGGGTCCGAATCAATTGCATTTCACCAGGCCCAATTCCCACACCAATGACTGTGGGCCAAATAGCCAAATTTTACCCAGGTGCAACAGAGGAGCAAGTAATTAAAGTTGTGAATGGGCTTGGGGAGCTCATGGGGGCTAAGTGTGAGGAGATAGATGTGGCCCGAGCTGCCTTGTACTTGGCATCAGACGAAGCCAAGTATGTAACAGGTCATAACTTGGTTGTAGATGGAGGGTTCACCACCTATAAAAGTCTTCAATTCCCTTCTCTTGATCAAATTGTGTAGGCCACAAGTCTTTCATATTTTACTATTGAGCAAAAAAAAAAAAAAAAATCTTTGCTCATTTTCCTTCTTTGAATTACTATTATTAGCAACTGATTTTTTTGTTCTCAATGACTTTGGAGGGGTTGATGTCTATTGCTAAATGAATTTGGTGAGATTTATCCCTTTTTTCTCTAAAGCTTCCTGGCTCGATATGTGGTTGTGGAGGGCTCTTTGTGCCAATTGCCAAGCATGACAGAAACTTTGTCATTCTACCATTTATCTAAAAGGGTGATATAATTCAAAATTACCTTCTTCTTTTTTTTGGTGGATATGTGGTATAAGTCAAAATTACCTTATTATCTATCGATAGAGATCTTAAGGAAAAATATTATCACACTATCGAAGGCCCACTTTTTCTTTTTCATGGCTATATGATGGACTCCCCCAAATTTTTTTTTTTTTTTTAAGTCCGCATTTACACAAAATGGTCCTTATAATAATTTTTTTTTTTTAAATTAAAGGCTAATAAAAAATCGTCTAGTCCATCAAAATCACCATGCCAATGATGATCCAAAGCTTAGGAATGTGTAAATTCTCTAGACGGTGGTTTGCATAAATTTTATGCAAATTTAAATTTCCATTGGAAAGGAGTAACTTGACCTTATGATACTTTCTTGCCTACATTAAAATTGATTAAGATCAGGTACTTACTTCTCCATTCACAATATTTTTATTATTTTTATCTTTTAACTTTAACTTTTTTACTCTTTTTTCACTTTTTTTATTCTAGGGTTAAGGTTGAAAGTTATTTTTTTTCAAATCTCAATCTCAACCCTTGATAGCTATTGCATCAGGTGCAATATTTTAGGTATTGCACTTGATCTCAATCCCATTAAAAATCAAATTTTCATTAATGAGGCCATGATTTTTTTAATAAAATGTATTTGCCTTCATGTTTTTGCATGATTTCAGTGTGAATAAATGTGATTGCTTCAAGATCTCAGGATTCTAAGACCTTTTCTAAATTTTCTTTGATTATGATGACTCTAATTTTGATAAGGTAGTTTTGCACATTGAATTTTGATTGGATAATTTTAAATGTGTTGCTTTTTTAGAAACAAACGCACATAATTAAAAAAAAAAAAAATACACATGCACACACACAAAAGGGAGAGGATGATTTTAAATTTGTGATTAGGGTAATTAAGTCTGGAATCTCATAATTTTGGGATTTTGTATGCTTTTAAGTTAGAATGTCTTCCAATTGTGTCCTGACTAATTTGTGTATGAATATTCCATCTAATTTGAATTTTTTTACCCAAAACACCTCCACTAGGAGACTACAAGAATGATGTTGTTTCTGGAACTATAGCAACAATATTCTACAATAATTCATGTAATAATTCCAGCAGTACCTATGCAAAATTCTCTGTTAATGTTTCAAACATTATAGGAACAACAATATGTTATGGGCTGAATTTGGGCCCAAGATAGTATCATTAGTCTTGTCTGGGCAGATGGACCATAACAATCCTTTATCCAACTTGATCAGACCAGGATGAGCCTCACTCTCTCCCTATCATAGTATCAACTTGATCAGACCATAACAATCCTTTATCCAAGTTTCAAACACTTTCCTTTCTTTCTTTTTTTCTTTTTTTTTTTCTTTTTTTGAGATAAAGTTTCTTTCTCCCCCTAGAAAAGCTTGTCCCTTAGGGCTTTAGAATTTTGAGCCCAACGTGACCAAAAACAATTTCTGACAATGAATTTCTAAATTTGTCCACAAAATTGAAATTACACAATAGCATTGAATTAAATCAATATTTTTCTTAAAATTGTTGATCCCCAAAAATGAAATTTTAGTTTTACTTTTAAAATTCAAGCAATATTACAGTAATGTACGTTTAAAGAATCTAGTGGTACATTGAGGTAGGGAGAGCTAGGCCCTCTAAAATTAGACAGCTGGGTAAAGCTGTCCTTGAAAGACAGGGACATATGCTGGATTGGATCGATGGTTGACGAGATATGTTTTTGAATTTCTTTTCATTTATTGTGAGAAGGGAACAAGCAAATCCAGTCAGTATAAAAGTTAGCTCTCCACATTTTATTTGGATCACGAGCTGTGCAACCCAGATATTAATGACCTTACCCAACAAACAAGTGAACAGAATCTCCTGAACCCAACTTGCCAAGAATAAGCTAATATATGCAAGCCTGTTATATGAGCCAGTTACATTGTATGTTATAACTTGACACAGGTAATTTTGCTGCCTTTCGTTGTTGCATTGCATGTGCTAGTGAACTTCAATTTTGTCTTTACTGAGTTTACTTTTCTCAACAATGTTTTAGTACGCATTTGGAGCTGCATGCGAATTTGGTTTATGTTGAGAAAGACTGTAGGGTCTAGCTAGTTTATATATAGGAGATTCCATTCAGATGAGGATAGTAACTCCTGCTCTCTCACATTCTTGGGCAACGCAACTGATGTGTCTGAGGTATAGAGGATATATGTGGTAAAAACTAAAAATATATAAGAGAATTTTTTTTTTTTTTAGAATTAGTTTTGACTTATAGTATTTGTTTCTAATGATTGCTTTTTATCATCAGACTGAAATACAAATTGGTTTTTTTGTGTAATCGGTAATCAAACGCCAAATATCTTATTTAATGTGACAAGAAACTTCATGAGTTGAGCTAACTGAAACTCACAATATATAAAAGAAAGTTGAAAAAAGAAATCAATAGTTTCATTCTTGAGACAAATGAACATCATACTTTAAGCTCCCACATTTCATTATTTTTATAAACAAAACCTTATTTATGATCTAAACTCAAGTGTTGCATAATTTCTAAGTGTTTGGCACATTAATGGAAGTGTGTGGAGGATACATTTAGAAGTATGAGGTTTAATTTATTACAAGGATAATACTATAGTTTTTTTTACCTCTCAAAATATATGTTCTGAAAATTTAAACTTTACCCAATTTTTCTTAAGACATTTTGAATTGCAGTGGAAGAGTTACCTAACCAACTACTATTATTATTTATCAAATGGACAAAATAATTTGACGTCAAGAGCTTTGCAACTTAGTAGTATTGTTAGAAAGAATTTGAATTCAGATTTTCCCTTCGCACAAAAAAACAATATGATCATTTGCATTTGAATTCTTTGTTTTGTTTTTTGTTTTTTTGTTTTTTAAGTGAACTCTTTAATGGTAATAACATAATCATCTTCATTTCATTTCATTATGAAAGTTTATTTCATAATTACTACAATTTATTTGTTGAATCTTTTATTTTTATTTTTTGAGATTTTTTTTGAATCTATCAATGCACATAGTGCCATTAAATGAATTTATTGAAAATGAAGAGTATCATTTTCCGAATAATCACCCACCTATCTATAACTCCTTACTAAAAGTTGGAAGTATTATTTGTACCATGGCTCATTGTCTGGTCTGGGTCATTTGGGGATACATTAAGAAAACAAAACCTATACGAGAACCTTTTTGAGTGAGTGGGCTATTACTTAGCAAACAAATAGGCTCAAAGCTTTCTTGGGCTATTTATTTAACCTTTCATGGCAGTACTGGTACGGTTCAGCATGGTCCTTTTTTAAGCTTTCATGGGCTCGTCACCTTCCTTCTACCTTCCTCCTCCTCCTCCTTTTTGTTTTCCTCTCTTTTTTCAAAATAGCATTTTGTTCTTTATCACTAACTCAATAACGGAAATCACTTCAAATTAAAAAAATTATAATTAAATTGATTCAAAATGTAGAAACTAAATTGACAATGAATCAAAATACAGCGAACAAAGTGATTTTTTTTTTCCTCTTTCTCATTTATTTGGGTTTGGGTGGGTGTTTCTACTTTCTATGCCTACAAATTCAAGTTCCTAAGCCTTTTTTTTCGTAAAAACTGGAAACGTTGAGACTCAAAAGAGCCATCATGATCAGCACATGGTGTTCCAATTGACTTGTCGGGCAAAAGGCCAAGTAACAAAACAAGCAATAAACGGCGGGTACAACCATGTTTTTTGGCCTTGCATGTTGTTGTAGGACCCACGCTTTTATTACTCAGTCCCCTTTGCTCCAAGTAGTTGCATGTGTGCCACGTGTGTGTCTCAAGTTATCCACACTAGTATCACGTGACTTCAGTTACAAATACAATAGTAAAACTTAAAAAAATAAAAATAAATTACAAAGTGAAACCACTCAAACCAGAAATATACGTTATGAGACAGAGAAATTTAGATTGGCCACGCAACTAGAGGCGCAGCCTGCTTGTTTTGCTAAACTACTTGTGAGTTTTGTAATCGATAATGATGCATAAATATCAGTTATATAGTGAGTTAAAGGTGTCTACTACTACGTTTGTCATGAACGATGAAAGGCACTGAAAACCAACAAAAAAGCGACTAGCTAGGAGGCTTTGGTCGTACACTTTTATTGATTATAATGTCAAGATCTTGAAGTTTGGTGAATCTGCTGGTTTAGAGAGAGAGAGAGAGGAAGAAGTGGAAGTGGAAGGGAATCAAGGCAATCGTTGAATTAAGAAGAGGAAATTGAAAAGTGGGATTAGGAGGAGTTTTCAAATTTGATTGGCGAGTAAAGTAGGTGCGGTGAATGGAAAGGAATCACGAGAAACTTGGGTTTTCTTCTGGAAAATTTATTCCAAAAGTTTTTTGCAATTTGCATTGCATGCTGCAAATGGCAAATGGGAGTTCTCTTTCTATGTGGAACCGTGTACATTACTTCCATGTTGAACCGATCAATTATTCCAGACTTCCAGTGTTTTCAGGCAATTGAAAGAGTCCATGTCCGCGTTCAAGTAGCCATGTTAGATATAAATTTTGGATCATGTTGAAAGGGTACCTTTAGGGTAATTTTGTAATTATTAATAAACAATTTTAGGGAAGTCTTGATATTTTTTTTGGAAAATGTTAACAAATGCTCTGAGGACATTAGTTTAGGAGCTATTTTAATAAACATTTAATTGAAAGAATGATAAAATAATAAATGTTGTTGACAATTTTTTATATTTCCTATGAAAGTGGTGTTAAAATTTTCCTATTATAGTTTATTAACAATTGTCCTAAGGGCATCCGTTAACATGATCCACATTTTTATAAGAAATAAATAAAACCGTAAAAAAATTAATTATTTTTTTCTCTTCTCATAATGAGTTTTTAAAAAAATTTCTTAAATTAATGTTCTTAAAGCATTCGTTAATTTTTTCCATAATTTTTTAAAGGAAAAGTTAACGGATGTGCTAAGGCATTGGTTTAAGAAATATTTTTACAAATTTTTTATGGGAAAAAAAATAACTGACATTTTTGACAACTTTTATATATATTTCTCATGGAAATTGTATTAAAAAATTTTCTAAAATAATTCATTGACAAATGTCCTATGAATATTCGTTAACAATACCCATTTTAAAATAATTTGATATTAAATATACTTTCAAATTTATAATGTTAATCTAAGTCATGAAATAGATAAATTTCAAATAAATAAGTACTTCATATTAGGTTCCTCTAACTTTTAGTTATTTAATTTGTGACCACATGCAAATTTTATTTATCCCAATTCCAATGGTCAAAATGGATTAAAATGAGCCAAAAAATAAAAAATAAAATGGATGTAAAATAAAATGAAGGAAAAAGGAAAAACCATTGGCCCTGCAGATCTGGCAGAGTGGTAGGCATATTTTAAAATTAAGGGAAGTAGTTGTTACTCTCTGTGTCAAAAATAATTGAATCCATGCATTCATGTCAGAAATCTCTCAACGTAGGCAGTAAAATTGAATTATGAAAAAACGCATAATCTGTGTGATCTCATTTAAGGAAGGCTACGTACATATAAGATATAACTACGAATCTATATACCCCCAATCAGCAATGCATGCATATTATAAACCTATACATATATGTATAACAAATCTGCTACGCATGCACCTTCTTTGATTAATGATTAGAAGAGGTCCCAATGCTTGAATTGTCCTATAGCCACGGGTATATAGTGTAGTATAATTAAATTTAATTAAGATGCCACCAAGTGATTCTCTTTTTACTAGTTTTATATCTAAAATATATTATCATGAGGTGATCAGGATATACGTACACATCGTCTTTGGTTTCATCCTCATCAAGCCGATGGACTTGTACAAAAGTACCATAAAGTATAAAAGGAAGCAAAGTGAGTCTTTTTCTTTTACTAATTAATTAACGACACTCCAATATATTAATATGTGTTTTCAGCGTTTGGATTGTGAAGAATAGATCCCGATATCTATTTTACAATATGTGAATGTCGAACTCACGAGTCACAAATGAGAATAGCTCAATACAGAAAAAGCAAATAAAAATCTTAACCAATGGCAATGAGAAGGCTTGGTGCTATCATTCAGGTATATATGATTAATAGATATACTGGCTAATTGGTAGTAACCGAATACAAATCTTATGTTCCAAATTTTATATTCCACTAATATAAATAAATAAAAAAATAATAATAATAATAATAATAATAATAATAATAATTTTTATATTCCACTAATAAAATAAATAATAATGATGATGATGATGCACAGAAAATCAGTAGGCTAAATGCTCTGGGCTTCAATGAACTAATGATCACTTGAAAAACCTGAAAAGAAAAACACCAAATCAAATGTGACCGGGATGAACCGGACAAGAACCCTCCGATGCTTAAGTTAGTTTTTTCTATAACTTAGGAATTCCAACTTTTAGGGATAGTGGAAACTTACTTCGATTTGATGTGGATGAGTCCTTATATAGAGAGTCTTGTAGCGGTTACTTGTTTAGTAACTTCCCCAATATTTGTGGAAGTTAGAAAGTTCAGACATAACTTCCACAACAACTAACTTCACAGCTATAGAAGTTAGAATTTTCAATATTATCTTCTATAACTACCATTGGAAGTTAAGTACTTATTATGAAGTTATAGCGATAAATAAGGACCTTGTTCGCGTTCCAAAGTTTCACGTGGTCCGAATCTTAAACTTATGTAGGTAAATCCATTCTTGGAAATTTCCCAAGTGTTGGAAGATCGTCCAGGCGCTTTCCTCATGGACGACCCTTACGTCCACGGATGACCTTCTACTTATGGACGATCTTCTTGAATGGTGGGCCCTTGGCTTTTGGACGACTCTTATGGACGAGTTAGCGATGGTTCGATTTTTTTAGTTCCCCATCAAATAATAATAATAAGAATAAGAATTTTTATTCATAACAACCAACCAAGTTGTGCTAAAAACTATGAGATGGATGCTTGTTTTCTTTAGAATTTGCTTTATTTTGGCACAAATATACTATTGGTCTCTGAAATTTAGTTTATTAGTAATTTTAGTCCCTAAAGTTTAAATTGATTGCTCATAGTCTCTAAGAAACTCAAATTGATCGCTTTTAGTCTTTAAAAAACTTGAAGTGGTCAATTTTAGTTCCTAACAAACATGAAGTGATTACTTTTGGTATTCACTTGAGAACAATTTCTCTAACTTTTTGCTAAAAATATTACAAATAAAAGGTAAAACTCGTAAGACTCGTAAATAGTAAGAAAAAAAAAAAAAAAAACAATAAGCAAGCTTATAACACTTATATATGGGTGGGTTTGGCATTAGTTTTAAGTTTTAGTTTTTAGCTTTTATGTGTAGCTTTTTAAAATCTCATTTTTCCTCGCATTTTTTTTTTTTTTCAAACTTTTTCATGGTACAAGTATATTTTAGTATATTTTCAATTTATCAAAAAAATTTCAGCAAAAAGCTAGATAAGTTATTCTCACAAAGTGATGGTATGTCAATTTTTATGAACCAACATTAATGTAAGAGAGACTAAAAGAAATCATTTAAAACTTTTGAGACTAAAATCGTTCATGGGCTAAATTTTATGAACCAACAATGGGTTTAAACCTTTTATTTTCCTCTAAAGTTATATTTTAATGTATGTGAAAGAGGGAGAGAAGGTTGATGATTTTGTTTTTTTTTTTTTTTTTTTTTTTATAAAAAAATTTAGTATACATTTATTAGTGAATGAGTAACTCATGAGTCATCATGACTTTATTTACTTGATCTAATTAACACAAATTATTAATAGTCGGAATAAAGTTATAAAATATATTAAAGCGAAAGTTTAATAAAGAAGTTAAATTATCTTTTAATTACACTGTTTAAATTTTGTAAATTGTCATTCAATTAGATTTCACTTCTATATCATACTCTATATAATAAAAATTATGTCCTAAAAATAGCGTTTGTGTCAAGTAGCTATCATCTTCTTATTAAGTTAAGTTAAGTGGCCACCCTCTCTCTGCTCCAAGTGATTAGAACTCTATTATTAAAGACTTTAAATCAACTATGCACCAGTCAACTATAGATTTATTAAACACTTTTTCAATTTGACTAACAAAACTTCAAACACAACTCAATCTTTTGTTGTCTTCCGCTCATATGGGACGATCTTTATCGTTTTCATCGTTTGTTGCCTTCAGCAAGTGTTTGCCATACTTCCTAATTTGCTCAGGATTTGGATTTTTTCTAAACTAAATCATTAATGTAGGAATCAAATTTATTTGTCTTGATTATTCTCCCCTCCAAAGCATTTATTATATAAGCTTCCTGCAAGGCATGAACCTTCAACTAGTTTATATTTATGTAATATATTAAAGTGAAAGTTCTATAAAGATACAAATTAAATTTTAATAATCCCTCCAGTTTTAACTACTTGTAGTCTATAAACACAAATCCTTCTAACTCATTTAATATTAACACAAATTTTCATACCAAAGTTTATTGTTAATTCAAGTATAAACTTCAATGAAAAATTTATCATGTTCTAAAAAATTGATAATTCCTTTTTGACATATTTTCATAAGTACTTTAATTTCGTGGCGTGCTCTTCAATTTAAAACTTAAAAAAAAAAAAAAAAAGCATTTGCAGCCCATTAGAAACTAATCCAAATTATCTTATCAAAACTTATCATTAACTCAAATATAAAATTTAATGAAAAATTACCATGTTCCAAAAAAAAAAAAAAAAAAAAAAGCTTTTTTTTCAATAATTTATTTATTTGTTTGAAATAGTTTCGAACTATAGTGTCCGTTCTTGATGATAGCTCTTTATCATTTGACTGAGACACCAATTGATTTTTGGTGTAGGTGGAGAATTAAACCCTAAATATCAGAGACTTTACTAGTTAAGCTAATTGAAACTCACAATTTTTCAATAAATTTTAATAATAACTTTTTTTTTTTAGAAGATTATTAGTAACTAATTTGTCATATCTTATTCAAAAGATGCAGTAAACATTACCAAAACTTAATGTATCATTATTAATAAAACCTACATCATTACCAAAACTTAATGTCTCAGCAAAAATTACCAAAACTCAATGTATCATAATTAATAAAACCTACATCATTAAAAAGTAAAATCTAGGTATATAAATAGGTAATGGCTTTTAGTTAACTTAATTAATAAAGTTCATTTTTGTTGAATAAGGAACTTGGGTTTGAATTTTGCATATATAATAACCAATTAGTATTTTGTTCTGATAATAAAGAGTAATCAATATTAAATGGACACTATATATTTAAGTCTATATATCTATTAAAATATCTTTCTTTTTTTCTTAATAAAACAGAACAATTAAGAGTTGGGAAATTTTTCCTTGTCACTGAATAACAATAATGGGACCCACTAAGTAACACGTGACTCCTTTTGATTGGCCAACATGTCACATAGGCTTAATGGCAATTTGTGATTTGTTAAAATTTCCCTCTCTACAATAAGAATTAAGGATCTATAACCATATACTAATATATATATATATGAACTTAGCATATTGAATATTTAAATGTAAAGCATGTGATCTTTCTTTGGGGATAGAAAACGTCAAAGTTTCATTGCTTAAAAGTAAATTTACATGATCCTGGACAAGAGTTTTTTAAATGATGTCTGGACATTCTTCCAGCCATAAATAACTCTGTCAATCGAGTCAATACCCTAAGCATATTTATATAGATATGCCACTTCATTACACTATTTATGCACTATGTTAATAATAAACCACTACCGAGATGTCCTCAAAGTGTCTTTGGCTTGGTCTATAACATGCTCTATACGAGCTAGAAAGTGACTAGTAATTCAGATAATTAATTAACAGAGCTTCCTTCAAGGATTGTGGTCAGGGCGGGCTCAACCCCTAAGTCACAAGGCAATGACCTATGATCCTCAAATGAAACCTATTAGCCAATATTATATACTATATTTATTTTGTTTTAAAGTGTAGAAAAATAAAAAAATAAAAGCAACAACAACAACAATAATAACAATAATTAATAACTATTATTATTGTTATTATAGATTAAGGCCCCTCAACTTGCAAAAAAAAAATAAAATTTAAGACCCTCTCTATTGATCAATAGAATACATTGTTTCTTAGTCTTACAGTATAAAATTTTTTAATTAAAGCTCAAAAACTTTAATTTTATTTGAATGTTGTGCACTTTATTTGTGCATTGTCTCTATTTGCGGTAATTTAAAAGTGTGAAAATTTCATTAGGGTGTTTGGTAATGTTGTTCTAGCAACGTTATTTGTATTTTTTAGAAATACGTGTGGGTGAAAAAGTATATGAAAATACGTGTAATATTGTTTAAATATTGAAAATCGTTGTTTAAAATACCTTACCAAACACCCCCTCCCAAACACATGAAGGGTGAACAAGTTATTCATTTCTCTCTATATCAAAATTAAAACTAGAATTAGAAGTTTTCCAAACAAATTCATTATTGAAATCCAACATTCATTACCTGGTAGCCACTTAAATAGTTTTCTAGACAAACTCATTTGCCTACATTGGCTTCAACAGGAGTTAGGTGTGCACATATCTTTTGCTACTCCAATATATTGTGACAACAAGAATGCTATTCATATATAATTAATAATATATATTCCAAGAATGGAACAAGGATATTGAGATTGATTTTCATATATCTTGTTCGGCTCCACCTCTTTCAGGGTTCTCTCTAGCTGATTTTTGTTGCTTCTTAAGATCAGCTTGTAGGTATCTTTACAAAGCCACATCTTCCAAAATGCTTTCGTGATGTGATTCCCAAACTTAGGTTAGTCCCTGATCTCAATCCTCTTTATACAGGCCTCCTTGCGTACAATATTATTCATCTTTTATACATAGAATTCCTTCTCAATTTTAACCTGATCTCAATCCTCATTATACAAGCCTCCTTGTGTACAATATTATTCATCCTCTATATAGAGAATTCATTCTCAATTTTAACATCTTCTATGTAGGCCCTCCCTACTACAGCTAATATACTGGCCTTCTTAAATAACTAGCTTTCAACACCATTTAAAATGAATTTTTAATAAAAATAAAAATTATAATAGATTATTAAAGTTATTTAAAATAGCTTTACAACTTATTGAAAACTTTGGTATTAGAGTTTCACTAAAAGCAATTTACCTTTAATAATTTTAATATATTTATAGTGAAATATATGACATAAGTACATTACACAACGTGTAACACTTATATTGAGTCGCACACATTGTTAAAATAATAACACAATAATTAATGATTGAAATTTTTTTGTAATAATTTTGTAATCGAAATAATATTTTAAATGATAAATTATTCTTTTTTGTCTCATAAAATTTAGGTAGGATTGATTTAAATCCTTTAAATTTAAAAAGTTAATATTTGGCCCTTGAAGTTTTAGAAAATGGAATTGTCCTTCCATTTTTGTTTTCTTTAGTTGACTAACATGATGCTGGGGCAACTCATTTTTTAAGGATCAAATCCAACCAAAGACAAATGTAGGGGACCACAATTGAACCAACTTTATATTTAATAGACAAAATTGAACCGACCTCATAGGTGATGGTATGAAATTGTTTTGTTTTAAAATGTCACTCTTTTTTCCCCTGAGTTTTTAAAATGTTCACTTAAAAAAGATAAAACTTTCCTAGGTCGATTTAATTTAAATACCCACCATTTCAAATAGGAGTCTACAAACTTAAAAATAAGGAAAAAGTATCTCTTGTTGTAATAATAACCGAATGAGCAAATACCATGTGAGGAATTGGTATTATTTTTAACGGTTACATATGTAAGTTGTAACCACACTTTACACACTTAACCATTAGATTCCCATATGGCTACTATAGGTTATAAGAATGCTTGCTCTATGTATGACTTGCTTATTATTCTTTATTGTTTTTCTTTTGTTCATTATAGAAATTAACTTAATGAGAATAATTATTTTTATTATTAGAAAATGGGGTGGAAAAAGAAGAAAGATATTGGGCCTATCATGAAACCGAGAAAGTATTTGATATCAAATGATACCATGTTAGTGATATCAAAATCCAATCAGTGTGAGACATGTCAGCAAAAAATAATTAACCCACTAACAATTGAAAGATATATGTTAGTGGGTAGTTTTTTTTTTTTGCACATGTGTCTCTTGTTTATTGAATTTTGATACGAATGACGTGGTATTATTTAATACTAAATACTTTTTTCATGAAACCAAATAATAAGATTATTATTTATTTATTTATTTATTTTTAGTAGAGATATTGTATTTGGTAATCAAATTTTTTTAAAAATGACAAAAAAATCAAATTGAAAAAAAAAAAAAAAAAAAACTCAAAACCTAAAAGATGTCTCTTTTTTTTTTTTTTTTTTTTTTTTTTTAAATTAGGATAAAGAAAGATTGAAAAGAAGAAAAAGACGGACTAGAAAAATAATAGTGACCAAATTGGGGGATAATGTCAAATAGGGCAAAATTATTAAAACAAGCAAAGTAGCATTTTAGCAAGTGAAGCAGACGCATACATAGATAATCATAATCCACACACAGACACCAGTCTCCATACATTTCTCTTTTTCTTTTTCTTTTTTTGTGTACTTGACAATTTTACATTGTACATTTCATTTATATAACGTTTAAAAATAGAATCCCATCTCTTTTTTCTCGCCCATGATGTTCTGAACTCTGAACTCTGAACACTGATCCATACATAAAAAGCCACTCTCCTTTCTCTCTCTCTGAAAAGAAACGCTGGTGAGAGATGCTACCGAGAGCTACAAACGGTGTCGTTTGGACAGAAGGAGGAGGAGGAGGAGAAGAAGAAGACACAGCGTCTTGGAACAGAACCAGCAACAACAATGAAGGAGAGGCTCATAAGGACGAGGACAACAACATGGGTGTTCTAAGTGGTCCTCTCTCTTCCTTCAAATCCATGCTTGAAAATGAGTGGTACATCAACAGCGCTCTCAACCCATCTCATCAGGAACTTCATCTCCATGGCCTTCCAAACCCTCAAGATGTTAGAGACATTGGTTTTTGCTCAAACCCAAGTGACAATAACAGTCTTCTTTTGCACCCTTTGGATTCTTCTTCTTCTTGTTCTCCTTCACAGGCGTTCACTCACCCATTCTTGCCTCAGAAATCTTGTTTCTCTTCGCTTATCAACGCTGTTTGCACCAACCCTTTTGACAATGCTTTCGATTTGGGCCTCGAGACCGGGCTGCTCGGCCCGTTTAACCCCGGTGGTTCTGCTTCTAACTCCTCTGCTTTGATGGGCTTCGCGGGGTTGAGTTCTCAGATTGGTGGTCACGAGCTGAGTTCCACCTCCGAGTTTCAACAGCCAACTCGGTTGCTTCCTTTATCAGATAACGCTGCTGGACTTGGTGGTGGGTTTAGCCCAACGGGTCTTGAGGGTTTTGATAATGACAATTCAGTTTCAGGGAGTGCTCTGTTTCTGAACAGAGGAAAGGCTCTGAGACCCCTTGAGGTTTTCCCTCAAGTGGGTACGCAGCCCACACTGTTTCAGAAGCGAGCAGCTCTTCGACAAGGTGCTGAGAAGTTGGGAAATTTGGAGATTTCGGGCGGGAGATACGGCGAAAATTCGGAGGAGGATTTGGAGAAGAGGGGGAGGAGGAAGAAGAAGAGTAGTGAGGAGTGTGATTTTGAGGAAGGAAGCCTTGATGTTTCGGGTTTGAATTACGATTCTGATGACTTTAATGAGAATGAGAATGGTTTTGGAAAAATGGAGGGGAATGTTCAATTTGGAAGGAGTAATTCTAACGCCAACAGTACTGTTACTGGTGGGGGAGACCAGAAGGGAAAGAAGAAGGGTCTGCCGGCAAAGAATCTTATGGCGGAGAGGAGGCGAAGGAAGAAGCTTAATGATAGGCTCTACATGCTTAGGTCTGTTGTGCCAAAGATTAGCAAGGTATTAGTCTCATCCTTTATTCGATTTGGTGTCACTTATATCATTTTTTAGCTTTTGATTAATTAGTATTTCCCATGGATTTTACTTTGTCTTGGAAGACTACTAAGTGGCATCGATAAGTTAGCACACACCCGAAAAAAGGCATAGATAATTAAGCATGTTGAGTTTACATGTACTGTATGATAGAAGAGATGAGAATGATGCCCCTTTATATCTTCTCCCCAGAGAACTTTGAGAAACCTTAAACAGTGTGTTAAAGTCAGCTAATTTAAATTTTGAATTGATTTTTCACCCATTTTATGTGAAATTCTGGAATTTTTGATATCTAAACATCTTGGGCCAAGGACTGTTTTTGGAGTTTATCATTATTTGGGTGCTTTTAGGACTTTTTGAGATTATAATCCTTGATTTGTTGGTCATAATTTCTGATGATAATCCTTATCTGTGCATAGATGGATAGAGCTTCAATACTTGGGGATGCCATTGACTACTTAAAGGAGCTTCTGCAGAGGATCAATGATCTCCATAATGAACTGGAGTCAACCCCTCCTGGATCTTTGTTGCCATCTTCTACAAACTTTCATCCTTTGACACCAACTCCTCCTACCCTTCCCAGCCGTGTCAAGGAAGAACTTTGCCCAAGCTCCTTGCCAAGCCCTAAAAGCCAACCTACAAGGGTAACTTTCACTCATCTTTGTATTCATTTGATGTTTTCAGGTTTTTCATTAGTTACTCGATGCTTATAAATTTGGAAATGTGCTGGTATCTATCATCTTTCTTTTGTTGGAACTCTTACCTACTTAACAAGGACATTGATGCAAGTGTCGGCGTTAATTTTGAGACATGGGTTCTGGTTTTGCTTTTGAAGGGGTTGAAAAGCGCTTTAAAGCTCTTTTAGCTGAAATTGTGAAATGCTTGGAAGTTTTTCTAAATAGCTTTTAAGGTGGTCCTTAAAAGCTGCAAACAGTTTTAAAAGCTAAAGCTAAATTTGGAGCTTTTAGGGAAGAGCTCTACAATTCATTGTTCATAGTTTATGAATCCAAAACTTTAAAGCACTATTCACTATAACTTGCCACACGCTCGAAACACTGAAGAGCTTTTTAGTTGAAGCTCTGTATTGCAAAAGCTCTACGATTAACTCCCTACCCCTAAAGCTCTACTTCCTACAGCAATACAAAATGGGCTAAAAAGAATGAATTAGAAATGTTTATTCATGTTCATATAGCATTTTTACTTGCATCACACAAAATGGAAACAAATTATGAGTGGAGTGTGCATGTTACACAGATTTGGACTCTACCAAATTTGTTATTACTCCGGTAGGGATCAAAATTTTACTTTGAGCTGATATGCATGTGAAATTGATTCTTGGAAACTCAAACAAAGCATTTGCAGTTAATATGCCAATATGTGTGTGTGTCGCTGTGCAAACAATGGGGTCCAATGATTTGCTATCTGTTTATAATAAAATGCGAACTTTTCAATATATAATACACGCTGCATGGTCCTGTCCTGAGATGCTGTAGGTTTTATTGTATATAGGATGAGAAATATTTTTCTTTTCTTTCTTCCATCCTTTAAACTAAAACTAGGATGTTAGTGAGTCAAAGTCGCTTTAAATAAAGCCCGTGCATTAAAATCAGTAAACCTAATTTGTGATTTTATCGAGTGTTTCTTGAGTATACCAAATCATTTCTTGTGGTAATCCAGGACATTGGCTTGACAAGTATGTTATTTGGTTTCTGTATTTTATAGGTGGAGGTTAGGGTAAGGGAAGGGAGGGCTGTCAATATCCACATGTTTTGTGCCCGGAGACCAGGTCTCTTGCTTTCCACTATGAGGGCGCTGGACAACCTAGGATTGGACATCCAGCAGGCTGTGATTAGTTGTTTCAATGGGTTTGCTTTGGATGTCTTCAGAGCTGAGGTATACTTCTTTCTCAGATACCAAAAGTGAGGCTTTCACTAATTTTTTGTTGTTGATTATATTCTATTTTTGGTGCTTTGCACCTGCATCTTTTCATGTCCTGATATATTGAGCACAATGTATTTCCAAATTGTTGCAAAATTCCTCTACTAAGAAGTGACTTCTTTATTGCTTTTGAGTTTTACAATAATGATTTTCTAAGAAGAAGATTACCTATGCAGAGGCAATTAGAAGCCTTGTTCCCCTGTATGGATTATACTGAAAGCATGACCTTGGTATTGAAGCAAATTTCACTTAAGATGCGGACAAAACCCAGAAATTGAGAGCCCATTCCCCCCTTGTCTTATTGAAATCCCTTTTTCCAGTCTCTGATTCTTATGCAAAGTACCACTTGTAGGCCATATGCATAGGTGATAGGATTGTTGATCATTTTTTTTATAGATCCATTTTGAGATCATCTATACTTTTTTGATAGGTAGATCATCCGTATAGATGTTCAAACCTCTCTCTCTCTCTCTCGTTTATACATATTAATACTACTTAATAAGTCTTTTTGCATCCCTTCAATGTCATTTGTTTGAATTTGCTTTTAATAAGAAAAGGTTCTTCAACAGATTGTTACCAATGAGAGTGCCAATATTTGCATGTAGATGACCCTCTATGCCATTTGAATCTTTTTTTTTTAAAATTCATTTATCATGCAGATGGATAGTGTTTGGACACCCTGCAGAATATATTCTATATTTCTTCCATAGCCTTTGAAGGCAATAACTCATTTTTATTCCTTAGGAGTGAAGCCATTACCAAGACCAATAATAATATGATATATGAGAGAACAATTATTTGAAAGAATTAACAATGCTATAAGGCGACAACATATTATTGTAAAAGAGAGAATGGCGGTCCCTCAATTGGTTTTTTTAATAGCTTAAAAAAAGTAAAGATTGGCTGAATGGGTGGAAAGAGAAAATAAAGAAGCAAAAACATTTAATGCCTACAGAAATCTGTTTTTCTAGACAAATTGTATGACCATATTGTCTGTCTTTATTGATTCCAATTAGACATGCAAGGCAGGTTCTTGATAATTTGAACAAGCTTCACATATAAACAGATGATTGAATGTCAGGTACTCAGGTCACAAGCTAGGCTGATACTAGATTCTGTAGTAATGCGTATTAGATTTCTTAGAAATCCTGTGCAATAGAAAATGGACCTTCTTATCATATTTTTGTTGGTGGCATCCTAAATTCCTAATGCATAGTTCATGGAGCTTCTTCTCTTGTAAATTGTGGCCTGCCACTTTTTTTGTTTTTTCAATCTAGAGTGTTATCACTTATCAGTTTTTAGCCAAGTGTGGTCATCCAAAGACTTAATTTCCTTTTTTCCTTTGTTCATCAGCAATGCAGGGAAGGCCAGGATGTCTTGCCTGAGCAAATCAAAGCAGTACTTTTGGATTCAGCTGGCTTCCATGGTATGATGTAACCCAAGTGCTTCATATAAATGGAGGAACTAACTGTAGTGTTGTACCCCTCAAGTAGCTTGTAAATGCATTTGCTCCTCATTCCTATTGGTAAAGGTACCCCCACAGACCAAAGTCAAGTAGGTCAGCTAATGTTCGAAAGGTCAATTTGCTATCATTAGTGGATATGTTTTGTACTCATGCTTAGAAGCATGGCAAACTTACTGTGTTGTCTTAAGTATCTTTAGCTTTTAGAATAAAATCATTTGCTGTCGGCATATTCTCTATGAATAGTAGTTGGTTACAATTTTTCTTTGCATGTTTGATTCTCCATGCACCTTTTATGCCTAGTTGTTCTGGTTGGCATTTTCCACATAGGATAATTGCAACAAACAATAAATCAAATTTTAGTTGGTATTTAGAATAGTGTATAAATTCATCATTTCATAACAATTAAGCTTTTGTACTAGTAGTAATCTATATATATATATATATAACCGAAGTCTTTGACTTTTGGTTGCTAGCTCCACAATTTTACACATCAGCACCAATTTTTTAATGCTTATTTTAAGTTGTCGATTACTCGATAAATTTTGTTCATGTTCTTTCTTCTCATCTTTGAACTCCGGTCTACTCCCCTTCTTTATCTTCTCAATGTCGAAGTCCTCCCCCTCTCTCACTCTCTATTTCTTCCCTTCTTTTGTCAACAATGACAAAGATAATGATTAGTCCCTTATAAAAGAAAAGAAAAAAAAAATTACTGCTAAGTTCAACTTATCATTATGAAAATCAAATTTGGATTCTAAGTTTAATTGCTTTAGGTTGCTTTTGGGGGGACTGTAGTTTTTGACTTGCTATTTTTCAAATTCAACTCTATCCATCTATAAAGATCATATCTTTTGAGTTTTGCCATTGTTTCTGTTCTTCAGTTTGCCATATTCTCACCAAACGTGGACAATTTTCTTTGCATCACATCCACTAGGATCAAAACCCATGACCGATCTCTAAATCTATGCCCAATTTTTTCAATTACTCTTCTCAAAAAGTAAATATATTATGCACAAATGGTGGTAGACAGAGAACTTACAGCAAATTTAGTAGTAAACAAGGGATGGCTAAGATAAAAACACCAATTTGCTGCTAGGTGAGAAGTCAACATGAATGGTGGAAAACCTTTTTCAAAAGTTAGTAAGAATGAAAAGAAATTAGTATTTTTTGGTAGTTCTTCATTGCATGTAAAGAGTGGCCAATTTTATCACCCTCAAAATGTTTGACAAAATGCCTAAGCCAAACTGAAAAGGAGGCTTCGACTCGGGATTTGAGGCAAGTGTATACCACATACCATTAAATTTAAGAAACTGTACTTTTTATCTTTTCTGAGTAATGATATTCATGAGAATAAAACATCTTTTTCAAGTGGTATCACTCTAAGAGACGTCCTCCAAAGTCTTACTGTGCATGATCTTGATTCTTTTGTACCTTTCTAAATGAGGCATGTATCAGCACTCAAAGTTCAAAGACGGTAGGAAGGACTATTTGTGGATTGTAGTGCAATGGCTGAAAGTGAATGTTAGTCAACACACTCCACTTGAAGCACAAACATCTGGTTGGATAGTTAATGTGAAAAGAGTTCCAATAATTGGGTAGGGAAGTCCTTCCAAAAAAAAAGCACTATGATTTTTATGCTGGTGGAGCTTAGGGCCAATACAAATTTAAAGAGAATATGGAAGGATTTCATAGGATCATGTACTAGACCTTCAAATCTTAATTGTAAGGACCAGATTGGAGTTCCTTGCCCAAAAGGTGAGTGGACTCAGGCCCAAAAAGCTCAAAATAATGAATTTATAGAGAGTGGATCGCTCAAAACAATGAATTTATAGAGAGTGGATTGGAAAAACTGAGTTTTAATAAATCGGACAAGCACTAAAGTGGATTCAGATCACAAGAGAATAAAAATAGACGAGTTTATACTAAAGAAAATCGTCATCGGCATAGTTCGAAGAGATCAGTGCTTATATATTTCTTTCAGATTTGATTACAAAGTCAGTTCTTGATGCTACAATGTTTTTCTCTTTTTCTCCCGATCCCTTCTTCACGAAGGGTCTCTTCCATTATATAGTTCTTTTTAGACGATCTTGGCCCTCCACTTGTTGACCATCCAAGTTTCTACTCGAGTACTTGTCCCATCGGACACCCTCTCAGGCCCTCTGTGCGTTGGGGTAGTCAATGCAGCATTGTTCAGGGGTCTTTTCCACATTAATGCAACTAGAAAGTTAGCTGTAGAGCATTCAATGCGGTGGTAGCAGCTTTCATCTTAGGTATTTTTGGATTCCTCCCTGTCATGCGTTCTTGTAATGCATATCCGTATCAACAGAACTTTCCTGGAGTGCTCCCCTAGATGGCAGACCGACTCTTCTGACTTCGGCTTTGATTAGCCGAGGAGGTGTTCATCCTCGGCCTACCCTCTCGAGCCCTTATGACCAAAACTGACTTCTCCAATTACTAACACGGACTCCCCTGACCACGTTTACTCCTCCTTGGACAACCTTACGTCCTCGGATTGGGCCTCAGGCCCAGTGTATACATAGATAGTGAGCTTCTGGGCCCAATATTCCTACATTAATAATAGAGCAAACTGTGTGTGGCATTTTACATATAAGTTTTTATGGCTTTCACAGGATTCAACCTAGATTTCTTGTGGGTGCAACCAGAATAGAGATGTAGATCTCATCATCGATTATGATTGCTCCAAACGCCTTGCATAAGTTGGCAAATCTTCTAGGAAGAGTTGTCATTTAGGATTTCCTTCCCTTTGTCAAATGCTTATGTCAGTTGCTATTTTTTAAGGATAGGTTGCCATATCTAGAGTAAATGCTGCATGTAAAACCATAATGGTAAGCACTGAATTATATCATATTGTAGGTTCTATTATTCACGTCTTCTTGCATTGTAAAGGAGGTTGGCATGTAGGTTTAAAGAAAATAAATGGGATTATAGGAGGATAATCCTTGCATCAAGATTGTTAGGCATAATACAACTTCTCATATTCAATAGATTTCTTGTGCATTGCATGGGTTAGCGACTAGTTTATACTAGTATTAGACCCTTTTGGACAAGCAGTAATCCTACAAATTCTACTCTACTCTACTTTCCCTCAATTCAAATGGATCTTTAGGATAAGGTGTTGATTTATTAATTTCTAATTGGTTAAGTATATGTTGTAAGACTTCTTGGATGGTTCTTGATTGGTCCAACTTTTTCCCATTATGTCAAGTAGACTTCTAAGAAAGCAAGCCCTAACTCTTTATAGAGCGTTTGCATATGGGGGTGCAAAATGTGTATAAATACATTTTAGATGATATTGTAGCAAAAAATCATAAAAATTTCACACTTTATTATATATTACTAATCAAATTTATACACATTTATTGCTGCAATATCTACTAAATATAGATGATCATCTTTACATATAAAATTAAACGCAAATTTTATTCCACCTAGTACTAAAGAAAGAATTAAAAAATGATTGTTGAGGGCAATAGAGTATATTAGTAAAGTGGTTATGTAAAATGGATAGAATGACTTTTTGGTGATGCAAAAATGAATATTTTTTGCATAATTAAATGTGAATTCTCTTCTTCTTCTTCTTCTTTTAACTTACTTCTTGTGTCTTTGTTCACTAGTTTACTTTTGTTTCTTAATTTTTGTGCTTTCTTTTGACCTACTAAAAGTAAGTCGAAGACTTGAAATACTAATTAAAAAGAAATAAAAATTCACTCCCATTTTTTGTTTTATACTTTATACTGTACTAATTACACTATGATGGATGTTTGATTTTTTTTTTTTTTTTTTCATTTCAAAACTTTGATTATTTTATAAGAAAATTTAAAAAATGTATGTGGCAAATTGTGATTAGTAGAGCACAAAAAATAAGACAAAAGATTTTTATTCATAAAAAAAGTAACTTAGCTCACCGTTCATTTTCTCTACCAAAAGGGCTTTAATGTTTGAGATGCCGTGGAGTTGAATAATAGCAGAGACCTCATGCGAGAGTGCATGAGATCCTGCCAAGTAGCGCTCTAATTTTGCATTTAACATTTTTTTACCTATTTCATTAACTTTTTTTTACTGTTACACAAAAGTTCACATTAACTTATTTTACTATTATCTTATTAATATCTCATTAATTGCCTAACCTTACACCACATATTTCTCTATTCTTCATATCTTTTAGCATACCCACTGTTTTAGTATTTTTTTTTTTTAAAGCAAAAATAAAATAAAATAAGTAAGGATTAATAGTAATATCTAACTAGATAAGGCCCTAGAGAGAGATAGAATGACACAAAAGTGTTGTGGATTGTTAAATAAAATGCACTATTTCACTATATATTACCAAAACAAAAGACGCCGAAACCCCTACAGGTAATTTTTTTTTTCTTTTTAAATTAGGGGCTTAATTATGATTTAGGTTTAGGTAATTTGGTTGGATAGTTTTTGTTTTGGGTATATAAGTAGAGATAATATTTGGTGCGCAATGTAAAGCCATATTCTACCATGGTTTAATTTTAAATAATCTATAAGACACATGCATACACACTTGCCCACACCATGTCTTAGTGTCACACTATCGATGAGTGGAAAGCGGTCAGAGAGTTGGGCATACTTTTATTTCATAGTATGAAATATGTGAACACAACACACATTAGTTGATTTTCATGGTCCCATTACTCTTTTGCATTTATTTTTGGTTTCATGAGTCTTAAAAAAATTAATATTACCTTAAGAAGGCTACAAATATATAGTGAAGCTACTAAACTAATTTTTAATATATCAAAATATATATGTTTCTTTACTCTAATTTAGTTTACTTTTTCTTTATAATATATGTATAACATTATCCAAAACCGCCTTACATAAAATATCACAAAATTATTTACTAGTATGTATAAATGCTAGAAAAATGATAATCTTAAAGTCAAAAAAAAGAAATAAGAAAACGGTAATCTTCTTGATCTCAAAAAAAGAAAAATAGCAATATTTTATTCTCGACCTGGGCCTCATACGAAATTTTGGATGGATATTTGGTTGAACTGGGCCTCATAAGATATGTTGTTTGTGGCCCTTTAGGCCCAAATAAAGTTTATATTGTTGTTATGTCAGACCAATAAAACATCTCAAGGATGGGCCCTGTGGGACCTTGACTGTGCCGTCAAATAAGCCTTCCTAGTTGGTGTGTATCTGAGATTGTGTTTACGTGAGTCTAGCTTTGCTAAATAATCTCTTCAGTTTTTTAGCAACTACGTCAAACAATTCTCTTTTTCATAGCACCAGGAATAATAAAAGAATATTTAAAGGAAAAAAAAAAACCTTGTTGGAGTGTGTATTATTCAGTAGATATTTGGTTCTTCCATGAGCAATCCACTTTGCATCAAGTATGAGTTCATTGGTCTCACAAGCAAAGGATCCTCTTGTGTTGGACTTTGTGGCCCAAGTCGGTTAGTTTTGTGGTCTAGCTCTTGTTAGTTTCATGGGTTACCACATTGGATTCTGGGCTGGACCATCAATGTATGACATTTATGGGCTTTGGGCTTTCTTTTATTGAGATAAATATTTTCGAGCAAGACTTATGTACAGTACTTATGTATTGTTCCTTAGGTTTATCTTTTAAGATTTTGCCATGTGAATTTTTTCTCATAAGATGAAAGTGTAATTTTTAGTTAAGTAGCCACACGGCTGAATTTTAAGAGAGAAAACTAAGGAACAACACTTAAGGTACTGTACGACTGTACCTAAATTTTGTCTAATATTTTTACAGCTCAAATATGTGCAAAAGGTGACATTAACTATTATGTGTCTTAAGTCTTATAAGAGCAATTAATTCAAAGAACATCAATTATAGGTTCTAGTTAATTCAATTGGTAAAATCTCTGATTGTTGAATAAGAGATTTAGTGGATTGGTTCAATCCCCTGTCTACACCAAAAACCGATTGGTGTCTTGATTTGATGATAAAGAACTATCATCAGAAGTGGACGCCATAAGTTAAAACTCTCTCTAAAAATATATATAGAGAACATCATAAGTTGAAATAGTATTTATTAATATAAAAATAAACATTATCATCAAGTTTAATGAATCACCGACAATATCAGAGTCCCTCCACATGTAAACCCAAACATTATATCTATCATAATTACTCCCCCGTATAAATCCAAACAATATGATTGTGAGATATCAGCAGTGAGAACCACATTTTTTTAATGCTAAAATCGCTGGGGAACTCCAGTCATTATAAGCTAGATGAGGGCCCATTTTATGGCTTTTCCAATTACATAGAGTAGTACGTTTTTTTTGGGTGGGTAATAAGTAGGGGCTCCTCATGCAAATCACGAGAATCAATATATGGTCTTTTTCTCAATGCTGGTCGGCCTAAGTAATAAAGAAAAGTATGCATTGTTGTGCTGACCAGGAAAATATGAAGGAGAAAAGGTCCAATTCAATTTGCAATTGACTGCTTAGTAGTTACTATATTCTATTTGTTAGGTTATACCTGGTTGATTAATTCAATTACTCAAGTTGTTTAATTAGTCAAATTATATGTAAATTAAGTAGAGACAATCAAATCACCAAACTAAATAGAGTACAGTAGAATGTAAATTTGACACGGCTATTTGATCACGATGAAGAAAATCTTCGCAAACAAATATCCCACCTAGTGAATTTCTGATCACTATTCCCGAAGAATACACTAATCAAGAATCAAGCGGTTACAAGTATAAGAAACCCTACTCCATTGGCCTATCCCAAAATATCAATCTATAGTTGAATCTATTAACTTATACCAGTATTAGCTCCAATACCCATTTGGACTTGTTCTTATAGATACTTCTATTTTGCATGAATCTTGGTACGTGACTAACAGCACAACAAATGTTGATTGTTATTGTATGGTAGAGTTTTTTAATCCACACTTGTATATTTGGAAGTAGTTTGGTACAGAACCCTAAGATGCACAAAAAGTCATAGCAACTCTTGAAAAAGTGTGTATTTTTGTATGTCTTTTTGTGTGTATGATGACGACTGTAAAATATACTTTTTATGTACTCTGGAAACCTAGTGCACGAAACCCTTGTCATCATGGGCCGAAAAAAGATTTGAAATTTCAAAATACTTGAAGCTCGATAGAACGAGAGGTGTCAAGCTAGGTATCGAGGTTCATTAAATCTCAATAGATTGACATGTATCGAGAAGGTGTCGAGATCTATAGTTCTAGCTTTTCTTGTATTATTTCTTGAGTATTCTCCATGTCTTAAATAATACCACTTGTTGAGCACTAAATGATTTTCTTGAACACATTAGAACCTAAGACTCAAATACAAGTAAAGTATGTTTTGTCTCGGGATTTGTCAATTACAAATATGACCCTTACACTATTATAATTTGTCTGATGTAAAATAGAAAAGCAAACATATGCAACTACTAACTAGTATAATTATTAAATAACATATCCTCTTGATCTAACAAAAAACAATTAACATATCCTCTGGTTTATTTAAAGTTTTGGCTTTAATATTAATGATAATGGATGATATGCTAACATACAAAAATAATAGTAACAAATATAAGTTGTAAGGACACAATTTGGTTCCTAAGCTCAAAAGGTAAAAGGATCTAGGCCCAAAGAGCCCAATACAATGAATTTGTAGAGAGTGAGTTAGAAAACTAGGCTCTAGTGAGTTAGAAAACTAGGCTCTAATGAGTTAGGTGACAATTATAATGGATCCAGACCACAATAAAGTAAAGATAGACTGGTTTTATCGAAAGAAAATCGTGCTCAGCACAATCCGAGGAGATCAATTCTTGTATATATCTCTTGAATTTGATTACAAGCACAGTTCTTGTTGCTACAGTGTTTTTCTCTCAATTCTCCGATTCCTTTCCCTTAGGGTCTTCTTTCTATTTTATACAATCTTCCTCCTTTCATCTCTACCCTCCACGTGTAGATTAGATTGCTGGTGTTGATCATTGTCCCATCAGTACCTTCCTGAAGTCTTTGGGGAGTAGATGTAAGGCTGAAAATTACTGTTTATGTATCACTTCCTCATTAATGCGGCCAGAGAGTTAAATAACAACCATAAAGTACTGTTTAGGGCTCCCAGCCCAATATATACATAGATACGTACTACTGGGCCTATCACCCCTACATAAGTAATATTAAATAACAACCATAAAGTAATGTATTTACATGGTGAAAAAGGGTTTAATGGAGACAAAAGAAGTTGCTTTAGTTAGAGTAAAATATGATTCAAATCCTTTCGTATATTACTATTTTTTTTAATCATTTCCCTTAGTATCTATTAAAAATCTAAGAATATGATTCTGTTTTTTGTTTTAATTGTAAGATTGGTCTTTCTCATGCTAAAAGTCATCAAATTGATTGACTGCTTTGTTTATTGGTAGACTAACAGTGTATTAAAGGGGAAAAAAGGCAACTACTAGTTAGTGCTAGTGCATGCTAATATTAACAAGAATAATGTTTATTACTAGTGCATGCTAATATTAACAAGAATAATGTTTATTACATATACTCTAGTGTAAACAGTTGCAATTTACAAGAGAACTCGTGACTTTAAATTACAATTTCAAAGTTTCAAAATCGTGACTTAAAGTCATGAGTTCCCTTGTAAATTGTAGCTTGTGTGTACTATGTACACTTTTTTTTTGTTTTTTTTTTGAGAAGACCCTTTCAAGGGAGTTTATTAATCAAGCATTTGAAGATTGGCATTGTAAACATCCAGCATGTCTGAAGGAACAGACTCCATCCAAACATCCAATGAGCTAGATATAGCCCTTCTAGCTAAACAATGAGCCAAACAATTACCTTGTCTTCTAACATGACAAAAAGAAACATAATAAAAAGAAGAAATAAGCGATTTAATGTCTTGCAAAATATGCCCAAACTCAGACCGAGCCATAGTCTCGCCGTTGATGGCATTGATAATAACTTCCGAATCTCCTTCAACAATTAGCCTTTGGAAACCCAACTCCTTAGCCAACCAGAGAGCTCGACGCGCTGCTAGCACTTCCACCATCTCTACCGACGTAGGCAGTGGAATATTCTGTGATAGAGCAGCCATAACCAATCCGTTTTCATTACGGATTATCGCACCCAGACCAGCCTTCCTTTCCCCCTCAAAGAGCGCCCCGTCAAAGTTCACTTTCACAAGGCCAATACATTAATATTTGTTTTAGTAATTTATTAAAATATAATGGTAATTTCGAAAGGATATATTGGTATTGATTAGTACTTAAATATATTGTTTGTTTGTTAAAAAATTAAAACAGGCTCTAGTACAAAATTAACTCCCTTCTAATTAACTACTCATAGATAATGGTGTTAAAAAAATTAACAGATCCTATTCAGAAAATAATAATAACAACAACAAACCATAGGTGCTTAGGATTTAGTGGTCAGAATTATGCTAATTTTAAATTATGCGATGGTCACTCTACAAGTATAAGTACTTGTAGGGTGTGAGAGGTAAGAGTCGGGGTTCAAGTCTCCAAGAGGGAGCCTCACACACATATACACTTAAATTAAGCTCGAGTAGAATTTCTATTTTGTATCAAAAAAAAAATCACCTCTTATGAAACAATAACTTTTCATTCGAACCGTTGATTTAGAATATTAGCTACTTAAGTCATTATATCATCATCCATACTAGCGTTATACTGTCATAGGACTGGCTCAAGGCTTAGGCTTAGTTCCCACATTACAAAAAGTCTTTAGCCCTTGATAAAAAAAAGGCTTCCACCATATTATAAATATGCCCAAATTTTAAGAATATAATTTTATTAAATGATTGTGCATTATTTTACTCATGAGTGA
The DNA here is from genome assembly GCA_030021035.2 of Notholithocarpus densiflorus. Lineage (NCBI taxonomy): Eukaryota > Viridiplantae > Streptophyta > Magnoliopsida > Fagales > Fagaceae > Notholithocarpus > Notholithocarpus densiflorus. Next base: position 8,199,444 of record JARYZH020000009.1, on the reverse strand, counting down.
TGTAAGGACGAGTAGTTCCAGGGCCACAAACTCATAATCTTTACTACACAATTTCTCCTAACTATCTTATAAGCCAAACTATAATTTATTGTCTATTACTTTCATATGAACTTACTATTTTTTCTCCCCCTTTCACAATCTAGCGCATTAAAGTTGTGGCACAAAACATTGTGGTTTTGTACCTAAATTTTCATACTATAAAAGGTCTCAGCTCTCTACCCCTTGCATGGTTTTGTTAAATGCACAACCATGGAAAGGGGTTCTACGACATTATAACTATTTTACTAGCGATATTTATGTGAACAATTTTAGGTCTATCTTTTTTTTTAAGAAAAAAAATGTACTCTTTTATTAATTAACTCATGGATCACGTAGACATATATATTACTAATTCTATAATTCATCCAAGCATTTTCTAGTTCCTTTAATTCATGAGGGGTGCTTTGACATAACAACTGTACTTGCTATATTTTAAGGTGGTGGTGGTCTATGTTCTCTATTGCTATCAAGAATAAATTTGTTTAATTTTGAATACAAAATATAAATATTTCTATTTCTTACAATCTTATCATATATAGGTTCTGAAAGTTTATTGAGATTGAACAAGCTGGAGAGTTTAGATCTTGATGCTAACATTTTCAATCGGAGTATCATACAATCACTGAGGTTACTTACGTCACTTAAAAGTCTGAATCTTTCTTACAATGTATTGAAAGGATCCCTGCCTACCAAAGGTATGCATTCCCCATCATATATTATTTATTAATTACGTAATATATTCAATCGGAGTACTTTTTTTTTTTTTTTTTTTTTTTGTAGAACTTTCGGTTTTTGAAGATTTGGAGATTTTGGATTTAAGAAACAATAGGCTCAATGGCTCCAAAATAGTTTAAGGTAGAGAGATAGAGAAACCTTGATTTCGATTTAACCAGCATTATTAGTTAATACTAGTTCATCCTTCCACATCAACAAAATCAAAATTTTGCATTTATGTCAATGACTCAATATATTAATTAATCGTCATGTTTTAATGGAAATTTTTTTTTGAGAGAAATGTTTTAATGGAGATAAATGCATTGATTTTCATGTATTTTACATGGTGCACTAATTTATTTATATATATATAAATTATTTATATGATTATTTTAATAATAATATTTATTAAATTAAAATAACTCATTCAATAAAAAAAATGGTATGCTTAAATAAATAAAAATAACTAATTACGGTTGAATTCACTAAAGTAATATATTTATATTTATAATTATTTTAATCTTAACAATTTATATTTCCTAAATTCTTTTAATGATATATAATAATTATGTATACTATAGCATTCTAAATTTGTCATGTAATTATATAGAGATTATAGGGTAAACCTATTTATTTTCATGTTTCAGATATTTATAGGCCATCCAATAATTATTTATGTAAAATGGATTCTAATGATTTTTTTTTTAAAAAGTATATAAGAAACAATTGATTTGGAAAATGACATTATTGCTCAATGATTTGCTTTGATAGCAATCATAACAAATTACAGCAAAGATATAATATCTAATTTAATTACACTCAATCTTCTTCTTCTTTTTTTCTTTTTTCTTTTTTTTTGAGAAAAATTACCCTCAATCAAGAACCTAAAAGATAGTTATACATTTAAATTAATGAAAATAATTAAATATTTTTCAATTAAGTAATTGGTTCATACTCTTGATTACTCTTTCTTTTTAATAACACGTAATATAATTGAAACTAATTTCATATATATTATGACACATAATAAGTGTTATATGTGAGATATCATATAATTTCTTATAAAATGTTTCAAAATGCATTGCACATTAGACTAGTTCTGGCTAGTTGCTCAAAAGTGAAAGTCCCCAGCGTGACTAACAATTATTTGATGCTCTTTGAAAATGAATGGGCCTTGTGACATTCATGTTAGTTGAAAAATAAAAATACATTGTGATAACAGGCTCAAGTGGATGCTCATGAGCATCACTTAAAGTATATGCAGGCATACCTGTATTTGTTTGAGAATTGATTATCCCTTTAGTCCATTAAACTTACTAATGAGTAGGGAGCAGAGTAAGTTTAAACCTTTATGTATGCTACATTACTGTGTATATTCTTGAAGATAAAATTATGCTTTGCCGAGATGATGGACTTAGTAGATTTAACCTGTTTTGCCGCTGACCATATGAGATGGGATAACTTTTCTGCTACTTATGCAGATTGATGAGAAGATTTTTACCTCATTACTATGTCTATTAAGTGTTAGATAAGATAGAAATTATGTCAACACCAATATGAGAATCATAGGAAGAAAGAAAATATGGATAACTTTCATTAATTAAAGCCTTAAAGTAAGGCAGACTGAATACAAAAGGGGTAACACTAATTACAAACTTTGAAAATAAAAACAGTAGCTAAAAGAAAAAAAAAAAGAAAAAAAAAAAGAACTACACTGGAAGTTATTTCTTTTTTATTACAATCTTTCATTGGGGAGGGGCTTTGTTAGGCTGAGTGGATGCTGCTTCTGAAGCCTCGGGGCCCTTGCTTGCAAGATCAACCTTAGCAGGCAGAGGAAGAGTAGCCAGAAGAATCTCCATCTTTTTGGGAACTTCTTTCTCAGCAAGGGGGTCCTGGGTGGTAGTTAGGGGCTTCGTGGTATCAGGGGCCACTCCTTGGTTGGCGTTCTTTTCCTTTTTAGTAGCTTCGGGCTGCTCGGCCACCTCCAAGGGTTTGTCAGAAGAGATTAGGACTTCAGCTGGACCGTCCTTGCCTACTTCTGCCACCTTGGGGGCAGTATCAGTGCTCAAGCTAGTCGGGCCAGATGCTCGGATGGTAAAAGGGTAGTATACACTTTCTGGCTTCCTAAGTATAGAAGAAGCCTCAACCCCAGCTTGGTTGAGAGCTTCATGCCATACTTAGGAGCAGTAGTTTCTACATACCCCCGAGACCTCAACCCTGAGGGCTTCCTCGGTCTCTACCACTCTGATAACGCCTTAAAATGTATACTTGTTATATATTTATGTGGGTGTTATCTCCTTATTACTATGCTTAATTTGTATAATTAAGCCATTATTTGCATTAGTCCTTATTATTTATTTTTACATAATTTCTTGAATAAGATGCTATTCATTATGTGTAATTTTCTACTTTCAGGAAATCATATGAGAAAGATGAGTTTACAGGAATTTGTGAGAGAATGGAGGCCAAACTAGAATTAAAGTATAGCTAAAGGACCATACTTAAATGTCTAAGGAGGTGCAGCTGGAGTGCTTGGATCGTCTACCATGATTGGAAGCTTCAAATAAGGAAAGAAATCAAAGAGATAGAATCTGAAAAGGAAAAATCTGATTTGAGCATGGATAAGTATTTTCGGCTTATCTCTCTCCTCAAAAATCCAATTGACACAAGCCTAGATGGGTTGGAACCGTGACTTAAATATCTGCAACTTTCCAGTTTTGAGTTTTTCAAAATTCTCAATTTTTGAAGGCCGAAATTAACTCACAAGTTACTGTTGTAAACTTGGATGGAAATTAAAATAGTAAAAGTTTTATTTTCTTTGGACACTTAGGCATTAGGGTTTTGAAGGGGACTGTGTAGAACGAATTTTGGCAGAGAAAAACTTGTATTTTCCTTTCTCTAATGGCAGCCTAAACTCTTTGCTAGGGCTAGGGGTTATGTTTCTTCTATACGGTATGAATATTTAATGTGATTCTTTCTAGGATTTTATCAACGACATATTTAATTGTTCAATTAGATTTCTTTTGATGTATTAGTTCTTCCATGCTTTCAATAAGTTCAATCATGTTTTTCTTATTGTTTAGATGAATTTCTAATAGTTTTAAATAGAAATCACGTTTTAAAGTGAATGGGTTTTTCTGAAAACTATTCTAACCGCATTATTAATCGAGGTTATCATGCGTTCTTGAATTGTCTCAGTTCAACCAAATCATAAGTTTTTAATTGTATAAGAACAATCAATTATGAAATATATATTTTCTTAGATCACAAAGAATCTCATATCGATATAGGGAAACACCCCGATGCCTTGGTATTTACATTATTGATTTAAATAAGTTTTTATTACTATTCTTGTTAACAATCACCTAGCAAAAGTACTTTTCTTCTTCACCCAAATTGTTTTTTAATTATATTGTATTTGAATTTACCCTGCTCCTTGTGGTTTGACCTCGGTACTTCTAGAATTATATTGCTACGATCTCCTGCACTTGGGAGTGAGCAAGCACACTCCTATATCGTACCCTTGTTACTCGGCCTCGTCCCTAGCTTTCTCTGCCTCCTCCCTAGCCTTCTCTACCTGAGCTTTGGCCTTTTCGACTTCCTCCAATTTCTTCTTCAGCGCAATGATCTGCTCCTTGGAGGTGGCCAGCTGGTCCTCGGCATTGCGGAGAAGCACCCGTTGGCCTTCTGCTTGCCTCTCAACACCGTCCAAGGCAGCTACAACACTTTTTCTTTCCCTTTCTACCTCGGTTAGCTTAGCCTTTAGCTCCTGGTTACTCTTTTCAGTCACATGGAAGGCGTCCACAGCTGCAATTCGCCTTCCCTCCTCTTCCTTCATCATGCGATGGGAGCTATTCACCATCTCTTCGACCCTAAAAGTGGCTTGAATGGCCTGGAAAGGAGGAGGAGCACGATTAAAAAAAAAAACTTACCATTGCCAGATCCCTTTTCAAGCCAAGGAAGACCTCATGCTTCCTCATGGATCTGAGATCAGCCATATCCTTGGGTAGCAACAGAAGTTGCTCCACGACATCAGCTACATACCCAGCAGTGCCCCCCTGGAAGTCTCGGATGGAGGCATTGTTGGAAAGAGGAGCTCTATCTAGCTCCAAGGGTGGGGCCCAAGCTGGGGCTGTAACTCGGTGCTCACCCCTCATTTCTCCTTCATTGACTAGCTTTGTCTGCGGGCCTCTGGGTTGCTTGGCCCCACTTTGGGGCTCGTCCTTCTGGGAAGGATAGGCTCTTCCCGTTTCCATCACCTCTTTACTCTTCTGATCCCTCTTCCTTTTATGGTTAGCGGGATCAACTTGGGTAGGTTGAGGGGGTGGCTGGGTGGGAAGCTTTGTCTGGGCTGCCTTCCTACCAAGTTGGGACTCTAGAAGCTTTTGGAGGGTTGATCTTTGCTTACGCTGAATCCCCATCTCTTCAGGAATGGAGGTGTCTTCTTGGGAGTTGTCTGCTTGAACCAAAGGAAGGTGGCTAGAATCGCCAACCTGAGGCTCTGGAGATAATGGCTGGTCGAAGATGGCAAATTTGTCTTCAGAGTCGGTCACTTCAACCACTTCTTTGTCTTCTTCCTCCTCCTTCTCTTTGGTGGTTGGTTGTGATGAGATTGCCTCCTCGGCAGTGCGTTGGAAGGGTAGTGCTACCCTTGGTATGCCCTCTGGAATAGGAGTGGTGGCGAGAGTGCCTTTTGGTATTGGGCCGGTGGTCAGAAAACCTGGAGCAGCGACACTGATCCGGTGTAGCCGAGGATCCCTAGCTTTAATGATACATTTGGGCACCAAGAAACTCTTGGAGATTGGGATGTAGTCCAAGATAAGATGGGCCGCCCTGAGTTGGCCGTCTGTGTGGACGAACACCTCAGCCTTCAAGATCTTGTCCAAACTCGGCTGGTTCACAAGATTGAAGTTAGGCACAACGGCGTTCTTATCTGCAAAACCATGGAGAAAAACAGAAAAATATTGTTAGCAAAAAATAGAACTAATCAAAGGAAAATTTATATACAATTATTCAAACCTAGGCCTAAGACCCCACCTGGTTTCCCCTCTCTCGTCGGGCAGGGGAGGCCATCATGCCACTCCCCTGATACAATCAAGAAGTCTTTGTTTAGGCCTTTATTGGAATCAGGGAGGCCCTGGATGAGCCTGACCTCAGAGTACCTAGACTTGAGGTAATACCCCTGCCCCTTTAGGTGATGGAGGTTATAGATCCAGTTGACATTGTGGTGAGTCAGCCCTAAGCTCATTCTTTCATTAAGGGCATCTACACTCCCTAATATTCTGAACATGTTTGGGGCACATTGGTTGGGAACTAACCTATAAGCCTTGAGGTAGTCCCTGGTAACGGTACCAATAGGAATCCTCATCCCACCCTCTATAAAGGCAATCATTGGGATCACCACTTCTCCCTCTTGCCTTTTTTCGTGCCACTCTCCCTCCTTACAGTATCTAATAAACATTCCTGGCAGGATCCTATACAGAGCTTTAAATCTCTCTATTCCCTCTTTGGAGTCTACCAAACTTTTGAATTTGCCAATTTCTAGAAATGTTTGGAGGAACTAAGAAGATTGAGAGAAGAAAGTGGAGCCGAGGAGAAGAAAAGTACAGAGAAAAGAAAAATATATGGAAAAACAAAGTGTAAAGGTTTATGAAGACTTACAGAAAGAAGAGAATGCTAGAGTGAGATGAGTGATTGATTTAAGTGGTATTTATATCAAAGAGAGAGTTATAAGCGGGAAAATTCCCACCTAGGCTCCAGTAGAATCCTCAACCGTTTGATCCGTATTGCGCCGTAGAACGTGGGGGACAGAAAGCCGCAAAAATTTAATGAAGGCGTGTCTCGTATGCCGAAGCGTCAGGAGCGTGCTTTAGACAGTTAAAAAGGCACCTACGTGATATGAAGTGATGTATGATGAGCACGGGGTAAGTATAATGACGTTGAAATCCTCATTTCTTCCTGAGGAGCCAAACAAAAGAATCTCGAGGGGCTATTGTAGGGATATTGGGCCCAGGAGCTTATTATCTATGTATATATTAGGCCTGGGGCCCAATCTGAGAACGTGAAGTTGTCCGAGGAGGAGTAAACATTGACAGGGGAGTTCGTGTTAGTAAATGAAGAATTTAGTTTTGGTCATAAGAGCCCATAAGGGTGGTTCGAGGATAAATGCCTCCTCAGCTGAGTAAGGTTGAGGTCAGAATGTGTGGTATGCCATCAAGAGTAACATTCTAGATCATTCCATGAATGAGGATAAGTATCAGGAAGGAACAGGATAGAGAAAGGTCATGAAATATCTCAAGGGAAAGCTGCTACCGCCGCATTAAATGCTCTGCAGCTAACTCTTTGGCCGCATTGATGGGGAAGTGATACCTGAACAGTAACTTTCAGCCTTACAACTACTACCTAAAGACTTTAGGAAGGTGCTGATTGGACAAATATCAACACCAACCATCTGGCCTGCACGTGGAGGGTAAAGATGAAAGGGGAAGAGAGTATAAAAGAAGAAGGAGGCAATGAGAGAGAGAGATCAAGAAATCAAGAGAGAAATACTGTAGCAATTAGGAACCAAATTTGTAACCAAACTTGTGAGAAATATATAAGAACTGATCTCATCGGACTGTGCCGAGGACGATTTTCTTTAATTTAAATCAATCTATCTTCCTATTCTTGTCATTTGAACCCACTTTGTTTGTTGTCCAACTCATTTTAGCCAAGTCTTCCAACCTACTCTCTACAAATTCATTGTTTTGGGCTTTTTGGGTCTGAGTCCATCCATCTTTTGGGCCAGGGACTCAAATCCGGTCCTTCCAACTAAAATATATATATCTATATATATATATATCTATATATATAGGTTACTATGAGAAACCGTGACCTTGGGAAACCCAGTTGAACGAGTAGGCTGCGAATAACTTGTTTCTCAAATTAGAACTTAATTGACAGTATAGTACTTCTTAGATTGAAATTAAGTTTTACATTTGGAGTCCCACTTGTTTTATTTTGAGATAAAAACAACAAAACTAAAATCATATGAAATACCTCTTTATTTCATTGGAATGTTTTAATTTTTATCATAATAGATCATAAAACTCTAAGGTTTGAAAAGTATCTTACTCAAAAAATTACGATAGCAAATTACAAAATGACTAACTTAATATGCTTAGAAATTTGTTAAATACAAAAAAATGAATTGATTTAGAATTTGACTAACATTTTAGGATTGAACTTATATGTATAAATATAATTTTTTTATTGTCTAAAAAATATGTGAAACTTGAATATTACGTTCAATTCAAGTAGTTTGAAAAGGTCTAAGGACATAATAAATGCCACTATATGTTAAAGTGGTCCACTATAAATAGTTAAAACAAATTAGGATAGATTTATATAAATATGATTATTTATTGTTAGAATTATGATTAAATTCATCATTTTTTAATAATTTAAAATTTTGAGAGAATCATTTATTTAACATGGTATTAAAGCAGTAGATGAATTCAATCTCAAGTTTAAATCCACACATAATAATTTAAGTTTTAAGAAAATTGGTAATTTAAAATTTATTTTTATTTTTCCCAACCAACCACTTTGAGAAATTTGGTAAAAATTATTATTTTTTGAAAGTTACAATCAACCACTTTGGCAAAAATGGTAAAAATTATTATTTGGTCACGTTAACTTGTGCTCGCAGGACAATTGTTAATAAATCATATTAAGAATTTTTTTACATTACTTTCAATAAGAAACATAAAAAATTACTGTTAACAAAATTAATTATTTTATCATTTTGTATAAAATATTTTAAAAAATTAGTATTTTTTTTTTTACAGTAAAAATGAGTAATTCTTAGGTACTTTGAGAATGATGCCCTCTTCTCTCTCATTTATTATAGAGTCTACTCATTAAATTCATGTTAAGATCTATCATTAAAAGGAAATACCATTTCTCCGTACTCCAAATTACACAAGGAGAAATGATATGTCCACAACATTTTCACAATATTTTTATAACAAATCCTAAGTGGCAGGTTGTTACTGGTTGTTATTATTGGGGGAAAAAAGTAATTTAGTATTAGGTTTAAATTTGAACTAATAACAACTAATTACCTGTGATTTGTTGTAAAAATATTGTAAAAATATTATGGACATAGCATCTCTCTCTCTTACACAAAAAATTTCCTTTAAAAATAGCATATCACTGTTCTGACAAATCCGACGCGGCTTCTGGTAGCGTGTACAATGCTCAAATTACAAGTATTGCCACTGCTACAGCTTACAAATGTACACGATTCAATCTGGACCGTCCGTTTCAGCAGAATCCTCGCGAGGGTTTTACCGAGCAAAATAGTAGTAGTCGGAAAAGAGAAAAACTCCAAAACTCAAATAAATAAATAAAAATAGAAAAGAAAAAAAAGCGGCCTATAAATACTAGTATATGTATAACGCCAAAAAGGAAACAACAACACAACACCGCGTTTTGGCATTCAAACGGTCTTTTACGTTGAAGAGAGGCCGCGCCGCCGGGTTTTTCTTCTGAGTCGCATTTTTCTCACATTCATTCACTTCAGGGCTTCAAACTTCTGCACTCAAAAAATAAAATAAAGTCGGAGTGAAAACTCTACCAATTTTCTCTTCTTCGAAGCTCTGCGTTTTGAACCAACTCTTGCATTTCTCTCTTCGTAGCTCGGTCTCCAGGTACTAATCATCAATATTTTTTTTCTCTGGTTGCATTTTCTTTCATTTAAATATACAGCGCCGTTTAATCTTTTATTATTGAACTTTTTTTTTATTTGTTTGTTTTTGAATGATTTTGATTGATCGTTGGAATTTGCAGATCGAGCTACTGAAGATTGAAGCAAATTTTGTTAAAATTTCTAGTTCTGCGGATTCAGATCTTTGAGCTTTTACTTGAATTTCGTACCAATTCGTCGAAACAACCTGTTAGACTTAGATCCATTGCATTAGCCTCATTTCGCTACAAATTTTGCGAGATTAAAACTCAGTTTTGAGCTAATCAAGCATGGCGGCTGGTTTGCAATTTAGCGGAGTTAAAACGCTCTGTCCTGTTTCATTGCGAGGAGGAGGATCTTCGTGTTGCTTGCCTGTACGGTCGCAGCGGCTTCATTTTGCTAGTTCAGTAGCTTCGGTGGCCGAATTTTCGGAATTTTCGAATGCGAGTGCGAGAAGTTGCCTTAGGAGTAGAGTTTTGAGAGTGAGTTGCGACGGAAGGGTTGTGGATGTTCTTGAGAAGAAGGAAACGAAGAATCAAAGTTTCGGCGAAGCGGAGAATCAATTAACGTGTGTCATGAAATTCGGAGGCTCATCCGTGGCCTCTGCAGAGAGAATGAGAGAGGTTGCTGGGCTTATACTCAGCTTCCCCAATGAGAGGCCGGTAATCGTGCTCTCGGCGATGGGAAAGACAACTAACAAACTTTTATTGGTATAAAATTCATTATGATATATGCATTTTTAGTGTTCTTGTTACGTTTTCTTTTGTGTTGAAGGTTCGTTTTTTGGTAATCGAAATTTTCGTTTGTCTCTTGTTAGGCCGGAGAAAAGGCTGTTAGTTGCGGTGTTACTAACGCGTCGAGTATTGATGAGTTGAGCTTTATAAAAGAACTGCATCTCAGGCAAGAATGGCTGAGTTTTCTTGCTGTTAATGCCATGTATTGTGAAAATGTAAAATCATATGTTAAATGTGTTGTTTCACCTTTTTATCTTATTCAGGACCGTGAAAGAGCTTGGAATAGACAAGTCTACCGTCACACGTGAGTTACTTCCTTGAATGTGAAATCGGCTGTAGTGGTCAGTTTGAACAATTTAGAGTCATATTGTGATATGTAAATCGGGTTATGTGTAATGCCTCTAGTCATATGATGGTGAAGATTTGTTTTATGTATCCTTGTGTTTTGCTTCTTCTAGGCTGTTTCTGTTTGGTTATGTTACTCTATAATTATGTCCTTTTTAATGGTTATGATGTTGATATGCAGCTGTATCTTAAGTGCTTAACCCCTAGGGGTTGGCTCAAGTGGTCATGGCCTTGGGCTTGGTGGTATTCTCCCTCCAAGTCTAAGGTTTGAATCCCCTTGTGTGCAAACAATTTCTAGGGGCCACGTCTTATTGGCAAAGCCAATGACTTACCTGATCCCTGTGATGTGGGCGCATTACATGGGTCTGGGGTTTAACTGGATAAAAAGATATGATGCTCTGGACAGTCTCTGGGGTTCCTCGTCATCAAAAATATTTGGCTGTCTTTTTTTGATGTCAATATGCAGCTAAATCTGAATATGTCTAGAAGAGTTGTGTTTAACTAAGAAGTTTATTTTAGAACTAGTGCATTTAAAGGAAAGTACGTGTAAATTATATGGATTTGGAAAATTCTGCTAGTGTCTGTTTCGAGAGCAGCTTGCTTCATAAGCTGCTTCAAATAGGAAAAAAAAAAAAAAAAGACATGAAAAATTAAGACAAACTTGGTTAGTTGTCAATTAAGGAATTATATGAGAGAGTATGATTTTGAATAGAATAGAATGATGGAAAAAAGTACATGTGACTGACCCTAACTAATCTAGTGAGGATTGATAGCCGACCCCAAAATATATAAGACTAAGGATTGGTTTATTTCTAGTGAGCAGCTTGACAAAGATTGGTTTATTTCTCAAGCTTTGGAACCCCAATGTGAACCATAATACCTTGACAAAGAACCTCATATGTACTTGAACAACCTTTAAACTTTAAAGCACAACATTTGTGTTTGAATATTTCTAGTGAGTAGCTTAAGATTGGTCCAGTTCTTCAATTACTCTTCATATTACGTGTTTCATTTTTTATACAATGAAAGTTTTAGATTTATTGTCAAGGTAGATTAAAGTACTTGTACCAGCAGTATCCTTATACATTTGTTGGATTCAGATGATGGTTGATTGTTCTTATTTGTCTCCATACTGATCTGATGTTGTGTCTGAAAAATAAAATCAGCACACTTAGAGGAATTGGAGCAGCTTCTGAAGGGAATTGCTATGATGAAAGAGTTGACTCTTCGGACGAAAGATTATTTAGTTTCGTTTGGGGAGTGCATGTCAACTAGGATATTCGCAGCATATCTGAATAAAATTGGTGTTAAAGCTCGCCAAGTATGTAGTTTCCTGTCTACTTATTTTCTCAATGCATTAGCAAGTTATTATTCTCTAATGACTGGTACATGAACTTAATAAGTCTTTTTTGAAGAGAATAGTCAGACTTTGATTTGTGCTTTTGAGTACCTTTGTAAAACCATTCTTGGTTAGAGTAATTTATATACTTTTTATTTTGTGGCAGTATGATGCCTTTGAGGTTGGTATTATAACCACAGATGACTTCACAAACGCGGACATTTTGGAAGCGACCTATCCAGCTGTTGCAAAGAGGTTACTTGGTGATTGGGATTTTGATCCTGCTATACCAATTGTTACTGGCTTCCTTGGAAAGGTCTTCTACTCGCTAACTGCTTTGAAAATCTTATTGGAAGAACTTGGGGGTGTTAGCACCACTAAAAAAATGAGTTTCCCATGACAATTTACAATAGTGCTATAATTTTTATATTTCTGATTGTACTTATCAAAAAAAAAAAAAAAAATCCTGATTGTAGGGCTGGAGGTCATGTGCAGTTACTACATTGGGTAGGGGTGGTAGCGATTTGACGGCCACAGCCATTGGTAAAGCATTGGGGTTGCGAGAGATACAGGTCAGTGCAGATATTTAAGGTTTACATGTAAAAAAATTTCAAGAGATTTGCATATGCATAAGTGATGAGCCTCAAGGCCTTGGCTTCAGATGTTAAATGGATGGGGGGTGGAGTGGAACTGGGGAAGGTATAAGGTTCTTTTCTGGCATTGCATAAATAAATAAATAAATAAAAGAGTTGCAAATGCTGCCTGGACACCAACCTTTATAACAAAAGCATGCAAAGGATATATAGATAGCGCTGAAAATAAATGCATATAGGCTATTATCTTTTTTCTGAAGCACATAAAACAGTCATATTTTAACGACTTCTTTGTAAGATTTGAATGGGATTCTGGTATTTGCATTTGCATAATTTCTTATTTTCTTCTATTAAAATAAGTTGAACTTCAATTCTTTACAGGTTTGGAAGGATGTTGATGGTGTTTTAACATGCGATCCTAACATATATCCACGGGCAGAACCTGTACCATATTTGACATTTGATGAGGCTGCAGAACTTGCATATTTTGGTGCTCAGGTAAGATTATCTCATAACCTCTAACCTATTTAAGCTGCGGAATCTGCATCGTTTTTGGCTTTTCTCATTTGGCTCCTAACAGGCCAAAATTAGTCTGCCATATTGTCATGTTGTAAATTTTATCGTACCTCCCTATATTGTGTGCCTCTGGAGTGGTGGTTGTGGCTTTATTTTTTTTTTTTCCAAAAGAAAATACGTGGGAGTTGGGTTTGTTTTTCACTTTTTTCAAGGGGTTGGATTGCTGAATTCACCTTCAAATAACCCGATGTCGGTTCTGCAAACACAAGGTTGATACCAATATATATATTGGTAACTTATAAGTAGTACCAAGAAGGTCTTGAATCCATGACCCAAACTTTCACCTTATTCGTATAAGGTGCCATTAAAGCAATAACACATTGGGCTTTTGTCATGTTGATGATATATTAATTACTCAGCAATTTTTTACATAACTGTTTTTTTTTTTTTTGGGATTATTTATGCATCTTATTCTAACTTAAAGATGGCAATTTTTTTACTCTAACCTGACAAGAGTCCAATCATGGGTGCAAAAGAGTTGACTTCCTGTGTTTTACATGTTATTTCATGGTTTTGACCCTATTCATCTAGTTAAATTGGATATTGCATGCTCTTAAACTTAAATGAGATCTGAAAAGTTTTGGTTTCTTGTTTCACAGCATGTTTAGTGTTCGTGTAGCATCAGGTTATCTTTAAATTTCTTTGCTCCAATTGCTTGAGAGACTTTGAACAACCTAAAGTTTTTAAATTCATCTTCTGTATCTTATCAAATTTGCACTCTAGCTAAGTTGTTAATAGATCAAGCTGGGTGCATTCATTCAGTAGTGTTGTGAAGTAGTATAGTGTTTATTGGACATCTAAAGATAATCAGAAAATCAGAAACTTTATGGCAAAGATAAACATGATATTTAGACTGTCAGCTTCCCTCTCCTCCCCCCTTTTTGTAGGTCTTGCATCCGCAGTCCATGAGACCTGCTAGAGAAGGTGATATTCCTGTTAGGGTTAAAAACTCTTACAACCCTGAAGCTCCAGGTACTCTTATAACCAGGGAAAGAGATATGAGTAAGGTTTGTAGCAATTGAGTGTTATTACATGTTGTATAGAAGATTCCAACTAGCATTAAATTTTCTTTCTCCAATATTGCAGGCAGTACTAACTAGCATTGTTTTGAAACGGAATATAACTATGTTGGATATTGTTAGCACAAGAATGCTTGGTCAATATGGCTTCCTTGCTAAGGTGAGAAGCTAATGATTGGGTGCTTTTTGGCCTTTTGTTGACTCAAAATCTCATTTTTGCATGGTTTATGTCCATGCAGGTATTCTCAATATTTGAAGATTTGGGCATATCAGTTGATGTTGTAGCTACTAGTGAAGTTAGTATTTCCTTGACATTGGATCCATCAAAGCTTTGGAGCAGAGAGCTGATTCAACAGGCAAGCGTATGATATCTTGTTCCATGTGTACAATTTTTTGTTTAAATTTATGATTGAAATTAGCACGTGCTTTAAATTCCAGGCATTTTGTGGTGTTCCTGCAAGTCATTTCTTGCTTGCATAAAGTCAACTACAATATCTGCTCCATAGAGCATGCCTACCGTACTAAATATACTATTAGTATTTTATTCTACAGAGCAGTTGTGTATTTTTTTTTTTTTTTGCAACTGCATTTTATTTATTTTATTTTTATCTCATCTCATACTATTATTTTTTGAGCAGGAACTTGACCATGTTGTGGAGGAACTTGAGAAAGTTGCTGTTGTGAACCTTCTTCAGCACAGGTCAATCATTTCTCTCATTGGAAATGTTCAGAGGTCATCACTGATACTAGAGAAGGTGCTGTATACATTTTGCAGATTTAGTTAGAGAATATCTCTTGAATTGTTGTAGAAACTTCTTATGGTGATTGCAATTGTTGAGTCGTTTTTCTCTAACTGTTGTAAGAGATTTTATGGATTACCTTCTGTCCATAAATTTGTGGAATATAAATCTCTTTGAGAGTTTTTCTCATTTACTTTTTCCACTGAATTCTTACAAGAAGTTGAATGCTTTGTAAATAGTGGAAACTTCTGGACATGATTGGAATAAGCTTTGAGGAAGAATGGAAATTATAACAAGTTTCTATATTTATTTACCTATCAGAAAGATAAAAATCTTACAAGTTCCTATGTTCAATTTTGTCAAAGTTTCTCCATTAAGTTTATCTTTTGAAAAAATAAAAATTAATTCAGTGGAGGAGAGTTTTCATATGAAGCCATTGTCTTTCCATGGCATTTTCTTTCTATATTTCTGTTGATATCATTGGTCATTCATGTAGCTTTATTTAACACACATGTTCAGTAGTCAGTATACAAACACGCATAATTGCAAATGATTAAACAAGGAATAGTCATTGGCCTTCATAGCACTGATATCCTGCAACGCTTAGCCCTTATCTAGCTGTCTCTTTTCACATTGATTTTACGTTACTAACTTACTGGGTGTGTATTATGGCAGGCATTTAGTGTTCTGCGAACAAATGGAGTCAATGTTCAGATGATCTCACAGGGTGCATCTAAGGTCTCTCCTACACAACATTTTTTTTTTTTTTTTTTTTTTTTTTTGCATATATGTTATTTTAGGGTGTTTCATATTTCAGCATCAGAATTAAGCTTCAGTTTCTTAGCACCCTGACAGACAGGCCACCTCTGTTAGGAACTGACAGATTTTTCTTTATAAAACTATCGTAATCCAGTGCATCTATAATTTTTTTTTCTTTTTTTTTTCTTTCCCTCTGTCTTTGAACATCATAATTACAGGTTAGATAAAGTTTGAAACCATAACTTTCTTAAATTTTTTCTCTAGCACTACTCAACTTCGACACACGAAGCACCTTTGGTAATTTAATCAAGGAATTAAATTAGTAAGTGTAGTTTTCTTCTCAGTTCTTCCAAATCTCTGGGGTTGGGCCATCTGTTGAATCTCTCTTTGATTGATCAATGGAACTCCAGGTTGAGGAGTTACTCGGAAGGTTGCTGAAAATAATAAGAATTTGTTTACATCTGTATCTGCCTCACTGTTTTGTTTTTTTCTGCCGGCCAGGTTAATATTTCGTTGGTTGTAAACGACAATGAAGCAGAGCAATGTGTGAGGGCTCTCCACTCAGCTTTCTTTGAGTGATCTTCTCTACGATGGAAGTGGAATGTTAAGAATGGTTATGATCCAACATATCTCCTCCACATTGGTGTCGTTTGTTCATGTAGTAGTAGTAGTGATTTTCTCACTGTTAACCATTTACCATAATATTTCTCAATATTATCTCTATACCCAATCTTGGGGAAGGAAGTTGCTTCCCCTTTTCTTATCCAATTAAAGATCTGGCACTGTAGCCATTTTTTTCTTGAACAATGTATTAATATTTTAGTTTCAAGCTTATAGCTAATCATCATTTATGACTCTAGGTAATGAACTATAGCTGAACTAACACTTCTCCTCTCATATGGGATTGAGGTTGAAGTTGTGGGTTCAATATCCACTTCCCTTTCTCCTTGTTTTAATATTTGCTTAACAGTGATTCAAATCCGGATGTAAGTGCTCTAATTTCCCTAGTTAGAGCACCCACATTAAATTAGACTTTAGCTTACCATGTCAACTGTACTCTGAAACCAACCAACTTTTTTTTTTTTATAATAAAAAAACTAATATTATGCTCGTGCGATGCACAATTTAATCAAGAGTCTGAAAATTTCCCAAAGAGTATCTTTACATGTAACTTCATATTGACCCCAAACATATGCAAAGAAAGCAGGAATGTAGAGGGAACTTACTAGTTTAAGCAAGATCTCATCCTTTTTCAGAATGGGAACTAGAACTTCCAAATGTTGTTGCATCATAATATTTTCTTAAAGAAACTAAAGATGTACTAATATAATGATCATGCATTTTTACATTATACTCTTAAGATCTATGCAGAAAGCAGCAAATGCTAGTAAACTATTCACAGGTGTGTGTGTATAATTATATATATATATATATATATATATATATATGTAAATATACACACACACAAAATTAGTTAGAACAAGTTAACACTACCTCAAAACGATTGGTCTGTTCTTAAGCACAATTTGATCATACTTTCTTTTCTTCCCCTTGGAAAATTTCAACATCGAATAACTTTATAAAAGGGCTCAATTTGTTATCGAAGTGAAAGACAAACATTAATATGCCGAACCAACATTATTATAAAAGGGCTCAATGTTTTTATTTTTTATTATCGACATCATGTATGTGTTCTTTCTAGGTACTTATTTAATGACGTGTTCTCATTAAACAAAAAAAATATGACTAATTAAGAAAGAGCTATAGGAATTAGGATTCTGGAATGTTAATCCACACTGTGGGAGAGATTAATATAAAAAACTGATAAATAGCCGGAGTAATGCTTAACAGAAAACTTGACCCAGCCCATAAAATTATGGATAGAACACAACACATGCTGCAAGTGCATCATATATACTAATACTGGTATACTCAAACACAACACATGCTGCAAGTGCATATATACTAATACTGGTATACTCAATTTGACATCTATGCAAGTGTAGCTAGAATTAAAATTTAAAAAGAAAAAAAAATTTAAACTATGCAATTATGTCTTTAAAAGTTTGTTGTACTAAGTCATGTTATAAGACCATCCAAGCCATTGCCTTTATCAAAAGGCCACAAAAATTTCTTGGTGGAAAATTATCAGAATAATTAGTGACTATAATATGAATGATTTGATTGTTTGATGTATCACATTTATTTACAGTATCATAAATTAATTTACTTGATTTATGCAATGTTCAGTTACAGAATTGACAAGAGGACAGAACCTGAAGAGTGAAAACTAACTTTCTATAATACATTACAGCCTAAGAAAATAAATTAGAGACTCAAGAAACTCTGTTCAGAACCTTGCTGAAACAATTCATTCCTTACTAGGACTAAAGGCACATTTTACTTCTAGCTGGGTCAAATCAGTTTGTGATATATAAGAAACCCACCATCTAAAGGACCATCCATTAACTTGAAATCAGCAAACTTTATAAGACAAGTGAATATTTTTTGGCAACAAAGATGATGATTTGGAAAGTGCAATCTCAAAGATTAATATTAAATCCTTTCTTTTCATGCACGCAGATGTATCCCAGTGTGTGCACCTGCAGATGCATGTGAAAATTTTACCATCTCTCAAACTACACTTCCTGTTAATGCCCATAAATTTTCTTGTCCCATGAACAGATGAACTTACTGCCTTAACTTCCAAGATAAATCAACTGAATATTCAGAGACGGCAGGTACTCAATGAGTTTCTAGACTTGAAAGGTTAGTCATCTTCAACTAAAACTATTAACAATTTTCTAGATTGAAGATATGTAAATGTTTTTTTTACTGCTAAATGGTCTAGGAAGGGTATACATCTTCCAAATTGTAAAGTGGTTGCCCTCGGAGAAGTAGGGTACATAATAGGTCTAAGTTTTAATAGTAGATTAAAGATTTCGTTGAATAATAGGTTGCATTCAACCTGAAAAATCTTTGTAACTTCTTTTCTGGAAACACCAATATATAGCAGTAATATTTTCACCATATTTTCCACTGCAGGGAACATTCGAGAGTATTTTGTCATATTAGACCCAATAGGAGTAAATTTTTGCCATTTATTTATGCTTGTTGTAGCTTTGGATTCAAGGCAAGCATGGCTAATATACATAAAGTAGGCTAATATATCTCTAATATAGATAAAGAAAGGACCTTCGGCATATCCCACACTTCTATGGCATATAAAGCTTCTCTCCAGCCCAATCATTCGTCATTGTTGCTATTCTCCTCCTAACATATCTCTCTCCTTTTGACTTTTTCCTACCATCTAGTCTGATCAAGAAACCAGAAAAATACCTTTTATGCCAATAATATGTAGCAAGAATGATTTAATAAAGTATGAGCATTATGCATTTAACACATTTTTTATGATGCTAGAAGTTGCATATTTAAAGTTGGTAGTTGTTGTTGGCCTTTCATTACTAAATTCTAAATTCTTCAAAACTTTACGGGTAAAATCCAAATTCTAAACTTTTAAGGTGTAAAATTCAAATATCTCAAATTTTAAGGTATAATTTGCAATTTACCTTAACATTTTTTTTTCCCCTAAGAATAAGGCAATCAAAATGGATAAAAACACGAATCAAACCCCCAGTAGAGACATTGCTCCACCAAAATAAGCATGTCCTGAAACCTTTTAGCACAAAAAGAAAAAAAGGGACCAATTAAGAGATACAAGGCACTAATTACTCGGAATAGCTCTTAAAATTAGAAAATAATACCAATTTCCAAGACAACAACAATGATCCACCAATATAATGTGCTTTCTTTAAAAATTCTAACAAACTATCATCCATTCTACCAAACAAATTTCTCTTTTCCATCGACTCTATAGCTAGTAACATACATTTAAGCCCAACTCACCCAAAACCTAAATGATCACACTTTTACTCCGTAAACTCGATTCTTAATATCCACGGTCAGAGTCTCCATGAAGCAAAAAAAATCCAACCATGAGTGAAATCACTTAACTTCCATGTAATTTGCATTAGCAGAACTTGAGATTCCATTTTGCCACTGCTGCGCATGGAAACAAAATTTATTATATGTGGGTGATAGTCGTGTTCATGACAATTAATTGACTTGTTTAATTTGATTAAAAATTAAAATAACTCTATGGCACAAACGGTCAGTTAACCTAATTTTGCTTGGAAAATTATTATAAGATCTAGACATGCATCATGCACAATATAGCTCTAGCTTCTAGGCAATGCATCAAATGCACCTAGCCTAAATAAATATATCAAGTAATCTAGAGAGGAAAGGAAAAAAAAAAAAACACTCGTACATCAATGCCAACATAGAAAGCGAACCATTTTATTCAATTTGTTTTAAGGAAAGAATAAAACCATTTATATGCGAAAGAAGGGACAAATTTTAGGTTTAGTTTCTTAATTTACCATTCATTATATGTTATATAAAGATAGATTAAATCGTATATAAGTGTCAACATTTCTAATTATTTTCAAATATTAGATTATTTATCTATTTAATGAGACCTATTATATAAGCAACTGCAAAAAATTAATTCTTGAAAATTACTTTAAGTTGTACAAACCATTTTCCTTCAAGTTACTTTTGAGAACATAAGAACCCATGAAATAAATAAGTAGATGTACATAGTCAAACTATCATAATTATCAAACAAAAACTAAAATACTCAAAACCCAAAAAGAAACACATTTTTATTTCTTCTCGCATAAGAGTATTTTACTTAATTTGTATGTACCTAAACTAACAAAATAGTTTGGTTTTTCGCTTAAAAACACACACACACACACTATATTCATATCACAAACTCCACTAAAAAAATTATGGTAATTTTTAAGATAAAATAGTTTAATTTCAAGGAGTTGGGCATGTAATTTATAGATTAAGCACAATTCTTGAGAATAAATTTATTTTTCTTATGTTTTATATAAATTAAAAGACAAAATAGTTTGGTTTTGGGGACTTGAGCATGTATATGACAGTTAATCACTTTTTTTTATTTTTTCATAAAAAATTTCTTAAAATAGTTTCCTAATATATGCCTTAAGGGCACATGCTAGTAAAACTTATGTATAATTCATACCTGCTTAGCCCTTGCATATAGGGGTGAAGCTTTTCTCAAAAGGACAAGCACCTCGAAACCAAGCATCAGGAGGAGTGCTTCCAAGGTCAACAAATTCAAGAGCTTTGCTTTTGATATCATAAAAATACCATTTTTTAAGTGTGAAGCTTGAAAATACTAGTATTTTCCCTAACTTGAGGCATGATACAATCTCTGGATATAAGTCATAAGCGTCAACTCGTTGAAAATCCTCAAAAAGGACTCTAAATCGAAATACCCATTGATGATTCTCAAACATGGTATACATCTCTAAACATTCCTTAGGGAATGGGACGAAGTCAACGAAACACAACCTTCCTTCATATTCTGCCAGACACTTTGAAGAGTATACATGTTCTAGTTTTGGAGGTAGACTGATTATTTGGAATGTTTCTTCACTGACATCAAATGCTGTAGTATGAAGATATTTCCCAAGAGAATGAGTATTCATCCAATATAAAGTGCCATTAAAATAGATTGTTGAGTCAAAAAAAGCGTAGGAAGTTGGAATGTCAACGATCCTCCATGAATTCGAATGACCCACCATTATTATTGCAGCTTTCAATTCAGAAATTCTCTGCCCACTTCCACGATTATCTTGGAAGATGTTCAGGACTTTATATTGCTTTGTTAAAGGACAATATCCAAATCCAATTAACTTAAAACTCCTCCAAGTATCAGGAGGACTGGGATAACAAACTGGTAGGGTAACAAACTCTCTGGTAGTGGGATTACATACATGAAAATCGTGACCATCGTTCAAGCAGATCAAACCGTTCAAGGAATATATACTGCCGATTTTGAAAAAGCTTGGGTGGATTGTAGATCTAGATATCTCTTTTGTAATCAAAGTCTTAAAACCACCTCCTATTTGTAAAGAACATATTTGAAAGGAAATCGTATCATCAGAAATACGATGGGTGTTCAAGCAGATGATCCCACGAGATGTTTCCCTTAAGCGCTTTAAGTGTAAAGCTCCAAAGTCGCTGATTAACAAAGACCATGCCTTACAAACGCACTTCAATCTGAACACACAATCCAGTGGAAGCAGTGAGAATATACAGAGGATGATTTCATATGGGAGAGAATCATAACTTCTGCTTCCTTCAGTGGCGGTTCTAGGAATTTTGTTTAGAGGGTTTATTAAAAAGTTTTAATAAAAAGAGATCTTGAATATATCGAATTATCGACAAATAATAATAATAATAATAATATGTGAAGTTTTATAATTTTATTCTACAAGTTTTTAAATTTTAAATGTTACATGATAGTTCATTACGAGTATCTATTGCCAATGTGGATAGCTATGAGCCTATGACCATTTTATTTTATTAAGTTTGTCTAACATTTTTTCTTTTCTTTATATAGTTGTTATTATCTATTTGACTTTGTTTTTATAAAAATATTTTAGACTAAATGACTAATCTCAACTCATTGACTCCGTATTAATTATTAACGCACACAATCACACTCATTTATACATAAAATTATACACTACACGTCTACTTAACCAATCAAATGCTTGAATAATCACTAACTTTACAATATTTTTCTTGAATTTTACTAACTTAATTTATAACAAAAAGTTATTATAATACGATAATAATACATACACATGTAAAAAAACCCTCTCTATTATAAAGTTACATTATATTTATATTGTACACACAAACAATCACGTACATCATAATTTACACTAATAACATTATAACAAAAAGTAATGTACACAATCAATATTAGACACACTCACACACATATAATAAAAAATTATAAAAAAAGAATTACACTTACAATTCACAAACATGTACTCTTTACTCTTGAGTAAAAAATACTTGTAATAAGAGTGTACAAGATTTAAGTTAGGGTGTGAAAAAAATATTTTTAAGAATAAATTAAAGTATTAAACTAAAAAAAAAAATTGAAGTCAGGGGGTTCATTTGAACCCCCTGAATAAGCTGTAGCGCCGCCCCTGGCTTCCTTCCAGTTCCATCGTTCTTGTTCTTCTTCTTTTTGGCTCTTGGCTTGCTCCCAAACGTGAAACACAGTAATATACTAATGTCATAATGTGTAATAGTCGTATATATACCCAAAAAAAAAAAAAAATTAGGGTTACATGAGAGAAGGGCTCAAGCCCAACACACATCACTGACAAAAATAAGAAAAATTGTTAGTCTTACTCGTATATTGTAGGTACTTACTTAGCCCTTGATTATTAATTTAGGGCCGTAAATGAGCTGAGCTTTGTCGAGTGGTGAATGTTCAAGCTCTACTCGATACAAAAAGTAGAATGTTCACATTTGGCTTGAGCTTGATACGAGCCTACAATTAATGTTCAAGCTTGAGCTTTTTATAAAGTATAAAAGCTTGAGCTCGGCTCAGCTTGGCTTGATTCATTAGTCAAGCCAAGCTCGAACTCAATATCAAGCCCAAACTTAAGCTCAATATCATGTTTTTGAGCTTGAGATCCAACACAAGTATATTATCAAGCCTACGTCAAGTTTATTATCTAGCCTATTTGGTTTGGATGAGTGGTCTTAACTTATAAGTTTTAGAAGGATATGAGTTTACTTGTCAAGCTCATATCAATTTTATTACCAAACTAAAAAATAAGTCTAGGCTCAACTTGTTTTATTACTTTTATATCAAGTCTTGGTGTTCACGAGTTTCTTCATGAACAATATTTTTTCCTTGGGCTCGGCTTGTTTATTAAACAAGCTTAAAACTAAAACTTAAGCTTGACTTGTTTATAAACAAACAAACATGAACGAGTTTTTTATTAAGCCAAGCGCGAGCTGTTTATGAATGACTTGGTTCATTTACAGCCCTAATTATTATCATGACTAGAATCAGGAACATTATTTCTTGTCCTTGATTTTAAGTTTTTAACCTAATCAAACGCTCTTGGGATTCTTATAGGTGATTTTGACTTTTTTTTTTTTTGGTTGGTTGTGAGTACCTAAAGTTGGAAGGAAAATGAAAATGGAAGGATAAAAGATTAAAAAAAAAAAAAATTATTTAGGAGTGGAAAATTGGAGGGACAAAAAAAAATTTGTTTGGTTGAGAAGAAAATTGGGAGGAAAGAAAAATGAATTTATATAAATTTACTAATATGCCTTTATAAAAAAATGATGCAAAAAAAAAAAAAAAAAAAAAAGAGGCAAACAACCAACCAAAAAAATAAAAAATGGCAATCACCCAAGTTTATTAAAAAGGAAAATCCATGCCCAAAATTTTTTTTTTTTAAAATCTCGTCCAATTAAACCCAAAAAAGAAAACAAAAAGAATAAGAAGAAGAGCAAAAAGAAAGAAGCACCCACAAAAATGAAAGAAGAGTTGAAAATATCACCCAAAAAAAAAAAAAAAACCAATCAACATGTAGGAGGAGGGGTAGATTAGTCATTTGACTACAACTATTTTTCTCTCCTTTATTTTCTCCCCAAATTGGAGAGAGAGAATTTTGGTGGATCCGAGGAGAAAACACCCAAGCCTCACCAATTTTCCCTCCTCTTTTCTCTCCAACCAAACACCCACAAAAACCATTTTCTCTCTACTTTTCTCTTCCTCTTTTTCATTGCCCTTAAAATCTCCCCAACCAAACGGATTCTTAAGTCTTAAAACTCACTCATATCCTATGCAAACATGCAAATCTTTTTTTTGGCGTGCTTATGTTTGTAATGGTGAAATCTAACACATCCCACAGTCTCACTTTAAATCTTTGCTACTTTGAGTGGGACCTTCTCCAATTCTCCTACTATTTCCAATGTTTGATTAAAAAGATTTAGTTATTGATGATGCTGAAAAAATCACCAGTGAGCCACACGGTTCCAACACGCCTTATTCTTTAAAAAAAATAAACCAATGAGATAAACTCATTCAAACACAATTTTTTTTTTTAGTGTTTTTCATTTGCCGTCCAATTTTTTGGTTAACCTTGAAAAATTCATCAAAACTCAAATTGTAATTAGCAGTATTAAGTATATTACGAATGAAAGTAAATCCATAACTTACTTCTCTTATTAAAGCTAAAATTTCTGAAGATTTTCATCTGACTTAAAATAAGGGTAATTTTCATGGTTTTAAAAATTAGAACGGCCAAAGAACTGAAAAAATGGAATGGTTCTTTTTTCTTTTTTTCTTTTTTTTTTTGTTCTTGACCCTTTTTTTGATACTAGTTCCAAGTCCTATTCCCAATTCAGCTAGTTGAATCGGTCTAGTCCGGTTCGGTTTTTAAAATAGTGGCAATTTCTATTGCACACAGTATGCACATAGACACACTACATACAACAACCAAAATCGTAATTTGAAGTTGCGATTATACATGTGCGCAATAATCACTACCCTTAAAATATATCAACTTGGTGTCTAGTCGGTAGTTAAGCCTCGTTCCACAAGAACAATACCCACCTTGGTTTGTAGTGACTAGTCAACAATTGTCTAGATCAGATGATTCTTAAAACCCCAGTGGCAAGCCTCGATCTGACTAGGACCTGACGCTATAGTTAATTTAGCTTGATTCGGATTCGAATCAGACGTTTGCATGTGACAGCTAGCAACACCGTGGTTGATCTATTTGTTTGTTTGATTTTTTTTTAAAACAATATATCATACTTATCTTTGTAGTTTTTTCTTGCCCTACAGATCTTTTCTTTTCCTTTTTTGAAATCAAAATATCTTTGTATCTTTTTTATACATACATACATATATACATACATATATATATATATATTTTATTTATTTATTTATTTATTTGGGAGGTTGACAAACTAATTTTTCAAGAGCAAACTTAATGTCTATATGTAAAGAGTTTTTTTGGGAGATCATTGCCCCCCTTCACCTTGCTAGGAATAATATCTGTTTCCCATAAATAATTCAAAAACCACATTTTCCACAACTAACATTTTCCTATGTGGTAGAATGTGACTGGCTGTTTATAATTTTCATATAAATGCATCACTTTTTTTTCACCACTCTCAACTTGTCACATCAAAATTATGACAAATTTGTGGCATAAAAAGTTATGGTTCTAGATTTTTTTCTTTTCTCTGGAGTTGGAGGACCTGCACCTTCACCTCTGGGGGCAGATCAGATCACTGTGAGCAAGCTCTATTTGCTAGGGAAATTACCTTTCCTAGGACTATCAGACGAGAATTGGGAAAAAGATGTTGCAAAATGCTGGTCATCACTTTCAAGCATTAATCGGTGTGTTGATGAGATTTATGGAACACTTTCCAGGGGTAAATTTAGTTTGGTCGGTCCTGCTTGCTGCAAATCCATCACTGTTATTAGTCACAAGTGTTGGCCCAAGATGTTCCCACTCAACCCATTGTTCCCTCCGTTGCTCAGGAGTAAATGTGCACGCAGTGCTTCTAGGGCTACACCAAAACCTTGGAGAATTTGATCGTGCCTATGAATTCAGACAGTCTCATCATTGGCCACTGCAATATTAATAATGCATTGGCCAGTGATTGTAGTAAAATGTGGTCTTTTTTTTTTTTTTTTTTTTTGAGTTTAATTAAGACCAATGCTTCCTAGTGTGTTGTTTTTAGAATTTTCAATTCATCAATAAAATTCTTGTTGGCATTTAAGCCATTGCGTGCACGTCGTTCTTGGAATGAATTTAGTTTAAGTTGCATTTATTTAAGTGATTTACTCTCTTTTATAATGTGTTATGCAAAAAGGCATTGTAGCTTAAAATATATGCTTAAAATATTGTGATAAGTTCATTTTTTGGAATTTACATTTTCATTCTAATTTATGCTACAATTTTGGGGTCATCTAGTCCCAGAAAAAGAAAAATGGTGATACGGAAATAACATATTTAAATTAAGACGACACCACAATATTTCATTTCAATAAAAAAAAATTGAAATGATCTTGAGAAAAGTATTGGTAACTTTGGTTTCTCTTGATTTTCAACAGTTGAATTACTGAAAGTTAAATACAACTAAAGAAAAGTGAACAAACAAATAACATATATTTGGATGTGAGTTGGGTAACCTAATAATTTATCAAGACCTAGTTATGAGCCTTTTGACTATATAAATAAAATTTTGAAATCAAGAAAATGTGTTTGTATTTGAAAACTTTTCACATGGTTTCAGTCTATTGGATATTTCACAAAATGAGGTTGTGCAGTATCAAAATAAAAAATAAGTATAACAACATGTTTTGGTTATTTTCAATGATAAAGTCTTATATTGTAAAATAAGGGACTTGAGTTCAAATTATGCCTACCCAAAAAAGAAATTAGGTATTGTCTTGGCTTGAAACTAAAAAACAGTCATTATGGATTATAGGTCACAAATTTTCAAATATTATTATAACAATATATGTAAAAAATAAATGTAAGATAAAAAATAAAATAAAAAAATTGAATATTTTGTCCTATGAATTGTGAGTTGAAATTTTCTCGTAATACAAAATGAATATGCAGTGACGAGCCACAAATTTTTCGTCAAGTACCAAACACCCTCCTTTCCCTTAAAAAACAAGTGTGTGTAATTTTTCTATAAAAACAAGACATAAGTATTTCTATATATATACATACATATATATAGATGTTTTTGTTTTGATATCAAATAATTTATATTTCTATATATGTTGGGTTAAAATGAATTGACCCCTTGCAAATTAATTAATTAGTCGAATTACATGCAATGGCGTGGTAGCACAAACAAATCACTAAATAACTAAATGCAGCGGAAAATAAATTTGACACAGGTGATTTGTTTACGAATGGGAAAAATCACCAAGGCAAAACCCCACCGGGTGAATTTAAGGTCACCACTCCCGAGAATCCACTATTATCAATCACAAGCGATTACAAGTATAAGGAATCTTACTAAACCCTTTGGTCTATCCTGAAATACCAACCTACAGTTGAAACCCTTATGCCAATACCCAATTGGACTTGTATTGTAGCGGCAATCTCTCCGTTCAATGCATGAATCCCAGTACGTGACTAACCAATGATGCATGAATCCCAGTACGTGACTAACTCACCAACTTGAAGAAGATTATTGGCTGCAAAGTTCTTCAGTTCATCAACAATGAAGAGCAGGAAGCTCCTTGGTCACAAAACCCTTGGCGTAAAGATGCAGTAGCTTCTACAGAAAGAATGATAAACTTGAGGAATTTCTACTTCCGGTCACACAATGCATGTATTGTTCTTGCATCACCTTGTGACGGCTCTTAAAATAATCCTTATATATGTCTAGGGCTGTGAGAAAAGAAACCCTACACAAATACATAGGAATATGCGTGTAATCAGATCTGAAAAGTCTGATTTCGTAATTCTCGATAGATACAGCTTGTGTCGAGCTTCTGTCGAGCTTCAACATTAAATCTCGATAGAAAGGATTCTGTTAAGACTTTCGTCGAGATTTAATGAACAACACTTCCTTCACTTGGTTCTTGGTCAGACTTGTGTGGCTTCAATACTTAACTTGAACACTTGTTTCTTGAAGTACTAAACACATCCTAGATCTACCCAATTACAAGTAAAGTGCGTTTTGTGAAAGAATTAGCTAATTACATAAATATCTGCCTAACAATCTCCCCCTTTGGCAATCCGTGACAAAACCACAACAAAACAAATAATCATGAGAGAAGTCTTAAATCACTAAACTCATAACCACTTGTTGTATTACAAAATAAATCTATCCCTACTACCAACTCTTGAAAAAATTTGCAAGAAGAGAGTTTATGGCAAGATAGACTTTCACAACCTGTCTTTCTAAAACACTTAAACAAAACTTATCAAGGCATCATATGTGAAACATAAATAAAGATTGCGTACATAAAGAAACATGTGTATAAAGAAATAAAAGAAACAACACGTGTAGAGGTAGGTGAAGAAACACATACATCATCATCATATATATGAAAAGAAAGTACAATGTATGTAAATAAATGGTCATAAGACCAGTGTACAAGATGCTAATATAAAAAGAAGAAAAGAAAAGTACATGTAAACCTCACTACATCCCTCAAAAAGATATACACACTCCCCCTAACAAAAAATGTTCTATACTAACTATCCCCCTAAGTACAAGACTACTCTCAAAAACCAAAACTATTTCCCCTTTTTGTCACGAATGACAAAGGGCAAGTCACTGAGAGGTCGTCATCTCGTCATCACCAGAAGAGCTAGCATCATCATCATCATCATCAGCAGCAACATCATCACCCTCATCAGCCGAGGCCTCTGGGGAAGGAGCAAAGCCAGCCATGCGAGCCTGTCTGCGGGCAATGCGACCGACTCGGGTGTTCATCTGACATATCTCATCTGTGAGATAGTCAAGACGACCACCAAAGTCAGCCTCCATCCGCTGAAGCAGCGCCATGATGGCTTCCAAAGTCACTCCACTAGTCGCAAAAGGAGAAGGAGTCGAGGAAGATGGAACAGCAAAAGCTGCAGGATCGATCGTCTCCACTTATGGCTGCTTCAGACAAAGCTGGGCCTCGCTTCGCCGAACAGAACCGGCGCTAATGGCACCCATGATGGTGAAAAGAGGAGAAAGAGGAATGAGAATGTGAAAGTACTAAAGGATCCGCGTGATAGCCGAAGGAAAGATGAGGTTATCACGAGTAGCGGTATCTTGATACACATTTATAATAGATGTGATGAGGTGAGAAGGAAAGTCAATGGAAAGATCCTCCATCAAGGAAAGAAGAAAACGAGCACGAGGCTCAGTGATGGAGTTATAATGAGACAAAGGAGTGAGAGTGAATGTCATCACCATGTTAAGGAATCTCAGGCCTTTGGCAAAGCCCGAGCATGGGGTGTTTAGCTTACCACCCCATATAGAAGGAGTCTCACAAAAGTGAGAGATAAGCTCGTCTCTAGACACAGTTCGTAGACGATCACAGTCAGGGTAGTCAGGATGCGCTATCTTAGGAACGTGTAGTACCTCGGATATAAGATTCGGAGTAACTACGATACGTGTACCTCGGAATGTGGTAACAAAGTGAGGCACAAATGTATCGATGCCGTGCATGTTGGAGTGAAACTCCTGAATGAACACGACCGGACACCTCTCGGGTTTCCCACAGAGGGACTCCCATCCCCGAGTCCGAATGACTTCGGGTAGAGCAGTGTTGGAAAAGTCCAACAAAATGACTTGGTGTTCCGAATGAACACCACGGTTCTGGAAGTTCTCAAAGAAGTCCGTCTGGGCCTTCTCATCACAGATCCGAATATGAAAGGGAATAGGAGAATCAGAAGAGGATGACCCGGAACCACGAAAAAGGTTCCGAGCTGGAGTGGATTTGCGCGGTTTAAGTGCCATAGCGCAGTCTATCCAAGAGGGAGATAGAGAAAGAGAGAGAGAGCAGAACACAAGTTTAGAATAAGAAAAAATGAAAAGAACGTATGCATGAACATGTGACGTGCAATATTAAAAGCATCATGGGCAGAAACCTAATCCAACCTAATAGCACTCACAAATAATAATCAAGCACACACATCTAATATGCATGAAACATTATTATATTGAAATAAGGATGCAATGCATAAGCATATAACAACAAATCAAAACAACCCAACCCAAAATTTCACAAAAATCTCAAAAACCCAAAAAAAAAAAATTCAAAAACCCAAAACCTAGGTCTAAATATGCATGAATGCATGAAAATGAAGGGATTAAGAACACATACCAAGATATTAAAGCTTGATCTAGGCTGAAAAAGAGTGGGTAGAGTGATTTGAGTGAGAAGAAAGTGTTTGGGGCGAGAGAAAAGGGTTTTTTGTCGAGAGAGAATGAGAAAAAATGAAATCTGAATCACGCTCATCCTTTAAATATAAAATGTAGCTCGATGGATCGAAGACGCTATCGAGGATCTGTCGAGCACTAAATCTCGACAAAAGTGAATCTATCGAGGTGCTGTCGAGAATCTGTCGACTGCAAAACTCACCTCGATGGATCGAAGATCTGTTGAGAAGCTATCGGGCAGACAGAATGCTCAGAAATTTTCTTCGATGGATCGAGAAGCTGTCGAAAACCAATTGAGAAGAAACCTAGAAATCTCGATGGATCGAGAATCTGTCGAGATCTATCGAGAAAAGAGAAATAAGGCTCAATAGAAAGAGAATATGTTGAGGATTTGTCGAGGAGCTGTCGAGCTTGAAGAAAATGTGTTTTCAAGAAGCGAAAAACACAAAGAGATGAATGCAACAAGCAAGCTACTCAAACAAAGATCCAATCAACATTGTAAGCTCTCAAAACATCTCTCAACACAAAAGCATAGCATCCATAGATCCAAACACACACACACACACACTAAACAAGTCTAACCGATTTTATATTTCAAAAACAAGTTAAGACAGTTTAGTGAGCATATATTAACATATGTATTCCTTGTGATGGCCAAATCACATTGTACCGGCACATGTATCAAAAGTAGCAAAGAATTTTACATGTTGTGTGTGAAACATAGCAAGAGTGCATAAGTTTCTCATATTATGATGATTTGAGATATGAGAAAATCTAATACACTCACACACAATTATAACTGTTTGATGAGGACTATCATATTTGAGGTACATCCTATAACTTCCACATCTCCTAGAAACACGCTTGCAACCATTTTTAAAAGCATTATGATTCTTTTTGAACATATCATGCATGGGCATATAAGAGAGAGAAAAAAATACCCAATTATGTAAGCTAAAACATCACAATTTTGCTATGCTGAAGCACACAGATGTTATACATGATTGACGGGCTTTAGTGGTGAGATGGTTATTTATGCCTTTCTCTTAGGATTTTCTAGTCATTCCTGTCAAAAAGAGTGATATGAGTATGAGATATAACAGACAATTTTAATCGTACTCATCACAAACACGAGCCACAAAGCTCACTTTCTTAGTTGTGCATTGAGATGCTCATCTAAGCTACAAGAGATACAAAGTTTAGAAAACTTTGTTTCAAGGGCCATCAAGGGTACACAAGTACCAATATACACAAACACACTGTTTTTGTATTTTTTCTGATTTTTTTTTTAAAAAAAATTTATGAAAAACAAATAAAGCAAAAACTGAAAAGCAACTAAACAAAAACAGAAAGAAACACACAAAGCATAAAACTAAATGCAAATGCATGAGAAAAGAGGAGAAAGAGGAGAGATCACTCCATGGAGATTACACCAATGTTTTGGCGTAAGAATTCAAAATGTTTGCTATCAAGAGACTTAGTGTACAAGTCGGTCTTCAAATTAGTGTGGATGAACTCAAGAGTGAGTGTACCATCTTCGACAAGTTCCCGAATGAAATGATGTCGTATCTCAATATGTTTTGTTTGAGAATGTTGAACAGGATTTTTAGAGATGTTAATGGCACTGATATTGTCACAATAAATGGTAAGATGTTCTTGATAAATACCATAACCAAGAAGGAGCTTTTGCATCCACAGAAGTTGGGTGCAACAGCTACCGGCAGCGATGTATTCAGCCTCAACAGTGGATAAGGAGATGGAATTCTGCTTCTTACTCATCCAGGAGACAAGATTGTTACCCACATAAAAGCAACCCCCCGATGTACTTTTTCTATCACCAGCATTCCCAGCCCAGTTTGCATCAGAATACCCAGCTAAGACATCATTTGTATCCTTGCTATACCACACTCCGAAATCGGCAGTGGCTTTGACATATTTTATGATTCTTTTTAAAGCAATCATATGAGACTCTTTAGGGTTTGCTTAATATCTAGCACACACTCCTACACTGTAACTAATGTCAGGTCTACTAGCAGTAAGGTAAAGAAGACTACTTATCATGCTTCTATATAAGGAAGAATCAACACTTTTGCCTAACGAATCAACACATTTGCCTAACAAGTCAATAGTGAGTTTAACATTGGGGCTCATGAGGGTTCTCACAGGACTAGCAGATTCCAAACCAAACTTTTTCACAAGATTTTTAGCATATTTAGATTGAGATATGAATATACCTGACTCTTGTTGACAAATCTGCAATCCAAGGAAGTGATTTAACTCTCCAATCATACTCATCTCGAACTCGGCCTGCATAAGTTTTGAGAAGTTATGAGCGAGCTCATCCTTTATAGACCCAAAGATGATAACATCAGCGTAGACTTGAGCTACTATCAATTCGCCATTCTCCTTTTTGATAAAAAGAGTTTGATCAGCTTGTCCTCTTGTGAAGCCATGTGAGACCAGGTATTTTGTAAGCCGGTCATACCAAGCTCTGGGTGCTTATTTTAGTCCATATAGAGCCTTTTTGAGGTACAACACATGATCTGGAAAGTGTGGATCGATGAATCCTTTAGGCTGAGCAACATAGACATCTTCTTTAAGAAACCAATTCAAGAATGAAATCTTCACATCCATTTGGTATAGCTTGAACTTCAGGTGACAAGCCAGGGGTAGAAAAACTCTAATGGATTCCATGCGATCTACAGGGCCACTAAACGAGCCTTGTTGCGGATCACATTTCCCTCCTCATTAGTTTTATTGCAGAATATCCACTTTGTGCCAATGATGTGTTCTCCTTGTGGTCTAGGTACCAGGGTCCAGACATCATTCCTTTGAAACTAGAGCAGTTCATCATGCATGGCCTCAATCTAGCTTTCATCTTAGAGGGCATCCTCAACCTTGGTGGTTTCAACCTGCGACAAATAGCAAGAATAAGACGAAAAGTTAGCAACACATTTATCAACTGTATGCTTTCTTAGTGTAAGTTCGTTCATATTTCCCACAATAACTTCAGGAGGTTGATTCAGCTTGATCCTTGAGGAGGGTCCTTTCTTTTCATGAGATTCAGACTTAGGTGATGTAGGAATATCTGCTGAGACTTCTACAACACTTGGAGTACTTGGAGAAACAGGCTCTTGATCAACTTCTTCTTGAACAACCTTAGGCTCTGAAGGAAGAATTGCCTTAGGTATTTCCTCACTACTTTTCTCAAAACCAAAATTTGAAGCTTCATCAATAACAACATTGACAATTTCCATCACCTTCTTGGTTCTTTTGTTGTACACCTGATAAGTTTTGCTTATGGGGGAGTATCCCAAAAATATTCCTTCATCGCTTCGAGAGTCAAACTTTCCCAGTACTACCAAAGATTCTGAAATACTTTACATTCGGCTTTCTTCCCTTCCATAATTCATAGGGAGTTCTTTGTACTGGGTCTGAAATATACCCTATTAACCATATGACATGCAGTGTTGACTGCTTCTCCCCATAAATTTCTGGCCACATCTTTATTATGTAACATAGCTCTAGCCATCTCCTGAATGACTCTGTTCTTTCTTTCTACTACACCATTTTGCTGAGGAGTAATAGGAGCAGAGAATTCTTGAGATATACTAGATCTAGTGCAAAAAGATTCCATGTATGAGTTCTCGAATTCTTTACCATGATCACTGTGAATTCGATCAATCTTCATGTCTTCTCAATTTGCAATCTTGTACACAAAGCTTCAATGTGAGCATCTGACTTGGATCTTAGAAGAATGACCCAGGTGTATCTGGTGAAATCATCTACTACAACCATGATATATCCCTTTCCTCCAAGAGATTCGGCTTTAGTTGGACCCATGAGATCCAGATGTAGTAGCTCCAAAGGTCTAGATGTAGCTAATGTCTGAGTGCCTGGATGTTTTGCTTTCGTCTGTTTCCCAAGCTGACACGGTCCACACACAACATTGCTAACCCTGCTAAGCTTTGGAATTCCCAACACTGATTCATGCTTAGATACAATTGACAGATGTTTGTAGCATTTGGCAAACGAATACTATTACACACAATGTCAGCATCAGGTACCAATCCATAGCAGTTATCCAGAGTGCGGACTCCGCTTATGAGTTTCTTTTCAGACTCATTCAAAACGAGACATTTCCTTTTTAAGAATAGCACCATGAAGTCTTGATCACAGATCTGACTTATGCTCAACAAGTTCACTTTGAGACCTTCTACATACAATACATTTGTAATGTCTGACAAATCCAAGTAGAGAGATGGTTCCCTTCCCATTTATTTGTGATTTGCTCCCATCACCGAAAGTGACATTTCCACATTTCTTAGACTCGAAAACCTTAAAGAGAGAACGGTCTACAGTCATGTGTCTCGAGCATCCACAGTCAAGGTACCACAAACATGTGTCAATTACTTTAAATGCAAACTAAATCATATAGCACACTTCATCATAAAGCACACTTCACGCTTGCTTGACAAATCAGTAGGAACGGTTTTCTCTCTCAGCTGCCATTTATGAACACAACCTTTAATTTTCACCCTTTTCAGATGAACTCCTTTGCACATTTTCATTTTGAGACAGTCTAGTTTCTTCCTTGTTACGCTAAGACCTTTTTCAACAAGCCTCAAGATAGCTTTCAAATAACTTTTAGACTTACATTTTCTGAAACACTCAATCAAGTAGAGATTAAAAAGGCAAGATGTATTTGAAATAAAAGATCTTTTCATGCCGCTTATAGCCATGACAATAAGGGTCAATGGATAACACAACAATGATTAAAACCTAATTAGAGTGTGCCCGCTCTGATACCACTTGTTGGGTTAAAATGAATTGACCCCTTGCAAATTAATTAATTACCCAAGTTAATTAATTAGTCAAATTACATGTAATGGCGTGGTAGCACAAACAAATCACCAAATAACTAAATGCAGCGAAAAATAAATTTGACACAAGTGATTTGTTTACGAACAGGGAAAACCACCAAGACAAAACCCCACTGGGTGAATTTAAGGTCACCACTCCCGAGAATCCACTATTATCAATCACAAGCTGTTACAAGTATAAGGAATCTTACCAAACCTTTGGCCTATCCCGAAATACCAACCTACAGTTGAACCCTTACCCCAATACCCAATTGGACTTATATTGTGGCGGTAATCTCTTCGTTCAATGCACAAATCCAAGTACGTGACTAACCAATGATGCACGGATCCCAGTACGTGACTAACTCACCAACTTGAAGAAGATTGTTGGCTGCAAAGTTCTTCAATTCATCAACAATGAAGATCAGGAAGCTCCTTGGTCACAAAACCCTTAGCGTAAAGATGCAATAGCTTCTACAAAGAGAATGATGAACTAGAGGAATTTCTGCTTCCGGTCACACAATGCATGTATTGTTCTTCCATCACCTTGTGACGACCCTTAAAATAATCCTTATATATGTCTAAGGTTGTGAGAAAAGAAACCCTACACAAATACATAGGAATATGCGTGTAATTAGATCTGAAAAGTCTGATTTCGTAATTCTCAACAGATACAGCTTGTGTCGAGCTTCTGTCGAGCTTCAACATTAAATCTCAATAGAAAGGATTATGTCAAGACTTCTGTCGAGATTTAATGAACAGCACTTCCTTCACTTGTTACTTGGTCAGACTTGCATGGCTTCAATACTTAACTTGAACACTTGTTTCTTGAAGTACTAAACTCATCCTAGATCTACCCAATTACAATTAAAGTGCATTTTGTCAAAGGATTAGCCAATTACATAAATATGTCCCTAACAATATATAAAACTATATTTTTAAAGTATATCTTTTTTATTATAAAGCTTAAAGTTATTTTGATTCATTTAAAGAGGGTCACAATCCCATAAGTAATAAGTATTATATAGCAAATATTTAAATTAATTGAACATTCACGAATTTTGTACTGATGCTTAGTTTAGTTTAGTTTTCTTCTTTTTTCTTTTTTGTTCTTCTCTAGTTCCTAAGTTCCACTAATTAAATATAAATTTAATATATCTATTCTTATTAATATTATTGGCATAATTTGTCAAGTTACACCTAGTGTGGATTTAAGTAATGTTACAACAGTTAAAATGTTTTTTTTTTTTTTTGAATGTGAATTTCACTAAATCTACTGGTGAATTACATGTTTACTGTATAACCTCCATGCCTTTAAAATTTTAAAATGATCAGAGATCAATAGCTCGTTAATCTATTAAATGTTCAAAATTTAATTCCAAATTTATATATTAAAATTATGCATTAAAAAGGAGTTTATGGACTGAATAGTAAATAACATCATATTAGCACGAAATTTGACACGCGTATTAAGAATATAGAAAAAAAAAATGTAATTCAATAGTGTGTACGTTGGGTTAAAAAATGTAATTCATCAGTCAAAATTTTTACACAAATTTGATTAATATATTTTGGGTAGTACGTATGCAGGTTGGGTTAAAAGATTTATATACTATAATAATAGAAAAGGATCAAAACACTTATAATATATTTATTAAAATGTTTCTATTTTTCCCTTTTTGAGGTGTATTTGTTCTATGAGAATTTTTCTTTTAACTGATAAGATACTGTGAGTTATATATAGTATATACACAAAATCATGGATATTATAAATGAGAAGTTGACAACTGTTTTGTGTTTGGTTAATAGGAAAAGTAGCAACAACCATGGAAGTTTTATTCAAAATCCTTGATCTTTATACCAAAAGACCCCTTCAGGTCTATTATTATTATTATTATTATTATTAAATTCATTATTTTCAAGAACATCTTTGTGGAAAATGACCAACATCAATGAAGTATAACTTATCGTGATCTTAATGAAAGTTTTCTAGCATTGATGGTATTAATAGAACGGATTTTGATGTATTAAACTAATGCATCAATGACACTTAAACAGGTTTCAGTTTTTATGTCTTTGGTAAGTACTATAAATCCACATCCTTTCGCTTCCATTAGCCTCAAGAGTCCTCCAATACCATTGATAAACCAGTAGTCACACATACTACAAGTTTATCCTTTTTGATAACTACCATGGCATATAAATCACAAAGGATTGCTCTCATGTTAATATATGCATGTTTGGCAATGTTGGTTCCTACAGGGCTAGCTCAGTTGCCACAAACACCTGGATTGCCTCAAATACAAGGATTGTCAAAAACATCTGGATTGTTGCCACAAATAACTAGATTGTTCCCAAACCTTGGAGCTGGGGGACTTTCAGGGGCAAATGGGCAATGCTTGTCATCTCTTGTAGACATACCAGGGTGTCTTACTTAAGTTTTTGGTTCACTTGTTAATGGCCAATTCACCATTATAGGTTCCTCTTGTTGCAAAGTCATCTCGGAGATTGAGGGAAATTGCTTGGCTAATTTGTTCCCCTCCAATCCCATCTTTGCTCCTTTGCTCAATAACTCTTGTGGTCAACCATCTAAAGGAAATGGACAGGTCTCCGGAATCACCGCAAGTAAGGCCGCTTTACCAGGGATTTTATCGGGGAATCAAGACATACAGGAATGCTGGTCATCTCTTTCAGGTGTACCAGGGTGTTTTACAGACGTTATGAATTCACTCTTTAATGGCAGAGTTAACTTCTTTGGCCCTAGTTGCTGCAAAGCCATCACTTTGGTCAGTGACCATTGCTTGCCTAAATTGTTCCCTTTTAACCCAGCTTTTCATTCAACACTTAAAAACATTTGTTTAACTGGCTCTGGAGTTAGAGGACCTGAACCTTCACCTCTGGGAGTAGATCAGATCACTGTGAGCAAGCTCTATTTGCCAGGGAAATTACCTTTCCTAGGACTATCAGTCGAGAATTAGGAAAAAGACGTTGCAAAATTCTAGTCATAACTTTCAAGCATTAATCGGTGTGTTAATGAGATTTATGGAACACTTTCCAGGGGTAAATTTAGTTTGGTCAGTCCTGCTTGCTGCGAATCCATCACTGTTATTAGTCACAAGTGTTGGCCCAAGATGTTCCCACTCAACCCATTGTTCCCTCTGTTGCTCAGG
Source organism: Notholithocarpus densiflorus (assembly GCA_030021035.2). Classification (NCBI taxonomy): domain Eukaryota; kingdom Viridiplantae; phylum Streptophyta; class Magnoliopsida; order Fagales; family Fagaceae; genus Notholithocarpus; species Notholithocarpus densiflorus. Next base: position 8,160,979 of record JARYZH020000009.1, on the reverse strand, counting down.
AGTAAATGTGCACGCAGTGCTTCTAGGGCTGCACCAAAACCTTGGAGAATTTGATCATGCCTATGAATTCAGACAGTCTCATCATTGGCTACTGCAATATTAATAATGCATTGGCCAGTGATTGTAGTAAAATGTGGTCTTTTTTTTTTTGGAATTTAATTGAGACCAATGCTTCCTAGTGTGTTGTTTTTAGAATTTTCAATTCATCAATAAAATTCTTGTTGGCATTTAAGCCATTGTGTGGACGCCGTTCTTGGAATGAATTTAGTTCAAGTTGCATTTATTTAAGTGATTTACTCTCTTTTATAATGTGTGTTAAGGACATATTTTATGTAATTGGCTAATCCTTTGACAAAACGCACTTTACTTGTATCTGTCGAGCTCTTAAGGTGGTTCTTATCGCAATCTCGACACCTTTTTCCTTTGGAAAATATTTGAATACTTATTTGTACACTATGTTTTTAGAGTATCCTTGTTCTTCTTTGTCATTGTTCTTTATTAAAATCTTTAGACATGGTATTATAAAAATTGGCCACTTTTAAGAGACAGAACTATTCGAAGAATAATAACCTTTAATTTGTTCTAATTATAGAACCTATCATAATTTTTGCTTCCTGTACGTTGCACGATTTTATACATAAATTCATATAATAAAAATTTATTTGAGAAACAAAAAGAAAATGAATAGTTTGAATTGTAAGAGAGACACTACGTGTAAATGAAATAAAATAAAATAAAATAAAATTGCAGAGCTCTACATATAGATTACACACCTTTCTTGGGATGCTTGGAATCTTTTATGACAAACCTAGAAAACAAAATCAAGAAAAATATTAAACCAAGTTAAAAAAAAAAAAAAAAAAAAAAAAAAAATTTGAAACATATAGATTGTAAAATTGCATATGAGTTTATGACCATTTAATACCAGGCTTTAAAATAAAATTTTTTCTATAAATAGCTATCATTGCCACTTTGATTTTACTACTTTAGTCAAATAAGTTCCATAATCGCAAGGGAAAAAAAAAAAAAAAAAAACCTATTTTATAATGATGGTCCAAAATTTTGCAATTTAAAACCAAATATATAAAAAGATTAATGAAGAATTTGTCGGGAATAGAAAATTATACTAATAATTAGCAAAAAGATATTAATTAATGTTGCAAATGGATACATAATTCTATGCACACTTTACATAAATAAATGTTTGTGGGGTCAGAGAGTTCAAAAAGCCCAAACCCATTTTTGTTCTAGGCCCAAGGCCCATGCCGAGGAGGAAGAAACGTCCGAGGATAAATTAAGAGAGCCCAAGAGGCCAAGGAGCATCGCCGAGGACAATTACATCCTCGGCTAATCAGAGCTGGGATAGGAAGAGGTTATCTGCCGACAAAGACAATCTCCCAAAGCGCCTCAAAGGAAGGGATGGGTACAACTGGAAAGAACGTTGGAGCATGGCGGTGGAGCAATTCCAAGAAAAGCTACTGTCTCCACATTAAATGCTCCTCAACTAACACCCTAGCCGCATTAATGTGGAGAAGACCCCTGAGCAGTGCTATCTTGGTTGCTGCAACTCACAGAGGATTTGGGAAAGGGTGTCTGATGGGACAAACACTCAAGTGGTGGCTCAAAAGATCAACAAGTGTAGCATTGAGATCATCCAAAAGGAACTATATAATGGAAGAGGCCCTTCATGAAAAAGGGGGGATCGAAGAAGAAAGAGACAAACACTGTAGCAACAAGAGCTGCATCTGTAACCATCTTCGATCAGTATTTACAAGAACTGATCTCCTCGGACCGAGCCGAGGACGACTTTCTTTGGATAAAATCTATTTGTTCTTACTTCATTGTCATCGGGACCCATCGTAATTGCCACTCAACTAATTAGAGCCTAGCTTTTCAACCCACTCTCTACAAATTTATTGTACTGGGCTCACTGGGCCAAGATCTCATACATTTTGGGCTTGGTCTGAAAATCGTGTCCCTACAATTGGCGCCATCTATAGGGAAGCTTGTGTTTTAGCGAGTTTAATGTTCAACTATGGTAGATTCAGCTTTCTCTGCTGGTTACATGGGAAGAATTGCCAAGTGGGGTACGACCCTAGGGGTTTTGATATCGAGTATATGTCGCGCACCTCCATCATGGGTCAGGTCCTCGCAGATTTGGTGGCTAAGTTCACTGAACCCATGTTAGAGATAAAAACGGGAGAGCAGAACATGGATGAAAAATTAGTTGGCACAATCTCCCTACAAGAACCTCTATTCTGGAAGTATATGTTGATGCTACAGTAAATCAAAGGGGCTCCGCAGCAGGGCTAGTTTTGGAGGTCCTCCTGCTAAATGGTTAAACAGAACCCAAGTCATGCCTGAAGTCCTCGGACCACATGCTTCAGGGAAATCAACACTGTGACATCTCTACAAGTGCTTGAACAGAACCTTAGTACATGCTGGCTCCTCGGACCACATGCTTCGGGGAAATCAAAACTGTGACATCTCTACAAATGCTAAGAAGAGCCTTAACTATGTCGGGTCCCTCAGACCTCCTGCTAAGTGCTAAGAAGAGCCATAGCTATGTCGGATCCTCTCGGATCTCTTGCTAAGAAGAGCCTTAGCTATGTCGGGTCCCTCAGACCTCCTGCTAAGGGCTAAGAAGAGCCTTAGCTATGTCGGATCCCCTCGGATCTCCTGCTAAGAAGAGCCTTAGCTATGTCGGGTCTCTCAGACCTCCTGCTAAATGCTAAGAAAAGCCTTAGCTATGTCGGATCCCCTCGGATCTTCTGCTAAGAAGAGCCTTAGCTATGTTGGGTCCCTCAGACCTCCTGTTAAGTGCTAAGAAGAGCCTTAGCTATGTCGGATCCCCTTGGATCTCTTGCTAAGTGTTAGACAGAACCAAGGTCTTGCATGGTCCTCGGACTCAAACGTATGGGGAAACTAACTACTTTCAACCAAAGTCTAAGCGTTACACAGATTCCAAGTGTTATGTGACTCCTCGGACCACAATCTTTAAGGAGATTAATGAGTTTGAGCATTCATCTGAGTTACAAATACAGCCAAAGGGGCGTGGCACTGGCAATGGACAAGACTTGACCAGCCAGGAATACGCCCGAGGATGTCAAAATCCTCCTCTCCGCTCGAGGGGCTAGACAACAGAATTTTGAGGGGCTATTGTGGGGTCAGAGAGTTCAAAAAGCCTAAACCCATTTTGTACTAGGCCCAAGGCCCATGCCGAGGAGGAAGAAACGTCTGATGATAAATGAAGAGAGCCCAATAGGCCAAGGAGCATCGCCGAGGACAGTTACATCCTCGGCTAATCAAAGCTGGGATAGGAAGAGGTTAATTGGCGACAAAGACAATCTCCCAAAGCGCCTCAAAGGAAGGGATGGGTACAACTGGAAAGCACGTTGGAGCATGGCGGTGGAGCAATTACAGGAAAAGCTGCTGTCTCCACATTAAATGCTACTCAAATAACACCCTGGCCGCATTAATGTGGAGAAAACCCCTGAGCAGTGTTACCTTGGTTGCCGCAACTCACAGAGGATTTGGGAAATGGTGTCTGATGGAAACTCCTTTTCATTATAGTGGATTGCTTTTCGGGAAGGTTTCCCCCCAGGTTTTTTATTGTGAAACTAGTTTGTTTCATTGGTTTTCCTGGGTCATCATATCTTGTCTTATTTGCTTTTCTGCTGAATTCATTATTTACATAATATTGATGTTTGTTTGTTTTAAAAAGATTTATTCATAATAAACCTAATTAACAACTTGGATTTAAAACTTGTTAATTCTATCAACCGGGGTCTAAATTTCCAAACAAGTGGTATCAGAGCACTTGTCCCAACAATGTGTTATGCAAAAAGGCATTGTAGCTTAAAATATATGCTTAAAATATTGTGATAAGTTCATTTTTTGGAATTTACATTTTCATTCTAATTTATGCTACAATTTTGAGGTCATCTAGTCACAAAAAAAGAAAAATGGTGATACGAAAATAGCATATTTAAATTAAGACGACACCACAATATTTCATTTCAATAAAAAGAAATTTTGAAATGATCTTGAGAAAAGTATTGGTAACTTTGGTTTCCTCTTGATTTTCAACAGTTGAATTACTGAAAGTTAAATATAAAGAAAAGTGAACAAACAAATAGCGTATATTTGGATGTGAGTTGGGTAACCTAATAATTTATCAAGACCTAGTTATGAGCCTTTTAACTATATAGGGGGAAGGTTAGTATAGGAGATAGGGGGAGTGTATATTGAGGGATGTAGTGAGGATTCTTGTGTCTTTTCTTTTCTTTCTATTTTAGATACATTATTTCTTTGTATATTGGTCTTGTGACCATTTGACATACATTGTACTTATATTTGGTTTATATATATTGATGTATGTTATTCACCTATCTTCTCCATGTGTTGTTTCTTTTCTATCTTTATACACATGTTTCTTATTTATTGTATGCAATCTATTATTTATGTTTCACACTAAGAAGCCGTGATGAGTTTTGTTTAAAGTGTTTCAGAAATACAGGTTGTCAAAGTCTTTCTTACCATAAACTCTCTACTTGCAAAGTTTTTCAAGAGTTTGTGTTTGTGATAGGCCAAAAATGAATTGACCCCTTGTGATGAATTAATTTGTTAATTAACCAAGTTTATTAATTAATCAAATTAACATGCAAACGCGTGGTAACACAAACAAATCACCAATTAAACTAAGTGCAGCAGAAATTAAATCGACACGGTGATTTGTTTACAAATGGGGAAAACCTACACGGCAAAAACCCCATCGGGTGATTTTCAGGTCACCACTCCCGAAATTCCACTATTATCACAACAAGCGTTTACAAGTAAAGGAATCTCAGTACCTTATACCAACCTACAGTTGAACCCTTACCCCAATACCCAATTGGACTTGTTCTGTAGTGACAATTTCTCCTTTTGATGCACAGCTCCCAATACGTGACTAACCAATTGCGCGAATCCTAGTACGCAACTTCAATCACCAACTAGAGAAGGTTGTTGGCTGCAAAGTTCTTCAGTTCATCCCAACGATGAAGATCAAGAAGATGCTTGGTCACAAAACCCTACGGTGTACAAACACAACAACTTCTTAGCAAGAATGATGAACTAAGGCAAAAAAATGTCTCCGGTCACAAATTTGCTTGAACAAACTTTGCTCAACACTTGTGCAACTTGTGAACACTTTGACGGCCCTTAAAATAATCCTTTTATATGTCTAAGGTTGTGAGAAAAGAAAGCCCAAACACATAATCACGGATTAGAGTCAAAACAGAACTGGAATTTTGTTTTTCATAAACCTCGACAGATACCCTATCTGTTGAGCTATTGTCGAGCCTTGGGGCTGAACAGCTCTCCAAGCTCAATAGATGGCTAGCTGTCGAGCTTTAATGACAGGCACTTTTCAAACTTGAATCTTGGACAGACTTGCATGGCTTCAATACTTGATCTTGAAACAAAGTTTCTTGAAGTATTAAACACATCCTAGATCTACCCAAATACAAGTAAAGTGCGTTTTGTCAAAGGATAAGCCAATTACATAAAATAGTGACATATGTTCTTAACAAGTGAATCACATATGTCCTAACAGTTAGGATAGATTTTATTGTATTCAACAAGTGAGTATGAGTTGAGTGATTTATGACTTCTCTCATATGTTCATTTGTTTGTTGTGGTTTTGTCACGGATTGCCAAAAGGGGAGATTGTTAGGACATATGTGATTCAATGTTAGGAACATATGTCAATATTTTATGTAATTGGCTAATCCTTTGACAAAACGCACTTTACTTGTAATTGAGTAGATCTAGGATGTGTTTAATACTTCAAGGAACAAGGTTTCAAGTTAAAGCCATGCAAGTCTGTCCCAGAAACAAGTGAAGAAGTGCTGGTTTTTAAAACTCGACAGCTAGCATCTATCGAGGTTTAAAAGCTGCTGAAGCCCGTGGCTCGACAGCTAGCTCGATAAATGGCTATCTATCGAGATTTATGAAACTCAGTTTTTCAGAGCTGTTTTTCATCCAATCCATGAGTATGTGTTTAGGCTTTCTTTTCTCACAATCCTAAACATATATAAGGATTATTTTGAGGGCCGTCAAAGGTTACACAAGTTGTACAAGTGTGAAGCAAAGTCTTATTCATGCAAATTGTGACCGGAGACAGAATTTGCCCTAGTTCATCTTTCTCTTGAAGAAGCTGCTATGTTTGTACACCATAGGGTTTTGAGATCAAGGAGCTTCTTGATCTTCATCGTGTGATGAATTGAAGAACTTTACAGTCAACATCTTTCTCAAGTTGGTGATTAAGTTGCGTACTGGGATCCGCGCATCTATTAGTTAGTCATGTACTGGGAGCCGTGCATTGAAAGGAGAGATTGTCACTACAGAACAAGTCCAATTGGGTATTGGGGTAAGGGTTCAACTGTAGGTTGGTATAAGGTATTGGGATTCCTATACTTGTGACCGCTTGTTTTGATAATAGTGAATTCTCGGGAGTAGTGACCTTAAAATCACCCGGTAGGGTTTTTTGCCGTGTAGGTTTTCCCCATTCGTAAACAAATCACCGTATCAATTTAATTTCCGCTGCATTTAGTTTAATTGGTGATTTGTTTGTGCTGCCACACATTTTGCATGTTAATTTGATTAATTAATTAACTTGGCTAATTAATTGGTTAATTTATCACAAGGGGTCAATACATTCTTAGCCTATCAGTTCATTTTTTGGAATTTACAGTTTTCATTCTAATTTATGCTTCAATTTTGGGGTCATCTAGTCACAGAAAAAGAAAAATGGTGATACGGAAATGGCATATTTAAATTAAGACGACACCACAATATTTCATTTCAGTAAAAAAAAATTTTGAAATGATCATGAGAAAAGTATTGGTAACTTTGGTTTCGTCTTGATTTTCAACAGTTGAATTACTGAAAGTTAAATACAACTAAAGAAAAGTGAACAAACAAATAACGTATATTTGGATGTGAGTTGGGTAACCTAGTAATTTATCAAGACCTAGTTATGAGCCTTTTGACTATATAAATAAAATTTTGAAGTTAAGAAAATGTGTTTGTATTTGAAAACTTTTCACATGGTTTTAGTCTATTGGATATTTCACAAAATGAGGCTGTGCAGCATCAAAATAAAAAATAAGTATGACAACATGTTTTGGTTATTTTCAATGATAAAGTCTTATATTGTAAAATAAGGGACTTGAGTTCAAATTATGCCTACCCAAAAAAGAAATCAAGTAGTGTCTTGGTTTGAAACGAAAAAACAGTCATTATGGATTATAGGTCACAAATTTTCAAATATTATTATAACTATATATGTAAAAAATAAATGTAAGATAAAAAATAAAATAAAATAAGTTGAATATTGTGTCCTATGAATTGTGAGTTGAAATTTTCTCGTAATACAATATGCATATGCAGTGACGAGCCACAAATTTTTCGTCAAGTACCAAACACCCTCCTTTCCCTTAAAAAACAAGTGTGCGTAATTTTTCTATAAAAACAAGACATAAGTATTTCTATATATATACATACATATATATATATGTTTTTGTTTTGATATCAAATCATTTATATTTCTATATATAAAACTATATTTTTAAAGTATATCTTTTTTATTATAAAGCTTAAAGTTATTTTGATTCATTTAAAGAGGGTCACAATCCCATAAGTAATAAGTAGTATATAGCAAATATTTAAATTAATTGAACATTCACAAATTTTGTACTGATGCTTAGTTTAGTTTAGTTTTTTTTTTTTTTTTTTTCTTTTTTGTACTTCTCTAGTGCCTAAATTCAATTAATTAAAGATCAATTTAATATATCTATTCTTATTATTATTATTGGTATAATTTGTCAAGTTACACCCAGTGTGGCTTTAAGTAATGTTACAACAGTTAAAATGTTTTTTTTTTTTTTTGAATGTGAATTTCACTAAATCTACTGTTGAATTACATGTTTACTGTATAACCTCCATGCCTTTAAAATTTTAAAATGATCAGAGATCAATAGCTCGTTAATCTATTAAATGTTCAAAATTTAAGTCCAAATTTTTATATTAAAATTATGCATTAAAAAGGAGTTTATGGACCGAATAGTAATTAACATCAGATTAGCACGAAATTTGACACACGTATTAAGAATATAGAAAAAAAAAATGTAATTCAATAGTGTGTACGTTGGGTTAAAAAATGTAATTCATCAGTCAAAATTTTTACACAAATTTGATTAATATATTTTGGGTAGTACGCATGCAGGTTGGGTTAAAAGATTTATATACTATAATAATAGAAAAGGATCAAAAAAATTATAATATATTTATTAAAATGTTTCTATTTGTCTCTTTTTGAGGTGTATTTGTCCTGTGAGATTTTTTTTTTTTTTTTTAACTGGTAAGATTCAACTGTGAGTTATATATAGTATATACACAAAATCGTGGATATTGTAAATGAGAAGTTGACAACTGTTTTGCGTTTGGTTAATAGGAAAAGTAGCAACAACCATGGAAGTTTTATTCAAAATTCTTGATCTTTATACCAAAAGATCCCTTCAGGTCTATTATTATTATTATTATTATTATTAAATTCATTATTTTCAAGAACATCTTTGTGAAAAATGACCAACATCAATGAAGTATAACTTATCGTGATCTTAATGAAAGTTTTCTAGCATTGATGGTATTAATAGAACGGATTTTGATGTATTAAACTTATGCATCAATGACACTTAAACAGGTTTCAATTTTAATGTCTTTGGTAAGTACTATAAATCCACATCCTCTCGCTTCCATTAGCCTCAAGAGTCCTCCAACACCATTGATAAACCAGTAGTCACACATACTACAAGTTTATCCTTTTTGATAACTACCATGGCATATAAATCATAAAGGATTGCTCTCATGTTAATATATGCGTGTTTGGCAGTGTTGGTTCCTACAAAGCTAGCTCAGTTGCCACAAACACCTGGATTGCCTCAAATACCTGGATTGTCACAAATACCAGGATTGTCAGAAATATCTGGATTGTTGCCACAAATAACTAGATTGTTCCCAAACCTTGGAGCTGGGGGACTTTCAGGGGCAAATGGGCAGTGCTTGTCATCTCTTGTAGACATACCAGGGTGTCTTCCTCAAGTTTTTGGTTCACTTGTCAATGGCCAATTCAGCATTATAGGTTCCTCTTGTTGCAAAGCCATCTCGGAGATTGAGGGAAATTGCTTGGCTAATTTGTTCCCTTCCAATCCCATCTTTGCTCCTTTGCTCAATAACACTTGTGGTCAACCATCTAAAGGAAACGGACAGGTCTCCAGAATCACCACGAGTAAAGCCGCTTTACCAAGGATTTTATCAAGGAATCAAGACATACAGGAATGTTGGTCATCTCTTTCAGGTGTACCAGGGTGTCTTACAGACGTTATGAATTCACTCTTTAATGGCAGAGTTAACTTCTTTGGCCCTACTTGTTGTAAAGCCATCACTTTGGTCAGTGACCACTGCTTGCCTAAATTGTTCCCTTTTAACCCAGCTTTTCATTCAACACTTAAAAACGTTTGTTTAACTGGCTCTGGAGTTGGAGGACCTGCACCTTCACCTCTGGGAGCAGATCTGATCACTGTGAGCAAGCTTTATTTGCCAGGGAAATTACCATTCCTAGGACTATCAGACGGGAATTAGGAAAAAGACGTTGCAAAATGCTGGTCATTACTTTCAAGCATTAATCGGTGTGTTGATGAGATTTATGGAACACTTTCCAGGGGTAAATTTAGTTTGGTCGATCCTGCTTGCTTCAAATCCATCACTATTATTAGTCACAAGTGTTGGCCCAAGATGTTCCCACTCAACCCATTGTTCCCTCCGTTGCTCAGGAGTAAATGTGCAAGCAGTGCTTCTAGGGCTGCAAGAAAGCCTTGGAGAATTTAATCATGCCTATGAATTCAGACAGGCTCATCATTGGCTATTGCAATATTAATAATGCATTGGCTAGTGATTGTAGTAAAATGTGGTCTTTTCTTTTTTTTTCTTTTTGGAGTTTAATTGAGACCAATGTTTCCTAGTGTGTTGTTTTTAGAATTTTCAATTCATCAATAAAATTCTTGTTGGCATTTAAGCCATTGCGTGCACGTCAATCTTGGAATGAATTTAGTTCAAGTTGCATTTATTTAAGTGATTTAGTCTCTTTTATAACGTGTTATACAAAAAGGCATTGTAGCTTAAAATATATGCTTAAAATATCGTGATAAGTTCATTTTTTGAATTTACATTTTCTTTCTAATTTATGCTATAATTTTGTGATCATCTAGTCATAGAAAAAAAAATGGTGATACGGAAATAGCATATTTAAATTAAGATGACACCACAATATTTCATTTCAATAAAAAAAAATTTAAATGATCTTGAGAAAAGTATTGGTAACTTTGGTTTCCTCTTGATTTTCAACAGCTGAATTACTGAAAGTTAAATACAACTAAAGAAAAGTGAACAAACAAATAAAGTATATTTGGATATGAGTTGGGTAACTTAATAATTTATCAAGACCTAGTTATGAGCCTTTTGACTATATAAATAAAATTTTGAAATCAAGAAAATGTGTTTGTATTTGAAAACTTTTCACATGGTTTCAGTCTATTGGATATTTCACAAAATGAGGCTGTGCAGTATCAAAATAAAAAATAAGTATAACAACTTTGGTTATTTTCAATGATAAAGTCTTGTTTTGTAAAATATGGGACTTGAGTTCAAATTATGTCTACCCAAAAAAGAAATCAAGTTGTGTCTTGGCTTGACATTAAAAAACAGTCATTATGGATTATGGTCACAAATTTTCAAATTTTATTATAACTGTATGTGTAAAAAATAAATGTAGGATAAAAGAAATAAAAAAGTTGAATATTGTGTCCTATGAATTGTGAGTTGAAATTTTCTCGTAATACAATATGCATACGCAGTGACGAGCCACAAATTTTCCGCCATGTACCAAACACCCTCCTTTCTCTTAAAAAAACAATAAGTGTGTGTAATTTTTCTATAAAAACAAAACATAAGTATTTCTATATATATATATATATAAATATATATATATATCTAAATATATGTTTTTGTTTCGATATCAAATACTTTATATTTCTATATTTAAAACTATATTTTTAGAGTATATCATTTTTATTATAAAGCTTAAAGTTATTTTGATTCATTTAAATGGGGTCACAATCCCATAAGTAATAAGTAGTATATAGCAAGTATTTAAATTAATTGAACATTCACAAATTTTGTACTGATGCTTAGTTTAGTTTAGTTTTCTTTTTCTTTTTTCTTTTTTGTACTTCTCTAGTGCCTAAATGCTACTAGTTAAAGAGAAATTTAAAATATTTGTTCTTATTATTATTATTTGCATAATTTGTCAAGTTACACCTAGTGTGGCTTTAAGTAATATTACAACAGTTAAAATGTTTTTTTTTTTTTTGAATGTGAATTTCGCTAAATCTACTGTTGAATTACATATTTATTGTATAACCTCCATGCTTGTAAAATTTCAAAATGATCAGAGATCAATAGCTCGTTAATATATTAAATGTTCAAAATTTAAATTTGAATTTTTATATTAAAATTATGCATTAAAAATGAGTTTATGGACCAAATAGTATATAACATCAGACTAGCACGAAATTTGACACGCGTATTAAGAATATAGAAAAAAATGTAATTCAATAGTGTGTACATTGGGTTAAAAAATGTAATTCATCAGTCAAAATTATTACACAAATTTGATTAATATATTTTGGGTAGTACGCATCCAGGTTGGGTTAAAAGATTTATATACTATAATAATAGAAAAGGATCAAAACACTTATAATATATTTATTAAAATGTTTATATTTTTCTCTTTTTGAGGTGAATTTCTCCTGTGAGTTCTTTTTTTTTTTTTAACTGATAAGATTCTACTGTGAGTTATATATGGTATATACACAAAATCGTGGATATTGTAAATGAGAAGTTGACGACTGTTTTGCATTTGGTTAATGGGAAAAGTAGCAACAACCAAAGTTGCAACTCAAATTACAACTGCCATGGTTACCAACAAAACATTTTACTCATATTCTAATGGACGAAATTTTATCAAAAGAATATGTTGCTTACATGTCATCTATATATATCTAAAAGTTGAAACATAGTATTTATTGTTACTATGCTTCTGTTGAGACACATCAGCAGTCATATCCTCCACTTACTTCCAACTCTCTCTCTCTCTCTCTCTCTCTCTCTCTCTCTCGTATTAAGGTAATCGTAACATTTTTTTTTTATTAATTTTCTTAGCTTATTGTTACACTTTCTCAAACCTTTTCCCCTCCCTTTTACCCTTTCATCTTCCCACTACTAACTACCTTAATATCTCTTCCTTTATCCCTTTATCTTCCTTTATTTTTGGCTCTTTTTATTCTTATCTTCTTATTATAAATTTCCAATTCTATCTCACATTCTGTGTATAGTTTTCTCACACACAAAATGTTATTTCTCTCTCTTTCTCTCAATTTTTTTTTTTTTTTTTTTCATTTTCTGGTGGTCTTGATTTCCTATTATGTGACTCCTATGGATTTGTTATGCTAGAGAAATCATGGTCCACTCCCAATCCTTTGTGATCATGGTTCTGTGTATCAAAAGTTTTTTTTTTTTTTTGGTATTTATCATTAATATTTGTTTGCAACTCATTTGCATCAAGCCACATCATAGAATTCATGTTTGTGATTTCAGCCAATTTGATGTAGATATAGGAGTAAGGAATAAGTATACTACTAATGCTTAGGAAGCCTAAGTTTACCACTGTTAATTGTCTATTACAATTGTTGTTTATGTTATCATTGTTATGTGTTGAACTAAAGTAATGAACCTATATACTTGGCCTAAATTGAACATGACCGTGCTAAATTTTGAGATGCATATCCTTTTGAGTTATCAAATATGCCTAGACCATATGAGTTTCTAAGTTTTCATTTTTTTTTCTTTGGTTGAGATTATGAGTTTCTTTCCAAAGTATTATTGATAATTGTGAATTGAAAAGTTTCATAATTATTTTCCTTCTTTTTTATATATATTTTTAAACTTTTTACATCCTATAATATGGTTGATGTGGTATGGCTAGCCTCATATTACACTAAAAAAATGCAAGTATATTTTCAGTTATTGAATAATTAACGTTCTATTGTAGGTTATTGAATTATTCAGTCTCATATTATCAACGTAAGTTGTTTTCAAAGCTTACTTTAAGTTGATGAATTTTTATGTTTTTTAGAACTTCACTTTAGATTGATGTGATTTAGTTTTGTATTTTCACAATGGTATTTTTTTTCTTTGATTTAATAGATGTCATTTTATTACATTATAAATATAGTATATAAGAATATATCATTATTATATTATATAGCATGACTTGAATAATTTGATGTTTATCACTATATCTTATATTTTTACTCTTTTTCCCCTCTCTTTCACCCTTTCATCTTCCCACTACTAACTACCTTAATATCTCTCTTCCTCTATCCATTTATCTTCCTTTATTTTTGGTTCTTCTTATTCTCATTTTCTTATTATAAATTCTAATTCTCTCTCACATTCTGTGCATAGTTTTCTCACACACAAAATGTTATTTTTCTCTCTTTCTCTCAATTTTTTTTTTTTTTTTCATTTTTTGGTGGTCTTGATTTCCTATTATGTGACTCTTATGGATTTGTTGTGCTAGGGAAATCATGGTCCACTCCCAATCCTTTGTGATCATGGTTCAGTGTATCAAAAGTTTTTTTTTTCCGTATTTATCATTAATATTTGTTTGCAGCACATTTGCATCAAGCCACATCATAGATTTCATTTTTATAAATTTCTCTCTCTCTCTCTCTCTCTCTCTCTATTTTTTATTCTTTCTTGCAACTCTATTTTAGGTTGACGAATCATTGTATTTTTTAAAACTTTATTTTGGATTAATACGTTTTAGTGTTATATTTTCAAGTTTTTTATCACAAGTAATCTCTCTCCCTCTTTTTGTTTTGGTTTGATTTTTGTTTGAGTTAATTATTTTGTAAGTGAGAATTTGAATTTATATAAAAAATTAAAAAAAAAAAAAGTCTTGACTATGCATTTGAATGTGTCTATCAATTATTTGAGTAACATTAATCTTCTTTAAGAGACTGAGGAATTTGAATGATTTATTCAAAACTTATAAAGTTTAATTGCACAAAAAAAACATAGTGCACTATAACATAATTTCAAATAATGTGGACCACCTCATAAAGGAATAATATCAATCAAACGCAACCCAAAATAATAGAATGATATATTGGTAGAGTTAGAAAGATGAAATAATTTTAGAAATTGTTTTATTTTTAGAGAGAACAAAATTATCTTCAACAAAATTTAGAAAACAAATTATATTTTATACCACAATCAGAAAATAATTATCTACTCTCACGCATCGCGTGAGTCTGCTACTAGTTATATATAATATTTAACATTTTAATTAGTTTGTGTGCATCAGGATGCTAAGAATGGTTTCCAACTTGAACTTTTCCTCAAATCTCTTTGTATGTCCCTATATACCAGCGTTGGTGGTGTTTTATGTGTATTATGAGTAACATAGATAAGAACTTCTTGGAGTTTATGTCATCATGTTCATTTTCCAATATCTTCTTAAAATGATCTAAAGCTTTCATGTCATTTGCAGATTCGTGATTACAGAATAGACTGGGACTTATTAGAAGTGAACCAACCTGTTGCCATAAATTATTATCCAGTATGTTCATTTCTCAATAAATCTATTGCCCAACTTTTTTGGTTTTTTTTTTTTAATATAATTATTCTATAATCATTTTAAGCTCTCAATTTCACTATGGGTTACTTTGTTTTAGAGTTTGAGATCTATTTATCTCTAATGAATAATTAGACCGCAAGGCAACCAGAGTTTTTCAAAGGAAGGAGTAATTCTGGGCACAATACAGACTCACTGGCAGACGCTTTAGCAATTGCTCAGCATCATGATGCAGTTACTAATACAGAAAAGCAACATTTGGCTAATGATTACGCAAAACGTTTGTTCCTCAAAGTTGTCCTCTCTCTCTCTCTCTCTCTCTCTCTCTCTCTCTCTTGTCCAAGTGTCATTTATTTGTTCAAAATTTATGTGTAGGCTGAGGAATTAGCTGCATCTTCACTTGCTTGCTTGGCTCAGTCTGCATCAAATACTAATGTAGGAACCCATCTATGAAGTTTCAACATGTAAAGTATTTTGGGCTTCAGCTCGTGAGCTATATTAATTCATCCTTAAAAGGCTCATTTTATTGTGGCATTTATATAGCCATTTGTATTACCTACCTTTTTAAACTCTGATGACAGATCATGTTTTTTTTTTTTTTTTTTTTTTTTTGAGCACATCATTAGTTCTCTTGTTAATATAGTACTTTTTGGCTAAAATCCTCTATAATTGCATTTTTTTTTTCATGGCTAAGAGATGGTAATGTTTAGAGGGATAGTTTATGTTTATATTATTATGGGTTAATTACAATACACCCACCTAAACTATAGGGTCCAATTCAATCCCCCACGCTAAACTATAAAATGGAGCAATGTTCCTGCTGATTGACTGATGATGGGCAAAATGCCCCCTATTGTTAGAAAATTCTGTTAAATTCAATTGTCTTGAAACTTGTGCCAATTCAATTATATTTTACTTAAATTTTAACTCGTAATGTTGATTTTTTTGTTCTAGCTAACAAGTTATAAATTTGAAAAAAGGAACAAAACAAAAATCACACCTTTCATTCTTACACCAAAAATAAATCAAAATGAAATAAGAAAAAGAATCTGATTGCAAATCAGGAACAGTAATTCTCATTACAAGAAAGATTACTATACAAGAAAAAATATACAGAATGTTGGGTTGGAGACAATTGAAGACATTACAATCAAATTACATAGTGCAATCCGATAGCAAAAATTATGAACTACAAAGAACAAAATTCTGACACAAAAATGAATTGTGAAACAAAACCTTATCAGATTAACAACTTCTCAAGCCAGTAATACATAAAGCTCCTGTTAATCAATTCACCTTTGACAAAGTCATAAATTAGAAAAAAAAAAAAGAAAAAGAAAGGAGCGGCCAGGAGCCAGTGCAGATCAAGTCGACAAAGTAATCGACCTTTAAAAAAAAAAAAAAGATTTCATGCCAATCAAGAGCCAAATCAAGTATTCCTGCTGATCATGGATGAAAGGAGCAATGAATGATGCAGATCAAGAGTACCACCACCACATTAATTAGTAACCTCCCCACTATGGCTTCCACTTCATTGGCTCCCCCTTGTTACAGGAGGCATTCCCCTGCATCTCATAACTCGTCCAGACCCCTGTACCTAGTGTCCTTGAGTCTCTTGATGGTGGAGACATATCCGGACCCCATTACCGCCAATCTCTTGATGATTGGCACCCCTCCTAGTGTCTCTGCCGAAGTCTTCAACAAGTCCTCCCAAGCTGCAACTCATTTGGTGATCCCTTGCTCCGCAGAATACCAAGCTCCATAACACCTCACCTTCCCATGAACAACCTCCTTCTTTATCTCTGTTATTACATCCCTTGCCCATTCCTAGCCACCCCAAGTCGTCCTCTCCTATGTTCGCGTTGACGCACACCTCTTAATTTGGCATGTTTAACTCGGAGGGTAAAATTGGTGTGGTTAGAGTGGGAGGAACGAAACAACCTCACGTTTGAGGATGTTGTGAGACCTGTTGATCAATTCAAGTCCTTGTTGATCTCTGTTTGATTGGTCTTGGCCTCTTGGACATGGGGTTTTACTCATTGTATTTCCATTTTTTGAATTCCAACTCTCTATTAGATCTTCTAATTGATTGTCTTGTAATTGTTTTAGGTACTTTGTGTTCATTGGCATGAACATAGAGTACTTTTTTCACAGTTAATAAAACTTCTATTACTTTATGAAAGTTCAATTAGTGTGACAAACACTAATGAATCTTTAGACCCCCAATTTCAAACATAACCAATACAAGCTTATACCCAAACAATAGATGTGCGGAATAATAGATACAAGCAAAAACCCAAACAGATAAACAACTCTACACCATAATTAATCACAACACAACAGCAATTAAAATGCAAAAGTAAGGGTTAGAGAGATGCAAACACAAAGATAACATTGGCACGTATTATTGAAGAGGAAACCGATAAACTCGGCAAAAAACGTCTCCGCCGCCCTCTAAGCGGTAAAATGATCCACTAAAGAATAAAGTTGGGATACACAAATAGCAATAGACCCTCCAAGCCTAGTCTACCCAATGCAGCTAAGCCCTCCAAGCTTCTTGCTCCAACAGGGTTAAGCCTAACTGTGTCTTCTTTAGCTTCCCAGATCCCGCAATAAGCCCATTGCATCAACCAAGTGAATTGGTCATCTTCGAACTGCTTCCCAAGCACCAAAATACCTCCTCACTAATATGGGTGTGGTGAGATAAAGATTTGGCAAATATACCTCTCAAGGATATGTCAATGGAGAGGGTGAGAGTAGAGGAATTTGGAGAATCAAATGTCTAAAATTGTGAATGAGTCAATCTTGGTTTTCTCTAAGGTTTCTCTCTCAAAATTCTCTCTGGAAACTCTCTACACTTCGTGGGTATAAGGGTATTTATAGTAGTGTACATGAGGAATGTGAATGTCATTTTTCTGCATAACAGGGCATTCTGACGACTCAGTCTCGCGAGTGGGATAAGTCGCGAGTTTGAGTCGCAAGATAACTGCTAGGCCAGACTGTACTTTTTGTTCTATAGTGCTCCAGCTGTCGTGACCTTTTAGCTTCCTACATGCTTCACACGTGTGGTATTTTAGCGAGTTGCCAGTCACGAGTCACTCGCGAGATCCAGTCACGATAAACCTCCAAATGCACACATTCTTGAATTTCTTCACACTTTCTCACACACAACCCTTACATAATTCCCACCTAAAACAGGATATCTAATTGCTAAATTACAAGCAAATTTGGCATGGAATAAAGCCAACACATGATTGAATAAATTCAACCTTACACTTTATAAATAAAAAAACTAATTCAAGGAATAACATATTTTGTTAAAATTTCTAAATTTAATGGTCTTCTAACTATAGGGTACAATTTGCCTATTACCTCCCATTTAAAAATTAAATATTTCACATACTGTGCTCTAATTATTGAAGGGGAATGTCAACAAATAATTGTTCAATCTTAAGTTTTTGGGACTAGAGATAGTTTATCATAATTGCTATCTTTTTGGCTTTCTTAAAATTTGAGTAATACTATAGAGTTTAGTGGTATTTTTATCTTCTTCTCTCTCTCTTTTAGTTATATTCAAAGAAACTGTGGGTTAGAGAACTCAATCTTTTTTGTTATCTTCTTCTCTCTCTTTTTTAGTTATATTCAAAGATATTCAAAGAAACTGCGAGTTAAAGAACTCAATCTTTTTAGTTATATTCAAAGAGGGGACAAGAGCACCAATGTAGTATTAGAGAATATAATGAATGTCCAAATTTTGTTTATGTAAAATATGTGTGTGATATTTTGCAATTAGGCACTTCTCACGAGTGCCCAATGGACAATACTTGTAACAATGCTCCTTAGTTAAAAAATAAATCCTTTGTTTTATAAAAAAAAAGGAAAAAAGAAATAAAGAAATAAAGTCTTCAATTATAGTAATTAAATTAATTATTTTAACGTATTTGTAGTGCGCCACATGATTATGGAGAAAAAATGGAAAATTAATAATAGAAAAAAGAGAGTATTCACTTGACGCAACTATAATATCTTCGACACTACTTTATTATATAGAATATGATATGATTTAGACATGAAATTAGATAACATTCATGAAATAACTTTTTGATGACATTAATTAAATAACTAATTATTATATGATTTAATAATTCTCTTCTAATGTACTAGAGGTCTAACATTTTCACATACTTCCTCAAAAAAAAAAAAAAATACATTTTCACATAAAATGATTTTCGGCATTCAAATAGGTTTTAGTCATAACTTATGTGAATTTCTATTATTTTAGTTAAGATTAACTTTAGGGTTCAAGTTATTACTAATAATAACATCATTTATGATGTCCCCTACCTATGGTCATTTCCCACTATCTACTTATCATTAAAGTTAAGAGTAACTTGTTGAGGGCATGAAAGGAAACAATTTAAAAATTCATATTCTAATTAAACTTTTTAAAAATTTAAGGGTTCAATTTGATATCACCCAAAAATATTGAGGAATTGTGAAGTTTGTCAAAGTTTTTAATAAATGATAGTCACTTGGTGCAAAAAAGAGTATATCTACTTGGCATATGAAAAGGTTGGCACTTGGTCCAATTACGACTTTTAAACCTAATTTTAGGATCTGTTTGGTTGAAGAGGTGAAAAAGTGGGAAGATAGAAGAAATTTTAGTTTCTCTCATTTTGTGTTTGGGTGGAGGTGGAAAAGTAGAGGATAGAAAAAATGAGTTTGTATAATTTATACATATGTCCTTATTAAAAAATGATGCCTAATTAAAACAAAAAAGTGGCAAAGAACCAAAAAAAAAAAAAAAAAAAAGCAATAGCCCAAATTTATTAAGAAAAATCATGCCTAGAAAAATAAAAGCTAAAAAAAAATTCAAATCTCGTTAAACCCAAAAAAGGAAAAGAAGAAAAGAAGAAGAGCAAAACAAAAGAAAGTATCCACAACCTATATCACGCAAAAAAAAAAAAAAAAAAAAAAAAAAAAACCAGGTCCATGCCTAGGGGCTAGGGGAGGAAAGACTTGAGTCTTACTAATTTTTCATCCCCTCATTCTTTCCAACCAAACGCCTAAAAAATAAATTTTCTCCCCCTTATTTTCTATCCTCCTTGAAGTGGACACATTAAGATTTTTACTTCAGCAACTTCAATATTTTGCTTTCTTCTCCTCATAATTCCTTTGCCCTCATCAAAGCCAGAAAGATAAGTTGTGACTTGTAAGAATAAGTAAGCTTGTGACTTGTGAAGTAAATTTCCAGGTGTTGTGTAGTGGAATGCAGCCTGTAGGCAATGATTTCCAGCCTTAGGCTATGATTTCTGAAAGTGGTAGTGAGTTTTTGAAGCAACTAGATGTGATAATGGATTTTGTTGGGGGGGGGGGGGGGGGAATGACTTATTTGGTCTGGTCTGATTTGGTTTGATTATTTAAAGGGGTCAAGAGAAATAAGTAATTGTTGATATTAAGTTGTCTCTCTCTTTTTTCTTTTTCTTTTTTAATAATGAGCAATGGCCAAAAATATGTGATTTTGATTGTTGAGCAAGCACGTGTGAGCTTGGAATCAACTTCAGTTTAATTCTTTTGGCTGATTTTTGAAGATGTAACTGATTCTTGGAATCAATTTCAAGACAAGAGAAGATCTGTGATGTTGAGCAAGCTCGTTTGTGGGTGATGCTGTTGAACAGTGATGTGCAAGGTTGCATAGTGATGGACAAAACCTATTGAAGGTTACAAGAATGTGACTCTAATACCATGTTGAGAAAACAAGAAAAAGAAAGAATGAAATAAATTGATGGAATAAACAGTGTAATTTGTATATTATTTGTGTTTTCTATATTTCGAAATACATGATGAGACCTAGAGAGATCCTTGACTGAGCTGATGAATATGTAAACTTTGATCTTGGCCTAGGGAGATCCTTGACTGAGCTAATATCAGGAAACAATCACGGATTTGAACATATGCAAATTTAGGCTATATATCAATATATGGTATATTCGAACATTAGCAACCACGTTATGTATTATAAGCAACAACCGCTGCTCTTGGCACTATGTTACATGTATTTTTGTTGTAATCATGGTTCCGAAACATGAATTGAAAAATTAAAATTGTGTTTTAGAAATATGATTTTGATATTTTGTTATAATTGTGTGTTTGAAAACATGATTTCAATTTGGACAAATTGCCTTTGTAGGTTTCATTAAGTCATAATAAAACATTGTAAAATAGTGTTGTGAAGACACAATTTTAATAATGAAAAACAAAGTATAAATAAAAAGATGTTAGATTTTCGATATTTTCTCTCAAATTAACTTTAAAAAAGCTATTGGAGATGATCTTATAGCATCGGTTAGGCGTTTTGCACAGATTTTATTTAAGTAACAGTTCCGAAGCAGGGGACTTGATGAAAACAAAAAAGCCTATTGCACCTAGGCTTTGAGTTCTGACATGCCATCACAAAAAATAAATAAATAGATAAATAATGATTGTTTTTCCCGTAAGGCCCTGTGCCTAACTTGTACTTGGAGTTATCATCTCAAAAGATGATAATGGTGGCAGGTGGCATGAGATTTTGAGATGATAATGGTGGCAGGTGGTTAAAAAAAAAAAAAAGGTTGTTTTTCCCGTAAGCTCATGTGCATAACTTGTACTTGGAGTTATCATCTCAAAAGATGATAATGGTGGCAGGTGGCATGAGATTTTGAGATGATAATGGTGGCAGGTGGTTTTTTAATTAAAAATAAAAAATAAAAAAATAAAAAGGAGGAGGAGGAGGAAAGGTGGTCTCTTTTTTTTCAAATTGAAGACATTTACTATCAGAGGCTCCAACAACTTTTTAGGTTCTATCTTTTCACGGTGACTTATTATTGTGGTTGACTTCAAGATTTTAAATAGGAGGGTTTGTGCTTGAACTGGCTACTTGAAAAAGAATATTGGTAAACTCCTTTTTTGAGTTTTTTTTTTTTTTTAATTTACGGTATTTTTATTAAGGGAATTAAGCTACTTCTTTCTGACATAATCATTCTTCTTTATTCCATGACAACAGTAGTTCTTTGGGGTGCATGCGTGTGTGAATGCATCCATTGTATTTAATATTTATTGGTAGGTCTGGAAGTATTTATATTTTGGCAATCCCATTGCTTCATCATTATCAAAGTATCAAACATGTTCCATTGTGATTTCATACCATGTACTTTATAAAGGAAATTGAATCGCAACTTCTTCCTCCTGCCAGTGCCTATGTTGACTTAAGGAACTACTAATACTATGTTAGAGCGCATTCAGGTCAAAGTCCATCTCAGACAAATAAGTATTTGCTTGTATTTTCAGTGTCCGTACCACCATTTGGTTTCATTACATACACCATTTCAAGTGCTAAAATGCCAGGTCTGCACTTATTATTGCAATACATATTCCTTTTAGATTATTTTTGTGAAGTGGGAAAAACATGAAATCCAATCTTCAAGGTATTGATATTAGTTTTTAAGTTGTTTTACCATCCCTTTGTAGGCGCTAGTTCAGCCAGATCATCTGTACACAGGTTTGAGAGTAGTAAAAATATAATGTCGAAGTTGGTCAAGATAAATTAAAGCGTACTAGCAGAAGCTTGGTAAATTGTATGTAATATGCCTGACAGTTTTATCATCACTTGAAACATGAAGTTAATGCTTAAATTTTCCATCTCCAGATATTTATTTAAATTTAGTTTTTTTAACTATGATTAAATGTGAAATTACTTTTTGTTGTTGCTGCATCTTAAATGGTTTGTTTTTCTCACCCCTTTGCCTTCCCCATCCCAAAAAGAAAATATATACCAAAAATAAAAATAAAAAACAGAAAGAATGATTTTGTAGCTTAAGCACTTTGTCATAACTTTGAAGTAAACAATTGAACAGTCTTACAGTTATTACTCTGGATATAACGGATGTTGTAAAGGTCCTTAAGTACACTTAAGTTCATCTTGTGTTACATATCTCTCTCATCCTCTCTTTTATTTATGTACTTAAAAGTGAATGGCTTAAAAGTTGAAAGAGTAATAAATTATCCCTTTTCAAGTTACTTTTCAGACGAGTGCTCCTTCAAACTACTCTCTTATATATTTTTCTCAATCACATTTGTGTGTGCTCTGTAGTATTTCATTTGTTTAGACAAGTGCTCCTTCAACTACTAATCTTGTTAATTTGATTGGCTTGTTCAAAGTATATGCAAGATTGGAGAGGAAAAAAATCTTTCTGTAATGACTAATGACGTCTCATTATACTAACCAGGCATCTTTTATAGTTGTCTCATAATAATGTTATACTTGTGTTATGTCTGTTTCAGATCAGTAAAGTGACAAGAGACAAGCTTATCTGCCAACCAAGAAAGAACAGAAATGGAGAAGAAGAGACAAGTTTGGAAAGTAGAAGAACACAAGGCTGTGAGGGGTGGACTTGCTGATCCTGCTAAACTGGTTGCAGAACTTGCCCCATTTATCCCTCGAGTTCCATTTTAGTTGTATAATAAATAGTCCCCAAGACTTAACTTTTGGGAGTCTTTTGGGTGAATATTGCAAAATTCGAATTTTATTTGCGTTATAGGTACTGTTCAAACTTATTTAGGGATATGAGGAAAGAGAGTGAATTTCGGCAACAGTGTTGCCGAAATTCACTCTCTTTCCTTATATCCCTAAATAAGTTTGAACAGTACCTATAACGCAAATAAAGTTCGAATTTAGCAATATTCACCCAAAAGACTCATGAAGCATTGGTGAAAAATATTCAAAGGAATAAATTCAATCACGTATGAAAGATAAGAATAGAAGCACTCACAGGAATTCGTATTACTTCCTCCCTCTTCCATTCTATTAGCCTATTTGAAAGTTTAGAGAATAAGAAAAGTAGAGGGGAAGAGAGTAGAGGAGAATAATTATCCTCTACCTTGTTTAGATATTTTTAAAATTAGTAAAGGGAAGAGAGTAATTAGCCCCTCTTCTTATTTGGATGTTTTAAAAATTATGATGGAAATGAGAAGAAATGATTTAAATAGACAAATTTACTCCTATTTAAAAATGGACTTGCAACATTTGTCTATGATTAATTTTTTAGATTAAATAATTATTTAATCAACATTCTCATTTCATCAAATACCACTAATAAAAGTAAAAAAAAATTAAAAATTATATACCACTAATTATTTAATAATTGTCATATAGATTTCACCCAAGTGATAATATATTAACAATTACCCAAAAAAAAAAAATATATATATATCATTTTCGTTTCTCGAGAAAATCAACTGCTATAGAGGCAAAAGGATATAATCCTTTCAACCACTGTAGTTATTTATTTTGATTTTCTCGGGAAACAAACATGTTTCCAGTATACGTATGAAAAAATTAGGATCTGGTCAGTGTTGAATGTTGATCTGTCAAGGAACTACAGCGGCCTCCATTGATGAATCAGTGTTGCGGCAATTTCAATGAACTTGCAAAGAGCAACAATATTATTTTAAAATTTTTTTTTTTTTTTTTTGGTTGTAGACATACGTATTTTCACAACATTAGTTAGTGAAATGGTGAGATTAATTTTTTTTTTTCATTCACCTTAAATTTTCTCAAGAAACAAACAAAGGTTATTTATATAATCGGTTTGTAATTTTGTTAATTTAGAAAGGGTAAATTGGAGAATTCATTTGGTCAATAATTTATGTACTCTACTCTCTTTCCAAATCTCTCCAATTTAGGGGAATTAAAAATGAGAGGTTAGAGGTAGTTGAAATCCCTCCAAACCCTTTCCTCTCTTTCCTTAAAAAACTTTCAAATAAGGTAATTGAATTACTCTCCCTCCCTCTACTCTACTCTACTCCCCCTCTTTTTTTAAACTTCCAAACAAGCCATAAGGGATTATAAACAACAACAACCTGCAGAGGAATTGAGAATACAAGACAAATAATTAATATATCAATATGCAAGATTGAGTTTTAATTTTTAATGAGTGGTAAAGTAAAAAAGTTTAATGTAAAATGACGACCTTTAAGAGGACAGTAACTTATATTAAGAAGAGGACACAAAATTTCCATGAGGCAGAAGTCAGCAGAACATTTAACTCTATTATTATTTAAAAATTAAGAATTGATTACAGAGTTCATATGAGCTAAAAAATGGTCAGGAAAAGAGTGAGCACATGTAGTTCTTTGTAGCCTTCACCAAATTCTCTCACGAACGCTAAGCAGAATAATATTTCAATGATTTTTATACCTTTCATGAATAAGTTCTTAGAAGACAAGGTGGCACTCTTACACATGATAAGGGACAAAAAAAAACACCTAAACTTCAGATCTTGGATAGTCTATTGTTAGATAAGTCATCATCTTGAGATCTTCCAACAGGCTATAATTTTAGTAGAAAGTGCAGTTCACCAAAATTTGTGGATGAAACAAACCAGAGTTCATGTTGCAGCAGATACAAAAGATGACATGTAACGTGAACTAATAATCATATTAGTCATATGTAGTTTGTTATCAAATTACTTTCCACCATACCAGAAAGAATAATTTATAGCACGATTCTTCTTCTGTAACATAAAGCAGAGAGTACATGCTATACAAAATATAAACTAAATAAAGAAAATGGTCGATATTGTATACGGCCTGCTGAAAATTTGTTACTGGATTCCCTTGTCTAGCACTTGATCTCAAGTCTGCCAAGAAACCAAGCGAAGAGGAAACCACCTTCTCAGCCACAGAAGTACAACTTGACAGTATTAGACATTCACATAAAACTTTACAATGTCAACAATCATAAGTTATGGTTGGATATCAAACTAAGTTGCACCTCTGCATAGCCCATCGACAATCGTTTTGCATAATCAGCAGCAACATGCTCTCTTTCTGTACCACAAACTGCATCATGATGTTGAGAAATTGCCAGAGCATTGGCTAGTGCATCAGTGTTTGGCCCCAGAATTCTTCCTGCCTTTGAAGAACTCCAATTTCCTTGCTGCCTAATCGTAGAACACAAAAGGATTTAAATGTTTAAAGCATGCCAAGATAGCCTGACAGGACATAATAGAAGAAGGAAGAAAGGACCAAGAGCTTACCAGATAATAACCACTCATCATCCTGACATAACCTTTAAACGCTGGCCTACTTGTAAAGTAACCAGTCCAATAGGCATTTGGATGATCTGCATTACCTGATCATGGTTTATATATTTAAATGAAAATTTCGTAAAACGAAGATGAGCTGAGTGCCAAAATTTTATTATGTAATATCTAAGCTTCTGAACACATATAATTACAACAGAAGATTCCCTGAAGTTACAAAAGCACTCATAACTAGTTGCTCCCAAATTAGCATTTCTTTCCTTATCTCTGAAACTGTGCATATGTAAAAGAAATTTAACTTTTAATTCAAATGCTTTAGTTGAAATTTAGAAGTGACTGCTCATTGTTAATTAAAAAATATATATTTGCATTATCTTCAGCATGCAATAATAACGTTCACGGTGCTGAAACAAAGGAAAAAGGTTTATGAGGAAAAACATAATGCATAGACAGCAATCATGACAAGCAAGGCACCTGATACATCCACAGATTGATTTGTTGATGTACTTCCTCTACTACTGTTCCACGCAGAACAGTCAAAGCAACCTGAAACTTTAAACCGTTCAAATTGAGATTACCATGATTATTAGTTCTCCATGGAGAATAAATATCAGAAGGCATCAAACACCTGTTCTTCATGCTTTATGGGAAATTTTCCATTGGACGGAAGACATATGCCCCAGAAATCTGAAAAATAACTCGGAAAGGGATAATTCAACAACTCTTTCAATTTTTAAGTCATGCAATTTCAGAACATAAATAAAAGAGAGGTTGAGAGAGATATGTAACACAAGATGAACTTAATTGTACCTGAGGATCTGTCACTTCCATTATATCCAGAGTAATAACTGTAAGATTGTTCAACTGATTCCTCAACCTTCAAAGGTTATGACTAAGTGCATTAGCTACAGAATCATTCATTTTCCTGCTTCTTTCTGTATTTTTATTTTTATTTTTTTGTATATATTTTCTTTTGGGGATGGGGAGGGCAGAAGGGGTAAGCAAAATGAACTATTATGAAATTCAGCAACAACAAAAACATTAATTTCACTTTTGATCATAGTTAAGAAAACAAAATTTTCAAAAAAATTCATGGAGAAAGAAAATGTAAGCATAAATTTCAAGTAACAAGTGATTATAGAACTTTCAGGCGCATTACATACCAAGCTTCTGCTATTAACAAAATTTATCATCTTTCCTTGAGTGGTGGAAAAAGTAAGCTTTAAGTTTCCTTGAACAACTTCAACAGTATTTTTTTTACTACTCTGAAACCTGTGTATAGATGATCTGGTTGAACCCGTACCTACAACTGAAAGGTAAAACAATTCAAAAACTTATATTGCTACCTTGAAGAATGAATTTCACATTTTTCCACTTCGAAAAAATAATAAAAAAATGTATATCTATTGCAATAATAAGAGCAGACCTGGCTTTTTGGCACTTGAAATAGTGTATGTGCTGAAACCAAGTGGTGGTACATACAGACACTGAAAATGCAAGCAAACACTTGGGTGTCTCAGTTGGACTTTGACCTAAGTACGCCCTAAAATAGTAGTTCCTTGTCCACATAGGCACTGGCAGGAAGGAGGAGTTGCGATAAAAGTCATGAACAGTAACATTTTCATTGATAACCTAAAGAGAGTCAAATCTTGTCAGTGGGAATAAAAGTTATGCCAATCTAATTACACTGGAACATGTTTGATAATGATGAAACAATGGGATTGCCAAAGTATAAACACTTCCAGACCTATCAGAAAATACATGGGATGCATTCACACACACATACACCCCAAAGAACTACTGTCGTCAAGGAATACTCTTAAAGAGGCCTCTCATTTTACCTTTAAAAATAAAATATTCTTCCCCAGAGAGAGAGAGAGAGAGAGAGAAGAGGGAGACAATTCATATTTTTTTAGTTCTACATCTTCCACGATTTTAGGATATTGAAGAAGTCATCAATTACTAACCTTACTTTCAACTGGTCCTGGTCCACATTGAAAGTGTTTCATACACATACAAGTGGGCATTCACACACACAATGCTCAGGCTTAAAAATGTCATTTTAATCACACTGCTATATTACCTAAACTAATACAAGTTTATCGTGCTTTGCATCATTCAACAAATCTACGCAAATGTTTCTAATTCTCTCCATGTAGTAACCAGCTGACATAACAAATCATTTAACTTCTCATATTGTTCTTTAATGTATAATTTCTGACTCTAAAAAATGAACATGTTCATCTAGCGCATCCCAATTGTTGGTATGAAGGAGCAGGTAAGCAAATGGCTTGTCGGCTAGAATGAAGATCCAAGCCTAACTTCTTCAATACATACTGCATGACTAGTCCACACATTTAGATCATTCAAAGAAATGAAAACCATAATGCAGCCTTGAATTTCAAAACACAAGACACTGTTGCAAGAATGGAAGTACTCACAGGAATTTGAATTACATCATTCCTCTTCCATCCAAGAGAATTGTAGACCACAATTACCTATAAAGATAAGAAGACACCAAAAAATGGTATTTATCTAAATGGAATAGAAACAATCATAATTTTTGCAAGGAAAATATTTTCCTTGCCAAATTATTTCCTTGAGACAGATCAACTTCTAATCCAGGACAATAACTTATATTCAGAAGTGGGCACTAGAAAAAGAAAAGAAAAATAAGAAGATAATAAAAGGATAGAAGAGTACAAACACAATTCATTTGTCAAAACCATTTTTAGCTTGATTTTCAAAGTTTATTTATTTACAAATACATTTTTAAAAATGTTTCCTGCAAAACTATTCTTTGACAAGAATGTCATTAATTAAATCATTAAATGGCTTTTTAGTTGTTACAAGCATTTATGCCCTAAAGAACTTAGCATTATGTAACATAGCCAAAAATGAAAGTACAAAAAGTTTCAAAAAAAATAATTTCCAGTTTAAAATTTTAAATTTAACAGAATATTTCAAACTGCAGAGGGCATTTTGCCCATTATCAATCAATCAGGAGGGACATTGCTCATTTTTTGAGTTAGCGTGGAGGTTGAACTGGACCCTATAGTTTAGGGGGGAAAATTGGAATTAACCCATAATAATACAAAGATAAACTACCCCTCTAAACATTACCGCCTCTTAGTCATTAAAAAAAATGCAAGGATAACAGATTGCAGCCAAAAAGTACCATATTAACAAGAGAACTAAAAATATGCTCAAAAGTCAAAAACAAGATCCATCATCAGAGCTATACGAATGCCACAATAAAATGAGACCTTTAAGCAATGAATTAAAATAGCTCAGTAGCTGAAGCTCATAATACTTTACTGGTTGAAACTTCCCACATCCAGTATTTGACATAGACGGAGCCAAGCAAGAAAGTGAAGATGCAAATAATTCCTTAGCCTACACATAAATTTTGAAGAAATGGATGACACTTGGAAGAGAGAGAGAGAGAGAGAGAGAGAAACTTTGAGAAAAATCATATGGTTGAATTGATAAGCCAAACTCACACCTCTGTGTACCCTATCGACAAACGTTTTGCGTAATCATTAGCCACATGTAGGTTTTCTGTACCAGTAACTCCATCATGATGTTGAGCAATTGCTAAAGTATCTGCCAGTGATTCTGTATTGGGCTCAGAACTACTCCTTCCTTTGAAAAACTCTAGTTGCCTTGCGGCCAATTATTCATTAGAGATAAATAAATCTCAAACTCCAAAACTGTCATTAGACTGTTCCAATTAAATCCATCATACAAACTGAAACAGTCAAATAAATGATACCAAATAATAGGCACTCATTATTCCAACATAGTGCTTCAAGGCTGGTCTACTGGTAAAGTATCCTGTCCAGTATGCATTTCCACTATCTGCATAACTGGCACAGTGCATGCTTCAAACTTTAAGAAAAGGTTTAAGTGGAAAACAAGAAGAAATGGGTTATATAACATCCAAACGTTAATCTTACGGGAAAAAGTCACCAGTCTTGATTGGCCAGGATTCATCTATAGCAACTTTGCATCAGTATATATGGATGGGGTAGAGTATAGAGCATTGACACGCCCATCCTGGAAAGCCAGTTAGAACAAAAAAAAGTTTCAGAAAATAAAAGAAGGCTGTGAAACGACAAGGCAGAATTTACTGACACAACAAAAAATTCAACATTAAAGAGAGAGACAGAGAGAGAGAAGAAGAAGAAGAAGGAAGACATATGTATGAACTAAAACTTATTTTAGAATGGCCCGTATTCATGTGATGGAACTATTAACCCATTTAGCAGGACCATAGCAAGTTTGATTAATGTTAAACTCTTATGGCCAAACCTGAATAATTATGTGTAAAGAAATGGGATATATAAAATGAAAATTCTGGCACAGCTTTTAAGATTATATCCTGCATATTTTATCAATCCTAATAAGTTTTAAGGCTGATATAATACAGGCCAAAATTGAGCGCAATGGCATATCCCAAATGCTGTAACTGAATAGGAGGGGAAATATCATTAATCTCAAATGTGAAACCATCAGGAGAGTCATAATGCCTAGGGAATATCCCTGTGAATATTTGCATATGAAGTTTGCAACAGGAGTCAAAAGAGTACATGAAATATCATTGAAGTAGAACACAGAAAACAAGTAGTAAATTCTCAAGTCGAAAACTTTGAAAGGGTCTAAGAATATAGACATCATATCCCTCCCTAACCTGTGAAGATGGGCCTTGGAACCCCGTCAAACAATCTCAAGACTCTTGTCATTTAGTCACTTAGCTCTATCTTGGTAATCAATTTGAGGAAAAAAGAGGGAATCAAATCTTAACAGCAACAGAAATTAAGACACATTATAATCCACCCATTTGGGGTTTATACAGGTCACCAATAGTCCCCACAAGAGCAAAAACCATCTCTAAAATGATGGAATCTGCTTGAATCCCTGACTGTGATTTCCCTTGCGACAATCCTTGAGATCACCTTGATTGCAGCATGGCAGTCTGTGCAAGCTCTTAGATTCTTCATCACAAGTATAGGTGACCCTTCTGGTGTACTGATCAGAGCATATGCAATTGCTAAGCGTTCACTGTGATATTTAAGAGACTCTGCTTTGATCTCCTCGTCTACATTGTGAAGGGCACAACTTGTGTCTGGCTTGTATCCTTCCTTTTCCATTTGCTTCGCCAGCATAACAATCTTTCTTATGATATCACCTATTTGCGGGTGGGATTTGTCATTTGCTGAGAAGACATGATTCTTATGTTCGATTTCAACCCAGCTATAAGCAGGGACCTTTTTAACTCCTCTATCCCTCATTGCCTTCTTTACCTTCCCAACATTGTCCCACTGGCCTACTGCTGCATAAATATTGGACATATTGACATAAGGAGCAGCATCCCTAAGCTCTTCCATACTGAAAAGTTGGTCTGCTGCTTTCTTAGCCAATTCTTGATTTTTATGAATTCTACATGAATTTAGAACTGATGACCACATAATCTCATCAGGTTCAAATGGCATTTGAGCCATCAACTTCTCTGCTTCATCAAACCGTCCACTCCGACACAACACATCAACCAATGACGCATAGTGTTCTTTTTTGGGAACAAGTTTATAAACTTGAGTCATGGAGTTGAAGTATTGCAATGCTTTGTCAATGTGCCCACAATGGCTGCAAGCAGTTAAGACACTAAGAAAGCTAACTGAATCTGGTTGAAAACCTGACTGGACCATTTGTTCAAAAGACATAAGAGTGCCTACACCATCTCCATTCTGTGCATAAGCTGAGATTAGGGCATTCCAAGAGACTGGGTTCCTTTCAGGCATTTCTTTAAAACTTTGAAGTGCATCTTTTAATGACCCACATTTTGCATACATATCTACGAGTGCACTTCCAGAAAATACATTTGACATAAATCCTGATCTGATTACAAATGAATGTAACTGTTTCCCTAGTGAGAGGGAGGCTAAATTTGCAGAAGCCCTCAAGATGCTAGCAAAAGTTGCCTGGTCAGCACTTACATTGGTTCTATGCATCTCATTGAACAGTTTTAGGCTTTCTTCATGGAGTCCCTTCTGAACATAACCTGAGATCATCGCAGTCCATGGAACTGTGCTTTTGTGGGCTAAATTTGCAAATATCTTTTTCGCTTCCTCAAATCTGCCACATTTGGCATACACGTCAACCAAAGAATTTCCAACCAGAACTTCTGAATCAGCTGTTGACACAATAGCTTGGGAATGAATTTGTCGACCCATTTCCAAGTCCAATGTATTGGCTGCAATGCTCAACAAGGTTGCAAGAGGGAATTGCCTGCGATCAAATCTGGTATACTGTAATTCCTGGAAAAGATCAAGAGACTCTTTGATTTGCCCATCCCATGCGTAACCCGAGATGATTACATTGTATGATACGCCATCCAACTCTGGCATCTCATCAAAAAAACTCCTTGCTTCAAGCACACGACTGTGCTTTGAGTAGAAATCAAGTAAAGCATTCCCCACAAACACATTCCAAACAAAGTTGGTCTTCACCACAAAAGAGTGAATTTGCTGCCCAAATACTATGTCATCTAATCCAATCCCAGCACATAGAACCGCGGCAAAAGTAAACTCTGAAGGCTTGAAACCAAAACGCTGCATATGCATAAAGAGCTTTATTGCGTCTTCATTCATCCCATCTCTTGAGAACCCTGTTATCATTGCATTCAAAGTGACGCAATCTCTTTCAGGCATTTCCTGAAAAAGCTGACAAGCTAAATCTAGGCAACGTGTTTTGCAGTAAGCATCAACCAAGGAATTGCAAACCATGAGAGTCGAATCAAATCCCAATTTAACAATATGGGCATGGACTTGAACAACTTCATTCGCCGTCTCTGAGTCACTGCATCCAGATAAGAGAGTCGCAAAAGTTATATAATCCGGTTCCGTCCCCCACCTACACATCGCCGCAAAAAGCTTAAAAGCTTCTCGAAATTGATTAGATTGCGAATAACCACCTATCAAGATTGTCCAAGTCACTGCTGTACGTTCAACCATGGCGTCAAACAACTCTCTAGCATAAGAAAGATTGCCCGATTTCACATAACCGGAAATCATCATGTTTGTCGAGATTGTATTCTTCTGAGGCATTTGATCAAACAGTTGACGTGCATGGGACAATTCACCTCTTTGGAGAAAACCGTTGACCCGGAAGTTAAAACGGCATGTTTGTGGATTGAAGCCCGTTTTGATGATACGGGCATCGATAAAATGATGGACATCATTGAGAGGTAGCTTTGGAGATTGAGAGGCTCTTAAAGAAGCGAAGGTTTGAAGCGCATTTGCTCTATGTAAAGGTTTCATAGGAAACAAAGAAACATAGAAATTAGCTTCCTAAAAATGAGCGCGCCATTTCATTTTTTCAAAACCTAAACTAAACTTATGAATCGGTGACGTGGAGGAATGCTTAGTAAACTAGACATGGTTTTTTTTTTTGGGACTGATTCTAAATTTCTGATTGTATGAATGATAATGTAGATTCCAAATAAAAAAGAGTTAAAACTTAAAAGTATCTGAGACTCAGTTCCGCTCGGTAATTAGCATCTGTTGGGTCCGGGTCTAAGTGTCATCAGGTTATGGGCTCTTCCCAGACAAACAGTTTGAAATAAGAAAACTCAACTTTACTTTCTATAACCATTTTTTTAAATTCGATAGTAACAAATTATTTTAATAAACCAAGTATTTAATTATTCCTTCAGGTGTATGCAGTCTATCAGGACCAAATCTATAGTATAAGCATATAAGACCTTCACTCATCAAAAAAATAAAAAAAAAAAGGCCCACAAATTTTAACCAATAAAGTTTTATTTTTATTATAATAGTATTAATTAAGCTCAAATATTAGTCAATAAATAAAATAATATTTTTATATCAAATGAAAAACAAGAAAAGAGAGAGAAAGAGAAATGTTATGTTTACAATATTTTTTACAACACTTTTACAATAAATTTTAAATGACAAGTTGTTAGTTGTTACTGGCTATTATTAGTGTACAAAAAAGTAATTTTAGTTGTGGGTTCAAATCAAAACAAGTAATATCTTTACGCCTAGGATTTGTTGTGAATGTAGCACTTCAAAAAAAATAAAAGGAGCAATACACAAAAAATTTCTTTACATTTTTCACAACAATTGAGTTAATAAACTTTTAATAGTTCTTATCAAGGTCCACTACTAACATTATCTTTTTACTTACCAATTACCCCTGTCAATTTGCCACACATCAACATGTGTGAAAAGTTTTGACAAATTTTTTGTGTCTATAGACTCTCAAAAAAAAAAAAAAAAAAAAAAAAATTCTATACGGTTTATTTTAATTAGTCATTTTTCATCTAAAACAAGATAATAGAGTTTGAGTAAAATTTAACATTTTTATATATAAAAAAATAAAAATCATAGTTAAATAATAATAAATAAATAACCCAATTCATTTTTTGCCTTAGGCCCTTAAATGCATCAAACCGCCCTTATATGTAGTCCCCTCGTCTCACACCTAGTAGTTTTGAACTTAGGATCTCATATATATCATGAAACTTTAAGAACCACTTAGCCAACCCTTGGGGTTGATAGTTAGAGTTTGAAATTTATATATTTTTTTTTTTAACTTTGAATTACTAGGAGATCTCAATCGAACTATAGCCTAGACTCTAGAATTCTTTTGTATTATTTTTACATTTTAGTTTATTAATGTAGGAACTGGATTTGAGCACTTCTTCTATTGGAAGAGTGGACTCAGGCCCAACTAGCCCAATACAATAAATTTGTAGAGAATGTGTTTAAGAACTAGGTTTTAGTGAGGATAACAATGAATAAACATGGTTATGGGTGCACTAAATAATAAGGAAATGGGCTTTACGTATGAAATTCTATTCTGGGCACTAGTCCGAGAAGCTATTTGTTCTTATTGCTTCTTCAGTACTTGGTTACAAAGGTTACCAGGATAATACCAATAACTACAGTGTTTTCTGCTCCCAACTTCCCCCCCCCCCTTTTCTAGAGGACTTCTTACATTATATACTCCCTTTTAGTTGATCTTGGCCCTCCATTTGTTGATCGTGCAGGTCACTACTTGAGTGCTTGTCCCATCAGCTGCCGTCCTCAACCTTTTGTGAGTTGCAGCAACCAAAACAGCACTGTTCAAGGGTCATTTCCTCATTAATGCGGCCAGGACGTTAGTTGTGGGTATTTAATGTGGATGTAACAGTTTCTCCTTGAATTGCTCCTCCACCAGCCTCCTATGGCTGACCCACTATACTTGTCCTTTTTCTTGGGATGCTCTACGAGGTTGCCCCTGATGGCGTGCGGCTCTCCCTCTCTATGATCTCGGTTCGCCGAGGATAAGGTTGTCCTCGGCGATGCTTCTTGGTAATTAGGACTTTCTTCGTTCGTCCTCGGGCATTCCTTTTTCCTCGGCTTGGGCCTTGGGCTTAGTATAAAGTAGGCCGGGGTGACCAAACTCTTTGACCTCACAATAGCCCCTCAAAATCCTGCTGTCTGGCTCCTCGGGCGGAGAGGAGAGGATTTTGGTGTCCTCGGGCCTTTGTCACGGCTTGTCAAGTCTTGTCCTCCATCAGCGCTAGAGTCTTTTCACTTGTCCAAGGCATGCTCCTAGTGCTTCGATATACGAAGCGTTCCCTCATTAAATTCTGGCGGCTTAGTGCTTTCCACGTTCAACGGTGTGATGGTAATCTAATGGTGAAGGGTTTTTTTTTTTTTTTTTTGTTCTGCGAGCAGGAATTTTCCTGCTTGTACCTTCTACACCACTATAAATAGCTTCTCAAGTCAATTCATTTTTCTACTTTCAACGATTATACAGTTCTAGAACTCATACACTGAACCTGCCTCTCCCTCTCTCGTCTCCCTGTGCGTCTACAAATATTAGAAATTTGTCCGAGGACCCTCTCTTGAACCTATAAGTCTTCTTAAACCCTTTTTGGCTTTTATTTTAAACTTATTAATTTTTCTTAAAAACCTATTAGGAAAATGGGTAAGTTCAAATATTTAGTTGAGTCCGAGGAGGGTATGAGAAGTTTCAGGGTTAAGTATAGGATCCCACCAACAGTGGGCATGAGGTACGCTGCTCAGGGGGAGTGGTTCGATGATCGGAAAATCGGAGAGGTGGTCATTCCCATGATTGCCTTCATAGAGGGAGGGATGACCATTCCTATGGGTACCATCACTAGGAATTACCTTAGGTTTTTTAGGTTATCTCCCACACAGTGTGCCCCAAACATGTTCAGGGTCCTGAGAAGTATAGAGGTTTTGAACGACAGAATAAACCTAAACCTGACCCACCACGATGTGAATTGGGTATACAATCTTCACCATTTGAACGGGTAGGGATATTACCTCAAGTCGAGGCATCCCGAAGTAAGGCTGATCCAGTGTCTTCCCACTTCAAACAAAAATCTAAAAGAGGATTTCCTGATCTTTTCTAGGACATGGCACGATGGCCTACCCTGTCCGACTGAGGAGGGAGAACCAAGTGGGGGTATAGCCATAGATTTTGAATTTTGGTTTACATTTCTCTTTCGCGTCTCAATGTCCTTGTTTCTAATGAGACCCCCTTCTATTTCAATGAATTTGCAAATAAGCGCGCTACCAAACCTAAACTCAGCTTAGTTAACAAGGTGAGCTTAGACAGGATCCTGCAAGCCGAGGTGTATGTGAACAAGACTGACGGTCAACTCCGAGCAGCTCATTTGATCCTTGGATATACTCCCCTCTCACTCGCCTTCCAAGCCCCCAAGTGCATAATCAAAGCTCATAACTTTCGGCTCCGTCGTATTAGTGTTACCTACCAAGGGTTTGTTGTTCCAGAGGATATCTTACTCCCTAAAGATACTTCTCGCCCCCAACCACTTTCTGTGGTCACCCCTTTGGTAGGAACATCCTCATCCCAACCCGTTCCTCAGGAAGAGGAGGAAGGAAAAGAAGGAGGAGAAGAAGAAGAAGAAGAAGAAGATTTCGTGGACTTAACAGATTCTTTGGACGGGTTCGAAGTATTCAACTGGCCACCATCTCCCGAGAGCCTAATAGAAGAAATGGGTATCCAAAGAAAGCCCCAAAAAAGTTTGATGGAGCTGATAGAGGACCAACCAGGGAGAGGTGCACCTGGGAAGTCTGTTCAATCTAAGCTTCCTCCTCCTCCCTCGAAGTCTCCTCCCCCTGCTCCTCAGCCACCTCAGCCGACAAGACTTGAACCCGCTGATCCAAAAAAGAGAAGGGAGCAGACAGGGAAGGATGTGACTGAGGCTGGAAGGCTCTGCCCGACTCGTGAAGACGAGGCCCAACGGGCTGCGAAGCAGCAAAAGGTCAGCCATGCACCACAACAAGGCTTGGAAAGAGTAAACATTCAGCCTCTAGAGCCACGAGCCTGGCTCCCAGCGCCCATGCATGGCGGGGAGCCCCTGAGGGATAATACATCACTCAGGAACTTCAACGGGGGCATTGGGTGCCATGTTGCCTAGTCCGTGGAGGAGGCCTTGCTGCTCCCAAGGGTCATGACTAACCTGCGGAGTATGAGGAAGAATGAAGTCTTCCTCAATTGTAAAAGATATCTGGGCATGGTATACTACTAAACCCCCTTTTCTTTTTACTTATACTTATTTCTTATAGACATATACTGTTTTTTGGCTATGATACTAATCCCTTTCTTCTAAGAGGTCCAAGCCACTTTCAGGCTTAAGGAAATTACAAATAACTGTTACCAACAATTGGAGGATGAGAGGAAAAGGCGGTCAACAGCTGTGCAAACGCTGACCATTGTAGAAAATAACAACACCGAGTTGAAGAAAAAGTTGGCCAACGAAGAACATGCTTGTCGTAGTGCTGACTCGGCCTTGGAAGGTGTATAGAGGCAAGCCGAGGACTAGAGGAAGCGTCTACGCGAGACAACTGACCAATTGAAGGCTTCAAATGAAGAGATGGCAGCCCTCAGGGCACAGCTGGAGGGGGCCCAAAGTCTTAAGGATCAGGCTGAAAAGGCGAAGGCTGAGGCGGAGAAGGCAAAGGATAAGGCCGAGAAGGAAAGGGACGAGGCCGAACAGCATGGCTACGACGTTGGCGTAGCTGAGACCGAAGATGCCCTACGGGTAGAGGTCCCCGCCGTATGTCGAGCCTACTGTGCTCAAACTTGGGAAGAAGCCCTCAACCGAGCTGGGGTGGAGGCTTCTTCTGAGTTGAGAAGGCCAGAAAATGTCTTCTTCTCTCCAGCTATACGAGCCCCAGACCTTTCTTCCAATCAAAAGGAAGTGGCTCCTGCAGTTGCCAAGCCAGCCATGGAAGCCCAAATTCATAATCCTACACCTCCCAGAAAACAGGAGCAAGCCAAAGAGCCTGAAGCTCCACAAGATACCTCCTCGGACAAGGCAGTAGAGGTGCCTAAGGGTGGGGCAGCTTCTCAAAGTTTTGAGCAAGCTTTAGCCTTAATTACCTTGCCCCGCTGGAGGAACTTCTAAAGAAAAAGACAAGGAGGCTCCCCCTGAAGCAGCTGACAAAGCCCCCAAGGCCAAGTTCCAGATAAAATTGAAGCCGTAGTTCTTTTACTTTTGCAGAATAGTTAAAGTTAATGTAATGAGGGATTTTTTTTTTTTTTTTTAAAGACAAGTTCGATTGAGATGTGTACTTTACCTTTCTTTAAATTGATATGAGTTATTATTACTTTATCATTCATTTGTGTGTTTCTCATCTTGACTATTATTTGTTCATACATAACCATATGCCATAAAAGAGCGAAGTTTGCTGATATAAGGAAAGGCACAATTTTCTACATCTTAACTAAAAATCCAAGTAGATTATGATTGTCAACTCGCAGCATTATCAAGGTATACATATAACCTATCAATTCTTAATAAGCTTCCAAGTTTGAGGCATTACTTAGGCGTTTAAATAACAGGCAAGTCCTGAGTACCTTAAAACGCTTTAAGTGATGCTCATGTAATTTACTTTGACTTATAAATTGGATCATGATACAGTTCGAAGGGTACCTGACATAACTTAGTTTATGTTTAATACTTCAATAGATTTTACAAGGTATTAATTTCTACTAAGTTTGTGGTCCGAGGACCTGACATAACTTAGTTTCTGTTTAATACTTCAATAGATTTTACAAGGTATTAATTTCCACTAAGTTTGTGGTCCGAGGACCTAACATAACTTAGTTTCTGTTTAATACTTAGATCTTCATTAAAGTAGTTAGTTTCCCCATAGGTTTGAGTCTGAGGACCATGCAAAACCTTGGTTCTGTCTAACACTTAGATCTTCTGGAAGTAGCTAGTTTCCCATAGGTTTGAGTTCGAGGACCGTGCAAGACCTTGGTTCTGTCTAGTACTTGAAAAGTTGTCATGGAGTGTTATCCTTCCCACGTCATCTGGTCCGAGGACCGAGGCATGATTGAATTCAGTTTAAACACTTAGAAAGTTGCCAGTGCGTGTTAATTTCCCCAAAGCAGGAGGTCCGAGGACCGGCATAGCTAAGGTTCTGTTTAACCGCTTCAACAGATTCCAGTGCGTGTTAATTTCCCCAAAGCAGGAGGTCCGAGGACCCGGCATAGCTAAGGTTATGTTTAACCGCTTCAAGAGATTCCAGTGCGTGTTAATTTCCCCAAAGCAGGAGATCCGAGGACCCGGTATAGCTAAGGTTCTGTTTAACCGCTTCAAGAGATTCCAGTGCGTGTTAATTTCCCCAAAGAAAAGATATCAATATATTCCTTCCAGAACAAAAGTTTTTGCAGGGAGATTGTGCCAACCGATTTTCCATCCATGCCTTGATTCTCGGCTTCTTTCTCCAATGGGAATCCAGCGAACCGGGCTACTAGACCCGCGAGAACTAGCCCCTTGACAGAGGTACGGGGCATATACTTTATGTCATAAGCCCCTAGAACTGTGCTCCATTTAGCAATCCTCCCCGCGTAATCAGTACTTCGAAGTGTAGACCTGAGCGGAAGCTGAGTTATGACAACAACTGTGTGTGTTCTTGGAAATTATGGGGAAGCTTTTGTGTAGCATGCACCACCGCCAAAATGGTCTTCTCCAGGGACTCTTGCTGATGGGAGCTTGATCCTACCATGATTAACCGTTGCACTCACTAACACACAAGCTCTTCCCACAGACAGTGCCAATTGTAGGGACTGGGTTTGAGCACTTCTTTTATTGGAAGAGTGGACCCAGGCCCAACTAGCCCAATACAATAAATTTGTAGAGAATGGGTTTAAGAATTAGACTCTAGTGAGGATAACAACGAATAAACATGGTTATGGGTGCACTAAATAATAAGGAAATGGGCTCTACATATGAAATTCTATCCTGGGCACTAGTCCAAGGAGCTATTTGTTCTTATTGCTTCTTCAGTGCTTGGTTACAAAGGTTACCAGGATGACACCAGTAGCTATAGTGTTTTCTGCTCCCCACCTCCGATCCCTCTTTGATTTGTTGTGCCATCAACGTACACCTTCCAACATGGGGATCTTGGCATAGAGATTACCCCAACCGATTTTCTATCCATGTTTCGCTCCTCGGCTATTATTTTCTACTGGTGGTTCAGCAAATTCGGCCACCAAGTCAGCTAGGACCTAGCCCTTTATGGAGGTCCGAGGCATGTACTTGATGTCAAAAGCTCCCAGAATTGTGTTCCATATGGCAATCCTTCCAGTGTAATCAGCAGTCCGAAGTACGGACTTCAAGGGCAGTTGGGTTAGAACAACCACTGTGTGGGCTTGGAAGTAATGGGGAAGCTTTCGTGTAGCATGGACCACAACTAGTATGGCTTTCTCCAAGGGTAAGTATCTGACCTCAGCTTCGTGTAGAGATTTGCTCACGTAATAGACTGGCTTTTGAAGGCCATTGTCATCCCGTATTAGTACCAAGCTCACAGCATGAGGGGCCACAGCAATATACGCGTATAGGACTTCGTCGGCCTCAGGACTGGACATGATAGGTGGTTGGGATAGGTATTCCTTGAGTTGTTGGAAGGCCACAATACAGTCCTCGGACCATTCAAACCTTCTCTACTTGTTGATCAAGAGATAGAATGGTCTGCATCTATCCGCCGACCTGGAAATGAATCGATTCAGGGCTGCGATCATTCCAGTAAGCTTTTGGACCTCCTTGGCGTTTTGCGGTGGTTTTAGATCGTTAATAGCCTTGATCTGGTCATGATTAACCTCAATTACCCTATGAGTAATCATGTAGCCTAAAAACTTGCTTGATCCCACGCCAAATGAGCATTTGGAAGCATTTAAGCGCAGCTTGTGCTTCTTTAAGACGTTAAAGGTATTGCCGAGGTCTCCTAAATGCTCGGACACCCTTTACTCTTTACTACCATATCATCAACATAGATTTCGATGCTCTTGCCCAGCTGTGGTTCGAACATCCTCGTCATCATCCTTTGATAAGTGGACCCTGCGTTCTTCAGGCCGAACGGCATTACCTTGTAATGGTAGTTCCCAATAGGTGTCACGAAGGCTGTCTTCTCCTGATTTTCCAGGGCTAGTGGTATTTGATGGTAGCCTTGAAAAGCATCTAAGAAGCTCATCCGAGGATGGCCTACTATTGCGTCCACCAGCTGGTCTATCCGAGGCATGGGGAACGGGTCTTTTAGGCATGCTTTATTTAGGTCCATGAAGTCTACACAAACCTGCCATTTTCCACTCTTCTTCCTGACCACCACGGTATTGGCCAACCATTCGGGGTAAAAACCTCTTTGATAGCCCCCGCATGCTTAAGCTTCGCCACTTCGTTCCTAATCGCATCGGCATGCTCTCTTGATGGGCGCCGGGGTGGCTGCTTCTTGGGAATAACGAATAGGTTGACATTGAGATGGTGACAGATGAAGGCCGGATCAATCCCCGGAGCATCGCAGGCATCCCATGCAAATACATCAATATTTCTTTTGAGGAACTCAATCAACTTTTCCTTTTCCTGAAGGGGCAACTAAGCCCCTACCTGAAAGAACCTCTCTAGGTCGACACCGGTGTCTTTGATTGCTATAAGCTCTTTTCAGCAAAAGCCGAGGACTCCGCATCAAACCGGTGCGAAATGGCGGCCACCACACACTGCCTTGCCGTGGATTGGCAACCACGGATTTCGAGAACCTAGTCCCCTAACGGGAATTTCACCTTTTAATGCAAGGAGGAAGCAACAGCCCCCAAGGTATGGAGTCAAGGCCTACCGACGATGGCTGTATATGGAAAGTAGGTGTCCACTACGATAAAGTTCACCTCCACTATCTCTGGGCCGGTCTGGATAGGTAGCCTGATCATGCCCTTTGGAATAACAAGCTTTCCGTCGAAGCTCATCAAGGGAGAGCTATAGGGCATCAAATCCTCCGGTTTTAATCTCAGCCCCTTGTAGAGATCGGGGTACATAACCTCGGCAACACTGCCACCATCCATCATCACTCTTTTCACATCGTAGTCCCCGATTCTAAGGGTGATTAGCAGCGCATCATCATGGGGCTAGATGGTTCCGATCTTG
This sequence comes from Notholithocarpus densiflorus, assembly GCA_030021035.2. Taxonomy (NCBI): domain Eukaryota; kingdom Viridiplantae; phylum Streptophyta; class Magnoliopsida; order Fagales; family Fagaceae; genus Notholithocarpus; species Notholithocarpus densiflorus. The sequence continues at coordinate 8,118,612 of JARYZH020000009.1, read as the reverse complement.
TCTTCTTCTGAGAAACTCAAGATTGGGTGAGAATTCATTCTGGACTTCTTCGGCTCTAGCTGGGACTCCTCGGTAGCAGCTGGGCCACAGATAACACTCTTGAAGGGCGCGTGCCTGTCCTTCCTGGCGCGGCCAAGATTACATTGATCGTCTCTAAGGGTGGCCTTAAGGTAGTATCTCTTTGGGGTTCCTGATGGGTCTAGCCTGGATGACCACTGGAATGATGCAGAAGGTGCTTCAGCTTTCCCTCTCGGACCAACTGGTCCAAATAGTTCCAGAGGTTCCTGCAGTTCTCCGTGGTATGTCCGTGGTCCTGGTGGTATTGGCAATAAAAGTTCTGATTACGCCTCGTGGACTCTCCTGCCATCTTATTCGGCCATTTAAAGTATGGTTCGTTCTTGATTTTCTCCAATACCCGATGTACTGGTTCTCGGAATACAGTATTGACAGTCTGTGTGTTGGCTGCTCCGGATTGCCCTACGAAATCTCTCCTCGGGCGGCTACTGTTATATCGGTTCGACCTGAAATCCCTCATCTCTTGAGGGATAGCCTTCTCTTTTCCCTTACCTTGCAGTTGGTCTTCCTCTACTCGTTTATACTTATCGATCTGATCCATCAGTTGGCGCACACTGGTGGCAGGCTTGCCAGTCAGAGACTTTCTCAAGCCGTGCTTAGCTGGGAGACTATTTTTGAAGGTGCTGAGGGCGACATCGTCACAACTGCCGTCCATTTCATTATACATCTCCCAATATCTGTCTGAGTAGGCCTTCAGAGTTTCTCCATTATCCATGGATAGCGACAATAACGTACTCAAGGGCCAAGGAGCTCTGCTGTTTGTAACGAAGCGAGAGCCAAAGACTTGAGTTAGCTGCCTATACGAATCTACGGAATTCGCCTTTAAGCCATTGAACCACCTCATCGCCACTGGCCCCAAGCTAGATGGGAAGACCTTGCACATCAGCGCCTCGTTTTTAGAATAGACAGCCATCCTTTGGTTAAACTGGCTCACATGCTCCACGGGGTCTGTCTTGCCGTTGTAAAGGGTGAAGGTTGGCTGCTGGAAACGTCGAGGAAGCGCAACCCCCTCTATGTGGCGTGTAAACGGTGATTTGGAGAGTTGGTCCAATGCCCTGCTCATGTCATCGTTTCCTAAGCCCCTAGGAGACGGGCTTTTACGTGCACGCCTCCGGTGGTTCTCTTCTTCGTGAGAGAAGGTCTCGCTTGGAGGGGTTCGCAATCTTTGTCTATAGTCATCATCGCCTTCATCACTAGAGGGCATGTCAAGGCTAGAATGAGACCGCCTTCGTCGTGCATGGCGCAACTTTCTCTTCAAGTCGTCTATCTCTCGTTGCATGGCTTGATTATCATTCCGTCTCTGGGATGCATGGCTCCTGACTTCTTCTTGTTGCATGGGCTGGTTGTCATTTTGTCTCTAGAGCACGTGACTCCTCACACGAGAGTGGCTACTGCTGGTTTGAGTGGTGTGCACACTTCCCTCTCGAAACCTTCCATTCTCTTCATTTCGATCACGCTCAAGATTGGGAAAGTTATCTTGTCGTAGGGATCCAGCAGGTTCAGGCTGGTGGGGACCTGCTTGATGAGGACCTGATCCTACCATGCTTGATTATTACCCTCACTAAGACACAAGTTCTTCCCACAGACGACGCCAATTGTAGGGACTGGATTTGAGCACTTCTTCTATTGGAAGAGTGGACTCAGGCCCAACTAGCCCAATTCAATAAATTTGTAGAGAATGTGTTTAAGAACTAGGCTTTAGTGAGGATAATAACGAATAAACATGGTTATGGGTGCACTAAATAATAAGGAAATGGGCTTTACGTATGAAATTCTATCCTGGGCACTAGTCCGAGGAGCTATTTGTTCTTATTGCTTCTTTAGTGCTTGGTTACAAAGGTTGCCAAGATGATACCAGTAGCTACAGTGTTTTCTGCTCCCAACTTCCCCCCCTTCTCTGGAGGACTTCTTACATTATATACTCCCTTTTAGTGGATCTTAGCCCTCCATTTGTTGATCGTGCAGATCACTACTTAAGTGTTTGTCCCATCAGCCGCCGTCCTCAACCTTTTGTGAGTTGCAGCAACCAAAATAGCACTGTTCAGGGGTCATTTCCTCATTAATGCGGCCAGGACGTTAGTTGTGGGCATTTAATGTGGAGGTGACAGTTTCTCCTTGAATTGCTCCTCCACCAGGCTCCTATGGCTGACCTACTGTACTTGTCCTTTTTCTTGGGATGCTCTACAAAGTTGCCCCTGATGGCGTGCGGCTCTCCCTCTCTATGATCTCGGTTTGCCGAGGACAGGGTTGTCCTCGGCGATGCTTCTTGGTAATTAGGACTTTCTTCGTTCGTCCTCAGGCGTACCTTCTTTCTCGGCTTGGGCCTTGGGCTTAGTATAAAGTGAGCCGGGGTGGCCAAACTCTTTGACCCCATAATTAACTTATTTTATTAACTCAATTGGAACATTTTGATATTTCCAATTAAAATGTCAAGGTTCAAATCTTCCTCCTTAGTATCAAAATTTTTTTTTTTTTAAATCATTTTTTTTAAGTATGATGATACATTATAAAGTTTTTTGTATTTTATAAACTCTAAGCAAATAAATAAATAAACTTTTTAGTAAAAAACTAATCCAAATGCACTACTAAACTTTGAATAGGTGCAGACTTGAATTCTATAAATAACCAAATATTATTGAGATAAATATCTATGGTGTCTCGTCATAATTAGTTGAATGAAATTTAAAATAAGATTAGTCAAGAGTTTTGTAATTCAGTGGTATTTTTATTCTCCTCCTTATGAGAAGAATTATGGTTTGAATTCCCCCTCCATTACTATTGTAAATATTAAATTATCAAAAAATTAAAAATAATGTAAGATTCTTGAACTCCATTAATTTGAAATCAATAACTTTTTTAGCCAGAAAGTACTATATTAACAAGAGAACTAATGATGTGCTCAAAAAATCAAAAACATGATCCATCATCAAAGTTTAAAAAGGTAAATCGAGGTACTACAAATGGCTATATAAATGCCACAATAAAATGAGCCGTTTAAGAATGAATTAAAATAGCTCAAGAGCTGAAGCTCATAATACTTTATCTGTTGAAACTTCATAGATGGGTTCACACATTCAGTATCTGATGCAGACGGAGAAAAGCAAGCAAGTGAAGATGCAGCTAATTCCTCAGCCTACACATAAATTTTGAGCAAAATAAATGACACTTGGACAAGAGAGAGAGAGAGAGAGAGAGGACAACTATGAGAAAAAGACATGGTTTAAGTGTTAAGCCAAACTCACGTCTCTGTGTACCCTATAGACAAACATTTTGCGTAATCATTAGCCATATGTTGCTTTTCTGTATCCAAGTAGTTCTTATCTATGTTACTCATAATATATAGGGACATATAAACTCCACCAACGCTGTTATACAGGGACATACAAAGAAATTCGAGGAAACATTCAAGTTGGAAACCATTCTTAGCATCCTGATGCACACAAACTAACATGTTAAATATTACATATAATGGCATGTAAGCAACATATCCTTTCGATAAAATCCGTCCATTAGAATCTGAGTAAAATGTTTTGTTGGTAACCATGGAAGTTGTAAATTGAGTTGCAACTTCTTTGCCAATTCCATCTTCAACAGGAATAGGTCCAACCTGATATTACAAATTATTTCATATAACCACCATAGGATTATCCAGCTCATAAGATGCAGAGCTGAACATTAATATCCAACAACTCAACAAATGAAACCAAGGTCCCCCGCCCCGTGCTTCCCCCCCCCCCCCCCATAAAGTGGTTGATTCTCTCTACCAGCCAGATGAGGTGGATAATAATAAATAAATAAAAGCAACAACACCAATAAACAACACAAAAATGAGCTATCTGGCTTCAGCATGCTCTTTCCCCTTGTGAAGTCTGGTAGTCTGCAAACACATTTTTACATAACATTACTAGCAAGTAGTAAATATTAAAGATATTGCGTGCTAGCATTTATTCTAATAATGATATTAGAAAAAGAGATAATGAATGATCCTACTTCAAAATGCTTCATTAATTGTCAAAGTTGCAATCAATTTTTTAAGTTATAGCCCAACCGCATCAGTGCATAAGGGCAATCAGAGCTGGAACATAAAGGCGTACATGACAATCATAACAAATTTTTGCTCTATGTTTTCATATTACTGTCACATTTCATGGCTTCAAACCAAACCTACAAACATGACACACTTATGTGATAGTGTATTTGCTAAAAGCTTCTGAAGAAAGATTTTTCTTTAATGGGTATGAATCATATGAAGCACACTCAATCGAAATCAAGAGAAACAGAAAATACGTATATGTAATATCTAAGCTTCTGAACACATATAACTACAACAGCAGATTCCCTGATGTAACAAAAGCACTCATAACTAGTTGCACCCAAATTAGCATTTCTTTCCTAATCTATGAAACTGTGCATAAGTACAAGAAATTTAACTTTTAATCCAAATGCTTTAGTTGAAATTTAGAAGTGACTGCTCATTGTTAATTAAAAAATATATATTTGCATTATCTTCAGCATGCAATAATAATGTTCACAGTGCTGAAACAAAGGAAAAAGGTTTATGAGGAAAAACATAATGCATAGACAGCAATCATGACAAGCAAGGCACCTGATATATCCACAGATTGATTTGTTGATGTACTTCCTCTACTACTGGTCCACGCAGAACAGTCAAAGCAACCTGAAACTTCAAACAGCTTTAAATTGAGATTACCATGACTATTAGTTCTCCATGGAGAATAAATATCAGAAGGCATCACACACCTGTTCTTCATGCTTTATGGGAAATTTGCCATTTGGACAGAAAACGTGCCCCAGAAATCTGAAAAATAACTCGGAAAGGGATAATTCAACAACTCTTTCAACTTTTAAGTCATGCAATTTCAGAACATAAATAAAAGAGAGGTTGAAAGAGATATGTAACACAAGATGAACTTAAGTGTACCTGAGGATCTCTCACTTCCATTATATCCAGAGTAATAACTGTAAGGTTTCTCAACTGATTCCTCAACCTTCAAAGGTTATGACTAAGTGCATTAGCTACAGAATCATTCATTTTCCTACTTCTTTCTGTTTTTTTTTTTTTTTTTTTTTTTTTTTTGGGGGATGGGGAGGGCAGAAGGGGTAAGCAAAATGAACTATTATAAAATGCAGCAATAACAAAAACATTAATTTCACTTTTGATCATAGTTAAGAAGACAAAAATTTGAAAAAAATTCATGGAGATAGAAAATTTAAGCACAAATTTCAAGTAACAAGTGATTATAGAACTTTCAGGCGCATTACATACCAAGCTTCTGCTATTAACAAAATTTATCATCTTTCCTTGAGTGGTGGAAAAAGTAAGTTTTAAGTTTCCTTGACCAACTTCAACAGTATATTTTTTACTACTCTGAAACCTGTGTACAGATGATCTGGTTGAACCCGTACCTACAACTGAAAGGTAAAACAATTCAAAAACTTATATCGCTACCTTGAAGAATGAATTTCACGTTTTTCCACTTCGTAAAAATAATAAAAAATGTATATCTATTGCAATAATGAGAACAGACCTGGCTTTTTGGCACTTGAAATGGTATATGTGCTGAAAGTACATGTTAAATAAATAAAAGCAGAAAATACATAAAGGAGATAAGCTTATTCTAGAAAATCAAGGATAATTCTCTTCAATCCAAGCAAATTCTATCATTGACAGTAATAGGTCTAACCTGATGTTACAAATAATTTCATATAAACACCTTAGGATTATTCGACACATAAGATGCAGAACCGAACATAAATATCCAAACTCAACAAATGAAACCAAGGTCCCTCCCCACGCCTAAAAGCGCTTGATCCTCTCTACCAGTCGGATGAGGTGCAAAAAGGGAATATAATAATAATGAGCAATCTGGTAAAGCTTACAATAAACTCGACTTCAGCATGCCCTTTCCCCTCGTGAAGTCTGGTAGTCTGCAAACACATTTTTATATAACATTACTAGCAACCTGGAAGTGAAATCTTTATTAAGTTGTGAATAATGAATATTAAAGATATTGAGCGCTAGCATTTAGGCTAACAAGTAACAAAGGGTGGGGAAAACTATTATTTTACTATTTTTCTAGCTTGCAGAAAAATATTGAATTACTTGAGATTGCTATAGACATAACAATTTCCTTTTTCTTTTGGGTATCTGCAACGCATATGAAGTGCATTGGCTTTGCTTCCAGATGGGTTAAAAGAAAAGTTAATGGAAACACAAGAAAAGAGAAATGAATTCAGGGGCTTGTATGAATCTGTTCACTCTATTTTAGCAGCGGATGCCCTTAGGTTATTTAATGATGATATTATCTCAAAAAAGGCTCTGGAACGAAGTGATGATGCTGAGGCTAGTTCTTAGGACACCCTTTCTAAAGAACAATAATATTCTAATAATTTCGTTAGTTGCCCGGTTTTGAAAGATTTTGTGAAACTAGCATCTCGAGTTTTTAAAACTCGAGATTTTAATTAGAACTCGAGTTTCTAAAACTCGAGTTCAGTGTTTTATGCTTCGCTTAGGTGGATGAAATTGCCACGTGGCGACACGTAGAAATCGAGTTTATAAGACTCGAAATCTGCAGAATAAAAACAAATCCACAGCACTTTCAAACACTCACTCACTCAAACACTCGTTCAAACACTAACTCACTCTCAAACTCCACAGCACTTTCGCTCCGCCCTCTCAAACTCACTCGTGCTTCGCTTAGGTGGACGAAATTGCCACGTGGCGACACGTAGAAATCGAGTTTATGAGCCTCGAAATCTGCAGAATAAAAACAAATCCACAGCACTTTCAAACACTCACTCACTCAAACACTCGTTCAAACACTAACTCACTCTCAAACTCCACAGCACTTTCGCTCCGCCCTCTCAAACTCACTCTCGAACTCACTCACTCTCAAACTCACTCACTCACTCATTCATAAAGCAAATTCGTAGCCCAGTGCTGAAGCAAATTCGTAGCCCACTGTCACGAAGGTAGTCACTCTCAAGCAATCGTAGCTCAACGCCGTTCGTAGCCCACCGTGCCGAAGGTACTCTCTCTTTCTTCTCAATACTTTGTCATTTTTGCTTCTTAGATTCCTCTATCTCTCTCTCTCTTTCTCCAATTGTAGATTTTGGAATTTCATGATGTGACCTAGGGCTTTCGGATCTTTTTGGGTTTCTTTTTGTTGGTGTTCTGAGAATATGGTTATGTTTTGGCAATGACATTAGTTTTTATGTGATTGCTAGAATTGAAAAAAAAAAAAATTTTGAAATGTGGTATTTCAAGGAAACCCAAGTACCCATTTTTGGATTTGATTCAAAGATGGCATTTTGGAACTTTGATTCACTTTTGAGGCAAATACTTTGCTGAAATATTGTTTACTAAGCTTATTGGGTGTGGATTACTTTGCTGAAATACTTTGCTGGAATTGATCTTACTAAAAGAAAATTTTCATTAATTTGATTGATAGCTTCATGAGTTTGCTCTGGCAGCAACGTGTATATGACTGGGCTCAATGGACAGGAGTTCCTCTGCCTCCCAGTGACCCAAAAAATTATTACTTCTTGCACAGGATACGAAACACCCAGTTTAATAGTTATTCATGAATTCTTTGAACTATTTGTTTTCAACCTGGTTCTTTGAAAATCTGTATTATCTTATCTTCACAAGAAAAATGAATTATCTGAAAGCTGGAATTTGAAACTCTGGATGATAAAATGGGGTATATCCAATTTTGTCTCCTAACAATGGACTTTGTTGATTCTGAACTTTATGCATTTTAGTAGAATATCTTTCAATGGAATTTCAATTATTGTCATAGTTTCATTTCGAGGTTGAAGATATTTTTGTTCTTTGTCATAATAAAAAATATTATGAAGTGAGAATAATGGCATAATATTAGAATACATAAATGTCTGTTCTTGTGGCCTGTTTGGTTGCTTAGAAAGTATGGGTTAAGATAAAAATATTTTTGATAATTTTTCTTTAGCATATTATTGTGTTTCTTAGGACTCCCTCTAGGCAGCAATATGGCATGGGGAATGACTATTTTTGCTACATGAACATTCGAATCCAAGCAATGGTTTTACCTTTTTTTTCCCCTCTGGTGCAAAGCAAAAAACAAGAAGAGCAGCAACAAGATTGACATTTCTATTTTTGCCCTCAGATTCTTGAAACTAAGTTTAGGAAAAAAAGAAAAAAAAAACTTTGAATAGCCATTTACCATTAATTTATGCTTAATGTGAAATTTCAAATCCATCTCTCATGTAGATATTTACATGTGTATGTGTGTGTGTGAGAGATATATAAAGAATCCTGGTCAAATCCATTAAAGCATATTACATGCGTATGTGTGTCAGAAAAGGCTAGAGAAATAAAGGATTCCACTTGTATTGAGGTATTATTTTTAAAAATAACTTACCAATTACATAGGAACAGAAAAGATCAAGGCTGGATTGAATCCCTAATTACAGCAAAGTACTCTATTTAATCCTGAGTTATAGATGTACTTCGTCTTGCTTTCCATTCTTTTAGCGTACTTTTTTAAATAATGCCAATAAGCTGCTCTTCAGTATAGCATTCCTTTGCCCCCACACTATTAATGATCTCACAGTAGCACTCTTTGCAGTATGGAGCCTCGGATCGATGAGGATCCACAAATCTTGCACCCTGGTCCGCTTGATGAGTCATTGTTGACGCGACAATGATATCATCGATCAGAGGACATTTGGAATGGCGAGGTGAAATATCTAGTTCTAACAACCGCTTTAATTTTTACGTTGTCTTTGACTTTTAGTTAGCAAGTTCTTTCAAAGTTGTATTTGTTCTAACAACCGCTATAATTTTTATCGATTTTGCAGGACTCGGGCCCACTTACGTGCCGTGGTCGCACTAAGGAGTTGGCAAACATTGAGATGCGAGATAATTGGGTGATTGACATTATCAAGTTGCTAAGGCTGGAAGGATTGTTCATGGCCCCTTCTAGAGAGATAGATCATTGCCTAATATCGGCCCTAGTTGAGCGATGGCGGCCAGAGACTCATACGTTCCATCTTCCACATGTGAGATGTCAATCACCCTACAAGATGTGGAGGTCATTTTCGGACTTCCTATAGATGGTGAGGTCTTGGTTAGGCCGACTGCTGTGGTGGATGGGGGTTGGAGTCAACTGTGCATGGAGTTGCTTGGTTTTACTCCGGCGAATGACGGCAAAACTTTGGTGGGGCAAAGAATTCTCATCAGCCGCCTTGTTGAAGCCATTGCAGTGCCACTACCTCATGACGCAACGGAGATGCAGATACACCAATATGCCCGGTGCTATATTTTAGCGCTGCTAGGGGATAAGCTTTTCGTGGACAAGTCGGGATAGGGTGCATCTAATGTTCTTGGCGTTCCTGCGGAACCTTCGTGATCCGCCACAGTATAGTTGGGGTAGTGGTTGTCTGGCCTGGTTGTACAGAGAGTTGTGTCGGGCAAGCGAGAAAGGGGCATCGCAAATTGGTGGGGCGTGCACCTTGGTCCAGTATTGGGCATGGGCAAGGTTGCCATTCTTGTGCCCGAGGATAGAGCCCCCACCTGGATGTGATTATGGCCCATGGCCATATGCTCCACTTGCATTTAAGTAAGTATTTTCTTGATATTTAGTGTGTTATGCAATGTACTCTTCTTAGTAACTAAGTGGTATTATCTTATCTCATGTTATTCGCTCGTAACTGTAGGTGGGTGCGGGTGCCAAGCTCGAAGAGTAGGCCATCTGGCATGGCCTTGATCCGCTATCACGAGCAATTAGTTACAATGAAGCCGGACCAGGTAATAATATACAAAAATTCTGTTTGGTTATGTTAATTTTCCTTAAGAATATGATTGCTTCATCCTTTAACATATCTACCGTTTTAATTATTGTTTTTCCCTTTATCTATGTATTCTCCCTTGTTTTACATTTTAAGATGGTATGATAATTGTTTTTTGTTTCTATTGTAGATTGTGTGGCAACCATACAAGGCAGACTTCGGCCACCTTCCCTGACTTCTGCGTTGCAGGAAGGGATACGTGGACGGCAAGGGTGCCGCTTGTGTGTTTTTGCATAGTGGAGATGCACCACCCGGACCGTGTCCTTCGACAGTTTGGGTTGGTGCAGGAGCGGCCTGACCGTGTTGTGTATGATGAAAGACTGCATAGAATCGACTTGCGTGGGAAGGTGGAAAAGAATTGGAGGGAGGAGCATGGACCGTATATCATTACATGGGATACAAGACAACAACGAGTTTGCCATGCACCTCCTCAGACTAGTGAGATGCCCCGCGATCATGACTATTACAGCTGGTACCGTCGGGTCACTCGAAAGTATGTCGACCGCAACAGCGCTAAATTAGATATAATGGTAATGTGTTCTAATTAGATTTTATTGCCTGCTTTGTTTTTTCTTTAGTACATGTACGAACGTAGAATCAATTGATTTCTTTTTTCAACAAATCTGGTTTGATCTAACTGACATCCAATTAAAAAGACTTTCTGTTACATATAGTATTATAATAAAACTTTCAGTTCTTAGTTTAGTTAGTATTTGAGTAGATTAATAAGTACTATATTATCCATTCTATAATTGTTACATAAATGTCTCAAATCTTATTGTACTGGTTCTTTCGCTGTTTTAGATTGAAAGTCATTTAGTTCTGTTGGAGATGCTTCCTGTAGGCAGCCGAGCACACAACCATGTCCGGCGCGTCCTACATGATGTGGCGAGGCTTGGTGCTGATCTTGCAGCAAATGGGCAGGCAAACAATGGGCATGAGACTGAATCAGCAGCTACTGCAACCCCAAGCACAAGCGCAGCACCCGTAAGTACACCAACCCGTGGTCGGCGTGCTACCGCAAGCCCAAGCACAAGCGCAGCTAGGGGCCGTGGTCAGCCTGCTACAGCAAGCCCAAGCACAAGTGCAGCTAGGGGCCGTGGTCGGCCTGCAACAACCCCTCGACTTGTAAGTAGTCCTAAGATACCTGCACCCATCCCGCACGCATCTCCCCAGCCCGAGGTCCGCCACCCATCCCAGATGCATCTCCTCTGTCCGAGGTCCCTCCACCCATGGTAGATGCATCTCCTCAGCCCGAGGTCCCTTCACCCACCCCACCTTCGCAGCCTAGTTTCGATCTCGGTATTCATTCTCAGTTGACCCCTCCTATGCACCCCGAGACACCCTCATACCCACCCACCATCTCTAGTGCACCCACTTTGCCCATAGACCCACCCCGTACTGAACCTATGACAATGATCCCCACTCTTGGCCTCTACACAGAGCATCATTACCCACCTACCTCATCCTCATCCGACCCTCTAGGACCTCCGGTTGGGATTGACACTCTACAGCCAGATACTAATGTACCGGACGAGCATCCCCCTCATCAGCCCTCACCCCCACGAGGTAGACCACAACGTGCTAGAAGAGCACCCACTTGTGGGACAGGTGGACACAAAATAGGACACAAAGGCAGCTCTATGGTACGGTAACATTAATTACAATGTTTACGCCTATTTTGCAGTTCACTTTATTCTTATCATTACACCGAATATTGATTGTTTGCATCTAATGTCTTTGCAGCACGATGATGAGCCTAAGAATGATGCCCCACAGCCTCCTCCCCCGCCCAAACATTACACGAGGGTTAAAAAACGCAAAATTGGTGAACCTTGAAAAAGAGGTTTGTTAAAGATGCATGAACTTACTTTGTGTTATGGATGGTGCATGTGAGATATATGTCATAGTAAATTTTTTAGCAGAGTCATAGTTTTTGTATGTTGAATTCAATTGGTTTTTGAGAAATATGATGGATTTTGAGTTTTGAAAATTTATCTTTTCTGTAATTTTATTAACTATGTGTGTAGTTTGGGTTTATGGATTTCAAAATCTAATTTATATCATACTTTTAAACCCATTTAATGTGATTGTACTTGCAATATTTTGACTTTTTTCTTTGTTGTTGTTGTTGTTGTTGCTCTTGACACCAAATCTTTGGTTTCTAATATATTTTCCATGTTAATTCTAGTTCTTTCGTGGTTCTTTCATCCAAATAATACGGCCTTGGTACATACCTTGCAGATTTCCCTCAGAATAAAACATTATTCGGTATGCAAAGATAGCTATGCTGCTGCAAAATAAGACAGTTCAAGATGTGGCTTTGCGTTGCAGATGGATGACTGTAAGCTCTATTACTCTTCTTGCTTGCATCTTTTCTGAATAAGCATCAAATTAGTATTTTTGAAAAAAGAAAAATGCAGATGCATTAGTCAAAAAACGAATTGATGACATGCAAGATAGTCAAGTGGGCTAAGGTAATGGCTTATCTGTCCATGGGGGATTATTCTCAACTAGAAATGGGTTGGTGACACCCTTCTGTAATTGTTTTTATAGGGAGAGGGAGAATAGACCTAAATCTTTAAGAAGCTTGCATTATGAAATGTGCTAGGTTCAAAGAATCTTCTATTTTTGTTAGTAGATATCTTTTAGTTCATTCAACATCTTCCAATTGAGTATACACATGATATCTCATTGTATGTGAGCCATCTCATTCGGCATCAAAGTATCAAGTTTATGAGTTGATTTACCTATGTACTTGTTCTCTCTCTCTCTCTCTCTCTCTCTCTCTCTCTCTCTCTTTTTCCCCTTTCTCTAGAAAAAGGAAAATAGCAAGAGAAGGAAGGAAGACCATAATTTAACAAGGAAAAACAAAGATAAAAAGGTATGATTACGATGATTTTGTGCTATCTATTATGCAATATTTTGGTAAGTGTTGAAGATTCTAATTTTTTTGTACATGTGGACTGTTGTGCAAATGTATGATAACCAGCTTGCAGTATTTGAATCCTGATATGCATGGACCGAAAGACCAAAACACATAATGCAACAATACGGTGTCATCTTCATCGGTGGGTGTGATACGATATAACACCTGAGTAGTCGGGTCCTGATCAATATATGCCATTAGCAACTTCTGCAACCTTTGGTAAGACTTCCCAATTCCCAAACATCTTCGCAATCGCCTTTTGTTTCGCATCCCATACCTTGTAGTAAGAAGGCTTATGGCCATTATATTTCGTCTCTATCATAGATCTGAGATGCTTAACTAGGGTAGTGTGATCCTCATATAACTTCTGATGGATGTCTGATACAATAAAATTACAACTCATCATTCTACCATCATTTCGCACCCCGATCGGTATACACGTGTGAGGACCCACATACACGGTGACCATCCATAGTTCGTGGAGATTGGGCTTCATAACTGCGCAAACATACCACTTGCATGACTCATGCACGCATTTCGCACAAAGTTTTTTCGTTGTCGACCTAGTGATCATAAAATGTTTGTTTTCCTTGAGGGCACAAATTGTTAATACGCGCTTCACCTCCTCTTTATTGGCAAAAGTCAACCATTTGAAGAAATTCATCCCCTCTCTCCAAGTAGACACAAATGGCATCTCAATATGTGAAGGATCAACCATATTTTCCCAAGTATTTGCAGAGAATGACAATGCAGGAGGTGCGTAGGCAGGGATTGTGTTCGTAATGTTTTGGACACTAATAACATTGTGTGCATAAGGTTCACTACCATCCAATGTCTCATCATCATCAATGTCCCTCTCAAAGTCCCCAAAGTCCCCTCTGTCAATCATGTCTTCATACTCATCTCTATCAGCAAAATCTTCACCGTTAATGGCAATATTCTCATCAACATAGTCGTCGTCATCATCGTCATCATCATTGTTAATGGCAGTAGTCTCATCATCATCATCATCATCATCATCATCACCATCAACATGAACATCATCATCCTCTACATGTGTAGAATACACATATTGAGCATCCGGAACCGTAACCTGTAAGCTTGTGGTTGTTTGTTGGATATCCTCTTGCCAGACTGCACGCGGCTCCAACTATATGTACAACTCAATGTTAGTTACTTCAGGTATTCTCTCCAACTTGTCAAACATGATCTTTATATGTTTGTCTGTTTCTATCGCCATATACTTGTAATTAATCCGGTGCTTCAGGATTTCATTTGGCATACGATAAGTAATTTGTATGTTGTGCACAGCAGGATTCTCACACAACTCTTCCATGACACTCATCTTCAATTCGTCAAGGGTCTTCAACCTACGATCAATTTGGGTATAATAGGTCTTTATACCCGGCCTTTCAAATGGCAATCCCTTATTCGCATTGGCATTCTTAAGCGGACCACCGTGGTATAGGATTATATCAATTTCAGGCATTGTGAACCTGTTCAAGTCAAGTTACTATGTTAGTTAAATCACATAGTCGTAAAGTAGGGGAAAAAAAGTAATGTGATCTTAAGACTGAACATATTCAATATTCTGATATTCATCCCCCCCCCCCCCCCCAGAAGTATTCTGTATTCAAGCCACATTATAGAGTGCCCTATTGCCCATTAATATCTAAAGGCTGTAAACCTTCTAACATCTAAATTTCCTAAAAGAAACTGATTTCGTACCCATTTCAAAGTATGTAAAACAAACACCCAATGATCAAAACATGATAACCAAGTCCAATCATGGTAATCCCCAAAGTTTGGAACTCCATTGGAGTCCAAAACAACACCAAAATGTCATTTGGGCATTTTATCAAACACTTGATATGCACCTATAAAACTAACATGTGGGCAATGCATGAACATGAGTGAAACTTGCCTAAATACATGTTAAAATTGCCACAATTGGCCAACATAAACACAAACAAACCAAATGAGACAGAGCCTAATCAAGAAATTGAAAGAATTTTCACAAAATTTAAAGTTCCCAACCCTTTTTCAAAAATGACCCAAATCAAGTAAAACCTAACATTTTCTGCATAATCTAAGGAAATAAGAAGAAAAGATTGTATAAACATACCTTAGAAATGATTTGAAGAAGTTCTTTGAGTGAAAATAGGATTAGGATAGATAGAGGCACGAGGGGGGGTGATAAGTATTGTATCTGTGTGAATGTGAAGACTGCTCTGTTTTTAATGGAGGGGCTGCGGAATTTTTCCCAGTAGAACTCGAGTCTTTAAGACTCGAGTTTTATGAAGATTTTAAATAGATTTCGAGTTTCTAAGACTCGATTTTTATTTTGTAAAACTCGAGTCTGTAAGACTCGAGATCCAAGTGTTGAATCTGTTATTTGCAGTAGAACTCGAGTCTTTAAGACTCGAGTTTTATGAAAATTTTAAATAGATTTCGAGTTTCTAAGAACTCGATTTTTATTTTGTAAAAATCGAGTCTTACAAACTCGAGATCCAAGTGGCCTTATTAATCCAGCTCAGCAGTGGGCTGCGAGTGCAGTGGGTTGAGGTTTAAACAGCATCTCGAGTTTCTAAAACTCGAGATGCTATTTTCCTTAATTCTTCCAAACGTTGTTTAACTTACTACAATGTTAAACATTACACAGCTGATCTGCAAATTTCCCCCTAGTTCTCATGTACCAGGTTTGCAAGAGCAAAGTTCAGACTCTAGTCGTCTAGAATATTACTTCAGAGAGCTCCAATCACTTCTTTCAGACTCTCCTGCACTCAAAGGAAATTTTCTTTTAGACAAGTAGATGGTGCTGTAACTTTTGTACAAGTAGTTACTCCAGTTCAGATTTGGAAAATGGCAAACAAAAGAGAAAAAGGGTCTTCACAATTTCTGTGGCATTTGTTTTAGAATTTATTCTAGTTCCCCTAAAGAAAATCTAGTCACTTTGGTTCATAATATACAATGATTATGTCAGTAAGTTTGTAGAGGTACTAGTTTTGAATCTTAATGATTTTTTATACAAAGAATCATCAATCATGTGTTTGAGCTAGAATAGTGCTAGAATTGGTGATCTCTTGGGAAGTGCTCGTGTTGCACCCCTTTCTTTGTACTAGTCAAAAAATTAAAGAAAAAATCATGTACCTGCTAGAGTGAGATACTTGTTCAAGTTAAATATTATCTATTTGTAACTGCAATTGACTTGTAGAAAAACATATATGTATTATGTGTGTGTCTAATTTTTAAGAACAGTCAGAAAATGAGCAAAAACTGATGTTCTAAGAAACAGGCTATATAGTCTAAATCAACAAGCTTGTCAGTAGTTTGTTTTAGTGACATTGTCTCTTGATTCCTCCTGTACCCTAATGTGTAGGGGAGCTATTACATGAACTATGCAATTGATATCCTATTATATACTCCGCCTAAAGACTGTCAAAATTGAAACTTCTATGGCTATCATCAATATTCATGTTTCTGCTTTATTGTTATGTGTTTAATTTGGGTCTGTGGATTTCAGTGGAGAGTGAATATTGATGTTCTCTTGAATAAAATGCTTAAAAGTGAGAGTTTGTTTTACTTTAGGCAATTGGAGTTTTAACATGATCAGCTTCTATTATAGTTGTAAAAATACATATAAGAATACCCCCGGGTAGCACAATTGGCTGGGGACAACCAAGCCTCATGAAGCGAGAAATGCATATCAGATGGCATGGTGACGAGTTAAGCAATTAGCCAGCACAGCATAAACTTGACTGATAATAATTAAACAAACTAATAGACATGCAACTAGAATAAATTACCACATTCTCCTAGAAGCTTATATATTCTTCAAATTTATATTATACCAAATCTAAATGATTAAAAATTTTATATATCCAGAAAACTCAAAAGATTGCCCCCATTTTTAGTTTTCACATAAACCAGAAAACTCGAAAGAAAAGAACACGAGGCAAATAATCAAACAGCGCTGGTGCAAACACACACATATGTAAACTAACCACCTAAAAACCATGATTAATCAGAGAAAGAACCAAACCAAAAATATCAAAAGCAGTTGCTAACAATAATGATGCAGGCAGTGTTCAATATAACGCAGTAATAGCATGTGTTATGTAAATTCCCTTTACTAGGTTAGATTAATTTTCAAACTGCTAAGGATGGATTCTAACGACATTAAATTGAGTTTTTTTTTTTTTTTTAAAATAATATTATACAATGTGTAATCTCTCCACACTCAATTTCCCAATCTCCAAGTCCTAAAGATTCTGCTTCCAATCTTTGAAATTTGAATGCAAAATAATTTTCACATCTGTCCCAAACCCAAAATCTACAAAATTGGAATGGCAAATCCTTCAGCAGACAAACTTTGTTGTTGCTGGAGACCTAACTGTATTGTATTAATGTTTTGTTTACATAATAAGAGCATATAGTGAGTTGCTTCAAAACCCTCCGAAGCCGAAAAGGTGTCTCATTCTCATACATTTGATAGCATAGGAAACTCCCACACCAAAAAAAAAAATAAGAATAACAAAACAGAATTGGGGTTTTGAAGTGTTCTCTTTAACATCTGCATCAGAATTGGCGAATTCTTACAAGCACCTTAGCTAAGTCGCTTAATTTATTTTTCCACAATTATATTGCATTGCAGAGAACATTTATAATAATCCCAATTACAATAACATTATTGTAAGTGCTGGAATTTACAAGGTACGAAATTATACTCCAATTAAAATAAAACCATGCATTTACATTAAAGGTTTCATAGTTAGCACCAAAGCAATCAATATCGACGACCACCAGCGGTTGACAAAAGTACTCGACTTGGTTTCTTTCCTTTCTTCCCCAATTCAGTCATCTTGGGCCCATCCAAAGTTTCAGCAGACTTTCCTCTCGATATTATGTTGACAAAAGAGGGTGCGCCTGCACTCTTTGAACCTACGGAAACAAAAAGGTCCAAAAATCAGGGCACTGAAATTTCCCAGAAACAGATCTTTAACAGCCACTACTTTTTATAAATTCGATAATTACAATTTGGGGGGTGGAGGGGGTGTTGGATTCAACCCTGACATCAGCTAAAATAAAATAAATAAAATAATATAAAAAACTAGTTTACTAGGCTACTAATGATCCTTCCAATGATGTAAGTTATGAAGAGGGTTCTTGCATAACATTTGAATCTAAGAGCCAAAGCTCATTCTAATTGTATTAGGGAAATACCATCTATACCAGAAGGATTGCTTGTCACTCCTTTGTCAGGCAGAGAATTAGGTTCTTGAATTTTCAGAGCTGGAGAATCGTGTGCAGCAGCAAAACCAAGCCTTGTAACATTCGAAAACAGTTTCCTTTCCCCGACGGTTGGAGGGCTCGATGATGTCACAGGAGAACTTCCCAAAGCTATGACAACGTGAAGATGAGAATTAATAAATGAGTTTAAACTAATGAAATGTAAACTGAAATCACAGAAGAAAAAAGGTAATGCCACAGATTAAAACAGCCATCAGGATCCCAGCTGAATTTCACAACTACACATCCTTTCTAATAGGTTAGAAGGTCCTGATGCTAGAAATTAAATTACCATTGTTGCAAGATTTCCCAATACAGCCAGTAGGATTTTCTACTTTCAGGAAAGACATAAATTCAGGAACCCCAGAAAAAATTTTCATAAGCCAAAAATTGGGTCACCTCGTGTTTTGCACAGAAGAGTACTCAAAAGGAAAAAAATTTACTCTGGTCATTACCAATAATATAGTCTGCACATTTTCTAACAGAGATCTAGCTGATTACCTTCAAAGTCATCCATGGAAAATGTAGGGGAGTCAACATGAATGGACTGTCCAAAACTGTATATTTCAGGCACAGTATATGCAGTAGCAGCTTCAGCCTTAATTTTCTCCCTCCGCTCCTAGAAATAAAATCACATATAATTGGGAAAGAATGGACAAATTCATGTTAAACTCCCCCCAACATAAATAAAACAAAACAATCTGGAAAGAATTCAACCAACAAAACAGACCATGCTTTAGATTTTTTTTTTCCTACGTTTTGTGTGTGCATGGGTGAGAGGCAACTAAGGCAAGCACAAAAAAATCAATATTGAGAACAAAGAGATCAAACCTTCATTCCCTAAAGCTCCATCATAAACTACAATGTAACAATATATGCCATCTGACATTTTCCTAACAACAGGACATTATACTCATGGGTTTTTCTTTGTTATAAAATAGCCCACCTTAGGTTTTACATTGCATACTGTGCTCCTCACCTTAAGACTTTTCATGTAATAAATCTATAAATTATAAGAGGGTATGATTATAAGAGGGTATGTGTCTGCATAATGGACATAAATTCATTTAGCCTAGCAAAGAACAAAAAAGATTTAGGGTCTGTTTGGATACCGTTTATTGCTGAAAACTGAAAACTGAAAACATTGTAGCGAAATAATTTTTAAATGTGTGAATAGTGCCGTGGAACCCATTTTTAATGAAAGTTTTGCTAAAAAAAGAGGTTTGTGGGTTCTGTGAACAGTGCACGGGACCCACACAAAACGCCAAACGCCAGCGAAAACACATACGCTGGGGTATCCAAACACTCACTTAGATTAAGTGTCCAAAAACATAAGCATGTTGCAGAACAGGCGATGCTACCTTCTTGACAAGTTGTTTCCTCTGCTTTTCACGCTTCTTTATTTCATCCAAGAATGGATATAGGGCATCGGGAGGCAGTATCTCACTCAGATCAATTTCACAAAACTGGAAGGAAAAAAAAAAAGTGGCTAACAATTAGGAAAAAAAAAAAAAAAAAAAAAACCATATGAATAATTGATGGAGAAAAAATGTAGATAGAAAGGTACCTGAAATGTTGTTGTTAGAGAAAAATGGCTTAAGTAACGATAGCGCCTCCTTATGGCCTCAGACTGGGTGACTGTCTCCAATTGTAAAATCCTTCCACTTATTCTGCAATTAAAAACTTATCAAAAAGCCCATTGATAAAAGTACTTAAGTTAAAAAGAAGTAATTTAGACTTTAGTGACATTATTTTCTAAGTTTTAAATTATTTTCAGCCTAACACCCAGAAAATCTAATGAAAAATCTTCACATGTATTTGCATAAACATATTAAATCTCCAACTACCAGTGAGACAGATATCTTATAGTTTCTGATACAAGTGCAACAATGGGAATTGTAAGTTAAGTATGATGAAGGTTCAAAATTAGCATAAGATACAAGAATCTTATTTTGCAGATGCCATTTAAATAACAATGTTTCAAGAAGTTCTTCATTCTAGACAAACATTTTTTTTTCCTGTTGGAGTGGGAAGGCTATCAAAAAACTGTTCATAATAATTTTCAAACGCTTCTAATCACACAGTAAAGAACATAATTCAGTTTTTTTCCCCCAAACCTGTGTGGAAGCATATCATAATTCCCATAATGGTGTAGAAGACACTTCATGTTTAGTGGATGAAGAATGAGGTGCTGACCATCAGCTGCCTGAAACAGGCACAAGCAGACAACACAAACTATGACAAAGGTATTTGCTCAAAAATTAAAAAAATTAAAAAAAAAAACTATGACAAAGGTCAAATGTCAATCATAAAATCAGAAAACGTGGAATATCACATGTATGTTGATAAATGATACTGAATAGCAATTAGCAGGGACTAATAGAACATTATCTTCTTCTTTTTTCTTTTTTAAATAAGACTAGTAGAACATTATCTTTCTAGGTACCTAACCTTTTGTAATTCTTAACACTTCTTTGTATTCATAAGTTCATTTCATATACACAAAGTAGTCTTATTCAATAAAAATTTTATTTTAAGGTGCTCACTAATATCAGCTACTCAAGAACTTTGGCCATGGTAACCGTTAAACAACTGCAAGTGAGAAACACCTCCACAGATTTTCCTTTCTAATAAACTAAGCTTTTATACAAATAAAGGAAAACAATTAGTGCAATTACTGGCTTTTTCTTTCCCATTTTCAACACATTTATTCAACATTACTATTTTAAACCTCTCTTGAATTTGATTAAAGATACATGATCCTGCAAATGGTCAGGCCTGAATAAAGAGACAGTATGTTTAAATATTGTGCTCTACTCTTTAGATAGCTTCAGCAAGACTATGGCAGCTAAATAATTCCATTAATGATCAAAACTGAATTTATGAAGTCCTACATATAGATTGAACAATTTATTAGATCCACACCATAAGGTCCACAGTCCACACCATGTACCTAATTCCCTATAAAACTGATTAGCCTAAAACTGAAACAACTATTTTCTTCATGACTAGATAATGTTATAAAACAAAGAAAGAAGAAAATGATATGTGAATATCAGTAAACCTGGTAGAAATTGTACGAGTTCTTGTCCTTTCCATCTCCAGAGTCATTTGAGTGCCTTTCCTCATATGAGGAAGATAGAAGTGTGTCTTTCCCTTCCAACAATTCATTCTCAACCGTAGTTTGATCAAACCAAGCCCCTCCATTTAAATTTTCTAGTATCAAATTATCTGACCACTTGATTTGGTCATTTACATCAGCAGACACAGTTTCACTGCAACCACATGCTTCATGATCAGTAATTTTAAATGATTTATTGCTGTCGCAAGCCCGGTGGTCATTCCAATACTTCTTCCTCTGTTCTAATTGCTCCATTGCAGCACACACATATGGAAGCTTCTCTAAGTCATCAACAAGCCCCGAATCTGCTCTAACTAACCAACTATCTAGATCAGATATTGCTTTTCTGACTGAGAGATCCACATCTGAAGTAAATGTAAACTTAGAAAAGGGATCATAGAATTCATCCGTCTCTTGCTCACTTTTATGTGATGGAGTAAATGAATCCTTCTGTCGAGTCAAAAGCATGAACTCTACTGTATCACCCACACAAGATTGCTTGACATTTTCAATGTAGATGGTGTATAAATCCTTTGGTGATGTCATCACAAAACATAATGGACATCTTTTCCAGCTGTTACCTTTATTATCCTCCTCACCCATTAACAAGTACTGTAAAATACATGGGAAACAAAAGATGTGCCCACATGAGGTAATTTGTGGACATAGAGGAGACTCCAAACAAATTGGACACTGTACCAGAAATGGGGTCGAATACCTTACACATATTATATCTTCCCACCTCAACATTTTATCTGGATCCATCGATTTGGGTGTATAATTTCCAGAATCTAACACCACGAATTTGTAATTTGCCTGAAGAAATAGATCTTTGTTGTATGGCCTTGTCTTCTGCTGCCTTCTTGGCGGAGGAGCCCTTGGTTGATGTTGAGGACGAGAAATGGGGTCATAATGAAAATTCAGCAAGTGGTTACCATTCATCAACTGGGCTTTTCTACCCGATAAATGCACTGTGCTTCCATGAGAGTTTGAAGACCCAGTATTCTGCTGGTTGTGAGGAGAACCGATGTTTCCTGACATCTTCCCTCTGGACTGAGAGGATCCAACCCCTCGTCCACCTGAGTAACACTGGGAATTTGTGTCACTATTTTGATGAGAAAAACTCGTCTTACCATTTGGTGTCCCTAATTCAGTCACCTATGGAAACAAGAAAAACAGGAGGATGCCCAATGTCAGTTTCGACAATCACTAAAAAAACATTGAAAATTGCCACAACACATTACAAAGAAGCTTCATTGATTCTACATGGGCATTGTTTAAAAATACACATTTATATCCAATTGAAAGGGATAGAACTTGGAGAAGGGGTCGTGACGGGGGGAGGAAGCTTCCTGAAAGGGTATACTTTCCCCCTCTGCATTGAATGCTCTGCAACAACCTTATCAGCTGTATTAATGAGGAAATGACCCCTGAACAGTAGTTTCACAGCTAGCAACCCCTTCTACCACCTCAGCAGCACTCTAATGGGACAAGTATCCTGAGAAAAGCCCTGAGACATACAAGTGGAGGGCTAGCATTGCCTGGTGTAAAACTTGTATCAACCATATATAAGAACTCCACCTCGGAATTGACCGAGGAAAGCTTTATTCTCAATAACTATGTGATTTTTTTTCCTTTGTTTGGGCTCCTCGACCTTAGTCCTGAACTTAACTCAGAACTATATTAGGACTGTCTTCCCACCCTCTATGTAATAATCTTCTATTGTTTGGGTTTGGTTTAAAGCACAAGGTACTATTGTTCTAAGTGGGTTTGGGCCATCAAATTCTTAGTTCCTACATTAATTAATTTATCATTATTCTTGAAAATAAGAAATAAGGTTAAAACTGTAAATAGACAAAAATTAAAAGAAAAAAACTTACTAGTTATTAACTCTCTACTAGATAGTCAGCGTTAATCACAAAAAAAAAAAAAAAAAAAAAAAAAAAAAAAAAAAAAAACACTACCAAAAAAATAGGGAAAAATTATCCCACGTTAAAAAAAAAAAAAAAATGTCAAGCTAAACTATCCCGCATTTCTTTTTTAAACTATTATATTATCAATTTTTTTTATGTGTTACTTATATCAATTTGGATTTGGATAAACACGCAAAAGCTTCTAACTTTCTATTTATTGTATTGTACATGACTACATTTAGTAGCTTCTCACACATAAATAACTTTTACTTTTCTCAGCTTCCCACACGTAAACAACTTTTACTTTTCTCTTTTTTCCAATTCTCACGGCAACTTTACTTACACCACCTACATAGCTACCTTCTCAAAAAAAAAAAAAAAAAAAAAAAAAAAAAAAAAAAAAAAAAAAACCTACATAGCTAAACTCTTATATTAAAATAATGAGTCCCACTCTAGTAATGATAAAAATAAAATAACTAGTAAAATAACTTACTTCTCTACTTGGAATGACATAATGCATCTAATACAGTTACTATGAATGATTGAGGATTAAAAGTGTAAAAAGCAATTTAAAAAAAAAAAATTAAAGTTAAAATGCAAAATTGGTAAAAAAAAATGTTATAAAAGGGAGAGAGGTTAATTGCACCTAACACTAGATCCTAATCCTCTCTATTGCTACTTTTAAGCACCTACCATCAAAATATATATATATTTCTTTTGGTATTATTCTCTTTCAATTTGAAACCTAGAGTTTCTGTTAAGCTTGTAAACCCATACAAGCCATTGAGTCACCTATAAATATTCACAGGTATACTGTCATATTCTTAATACTTCTACATTATTATTTTTTTTTTTGAAGAATCAAATTATATGTTTAATGTTGCCCCCCAACCTAAATTCCTGGCTCCGCCACTGTCTATATTTACGGTACAATAATGGCGTTTTGTGGTGCCACTATAACCCAAAGAGACCTATAGTGGCATTTTTAGGACTTATAGTGGCGTTTTTTTTTTTTGGTGCCACTATACCCCTTATTTTTTGTAGTGCATGCTTTATAGTCTATATTCATTTTATCTTTATTTTATAGAATTGTGAAACATTTTGTTTATTTATTTTTCTTTCCAAACGTACCTTGATGTTTTTTTTAAGTGTTTCAGAAGGACAAGTAAATTCTAATCAAGATTGACTGTCTATTCTTGCAACTTCTAGGATAATTATTTTGGTAAGCTAGCTTTTTTTTTTTCTTTTTTTTTTTTCTTTTTTTCAAGTACGCTGGTTTGGTTTGAGTTTGTTTTTATTTTTTATTTTTTAATATTTAAATGCTTGTTTTGGTTTAAGAGTTGTTATACTAATAAAATAAATTGTTACAATATTTTCACAATTGTAGAGATCTCAATTTCTTACAGGTCAAAATAAATTAATTATAAAATGAGATTGTGTCCAACCATAACTGCGAATAAAAATATTGTGAAAATGTTGTAACATAGGTGTTTATTCCTTATAGAACAAAAAAAAAAAAAATCATATCAGGATCCACTACAACTAAAAATAAAGGCATTGTATTGTAAAAATGTTGTGACATTTTGTTGTTATCAAACCGTTTTCATAACTTTTAAGGTGTAAGTTTCTTATAGGTCAAAATAAAATAATAAAATATCAGATCGGGATCCAACACAATTGAAAATAAAGGTATTGTGAAAATGTTGTAACATGTTATTGTATTGCTAGGTGGTAGCTTGGTTGTTTTGATTTAGTTAAATTTGGAGAGTCAAAATTCACTATTTCACGCATAGTTTCATTCTCCATAATTTTTAAAACTAAGCTAATATCCCCTACAATTACTCTCTCAGTTAAACCATAACGAGGTCTTATGATTCCTAAAATATTCTATTGTGTAATATTTAAAATACCCCCACTAAATTTTAATATTACAAAAATTTTCTTCATGTATTTTGAGTTTTATGTGGTAGTTGTACTTAGAAAGTTGGAATGGTGATATTAGGTATTTTATTTGTCACCTAGAGAACGTTGATTTGCTAGGTTTAAATCTTCTAGACTTGTAATTTCGTCTAATGGAAACTTCAATGACACATTCCCTTTGTTTTTTTTTTTTCTTACTTAAAAGGGTGTTCATTAAAAACTAAGTAAACTAAACATCGTAGCTAAAATCATAAAATGTAAAATGATAAAAAAAAAAAGGAAGTATCAATAGAAAAATCTTCATTGTGGATAATTATAGGTTTTTTTATGAAGAACTTCAATTGTAGCATATGACATCATTCATTGCAAAATTTGAATATTGTAATAATGTCTTAGCAAAATTCAATTGCTTATTGTTGGAATACAGTGATATTTGTTATCATTTTTAGAAATTTTTAATTAGTTAATATTGTCTTTAGCAAATAAGTTTTAAAAAGCTAACATGCCAAATAAATATTCATATATTAAATTGTTGCTCTAAATTTAAGTACAACGTTTTATACTTCTTCCAATAGAAGTTCTGTGTTACTTTTCTCACTCAAGCTTCTCACTCAAACCAGCACATGCTTTGCAACCAAACTAGTGATTATTAAAAGAGTCATATCACTTCAAAGTAAATGTTATGTTCTACTAAATGTCATATCACTTCAAAGCAAACGTTATCTTGTATAAATAAATTATTTAGTGGGACTATGTATGACTAATTACCCAACATGATAATAATATTATATACTCTTTCAACAAACTGAAAATATTAATATTTGAAGGAGCATTCATCTAAACAAATGAAGTACTGTAGAGCGCACACAAAATGTCATTGAGCAGAATATGTAAGAGAGAGTTAAACCTCATATAAATGTGCTAATCGAAGGAGAACTTTTCCATCATCAAGCTCCTGCGTAATTCGGAGGAAGAAAAATCAAAATGAGAAGAGAAAGGAAATACCAAGCTGCTTATATTCAGCCCCACTGTTGAGTTAGCTGTTGAGGTCTAACACTTCTTTGATAACTGGTTTCTGTTTCTTGTCTTATACTTTCCAAAATAACATTAAAATGAAACGATAAATAAAATGGAACTAAAAAGAACAGCCTCAAGTGGTCAAGTACCTGGAGAGTTATTAGAGCAACATTATCAGGCAAGCTGTATGAGGAATCAATCCCCGAAAAACTGGCTACATGAGAACTCATCCCGTTATCACCATCCTGCAAATAGAGAATTACCTTTTTTAGACACTACATACCTTTTTTCCCCCTTATTTTGGTAACTAACTAAATCGGAAGACTAAAATAAATAAGCTTAAATCTTTTCTTTTCCAATTTCACCTGTTCAGCAAAGGCTAGCAAGAGTGGAGAATATATTTCCTGGCCAAAAGTTCGACGCCACTTGGCACCCTCTCCCAGTGGGTCAAATCGGAAATAAAATTTTCCTTGGATCTGTAAAAGTCATCAGTAAGTAAGAACTGAATGCTAAAATTTTCAGCAAATACTTCATATCACATTACTTAGGAGAGATTGAATTCAAAATATCATTGCAATCATGACTTGCTATTAAAGGCAATGTGAAAATCTTTGAAAGCAACATTCTCAGGAATAATATACGCTATACGGATACTATAACTTACTAATTGAAAATAAGTTAACCACATAATAGGATAGAAAATTCTTGACACAGATGCCACTTTCTGGCTCTAAAATACAATGGACAATAGCCAGGAATTTTCTGAGATTAATTGTTGAGTGAGTAGTAAAGTTGACTAATTAAATCACCTATGGTGACAGTTTTAATCCAACATGCCAGCTACTTGCTGAAAACGAGTTCCAATGGGTAGCATGTACTTACTGTTAGTCCAGTGCATTTATTAAGAACACAGACTGTTTCATTTAAGGCCTCTGCAACACCTTTTGAATCATCAAGTAGTAGTCTCCTGTAAAGTAAGATGAATGAGAGAAACTCTCAATAATGTTTCTGATTACATATGGTACATGAAAAGATTAATCATGAATTTATGCATTACCATTTAAGTAATGCTATTAAAGTGCCCAACAGTTATTTATTGCCTTTAAAAATAGCTGTAAGGTCCATCATTCTTTTAAATAAGATCTCCCTTCTGAGTTGTGCACGCCAATGAAATACCAATCCTTTTAGCATGCATATAAACCATGATGAAATTAACATGGAAGACAAAACATACCTGTGAAGCATCAGCTCTATTTGTCCATCCACTATGCTGGATCCCCCTAAAGACCGATCCACCAAAATTGAAAATTCCTTCTCATTATCTTGCATGTAAATCCCAAGATTAATCTGAAAGGACAATTTAGATGATGTATCAAGCAAAAGGCAAGGATAGAATTACTGATTGTAATTTTCTTTGACTACTTTATTATAATGGGGCTTAAATTCATGTAGAAATGTATGGATGAGCTAAAAGAATCATTGTGTACAAAAACATCAAATTTCACCGCAGGCACATTCATTTTATCCTGCTTATGAAAGAGATGTCATCAGCGTGTCTGTCAGCTATAGGCAGAACACACTGTTTTAAAATACCCACTGGATTCATAGTGGTCATAATCAAGGTCTCTGAAGGATAATAGTAGTAGTAAAATATAACTAAGCCCATGATGCAAGACAACCAAAACAAAATTAAACAACAAAAAAATAAAGGGATATGACCTAGGAGTCAACACCTAGGCCCGGCTAGGAGTCAGCACCAAGTGGGAAAACCACTAGGAGTCAGCACCTAGGGTGGAACTGGAGTTAGCACCAAACCAAAATACCATTTTTTTCATTCATCAAAATATCATCTATCTCCTCAAGGAGTACAATAGGTTGCTTATAAAGGATTGCTAAACCCTAGTTCTAATTGGCTTAGGAAACCCTAAATGCCTTATTATAAAATAACCTTGCTTCCAAATTAGAATTCTAATAGCCTAATAAACTACTAGGACCTAAAACATAAAAATAAAATTGACTGGCAAACATAAATAATACTAAATAAAAATCTTCTTGCATCTCCCGCATCAGCCCACCAGTACAACCAATAATTAGCAAGCACAATTTAAGTATACACCAGGAGTGCCCACCAGTACAACCAAAAATTAGCAAGCACAATTTAAGTATACACCAGGAGTACAGCCACCCAAGCAAAGTAACCCATAGTGAAATAGAGAGCTTTAAATGATTATAGAACAATTATATTTAAAAAAATAAACCAAAAAAGTTGGGCAATATATTTATTGGAAAATGAACATACTGGATAATAATTTCCGGCAACAGGTTGGTTCACTTCCAAGTCCCAGTCTGTTCTATAATCACGAATCTGCAAATGACATAAATGCTTTAGATCATTTTAAGAGGATATTGGAATATGAACATGATAACATAAACACCAAGAAGTTCTTATCTATGTTACTCATAATATATAGAGACATATAAACACCACCAACGCTGGCATAAAGAGACATATAAAGAAACTTGAGGAAAGGTTTAATTTGGAAATCATCCTTAGCATCCTGATGCACACAAACTTACATGTTAAAGATGACATATAATGGCATGTAAGCAACATACCCTTTTGATAAAATCGCGTCCATTAGAATCTGAGTAGAATGTTTTGTTGGTAACCATGGAAGTTGTAATTTGAGTTGCAACTTCTTTGCCAATTCCATCATCAACGGGAATAGGTCCAACCTGATATTAAAAATTATTTCATATAACCACCATAGGATTATCCAGCACATAAGATGCAGAGCTAAACATTAATATCCAACAACCCAACAAATGAAACCAAGTTCCCCCACCCCCCTAAGTGCTTGATTCTCTCCACCAACCAGATGAGGTGGATAATAAGAATAAAAACTAAAGCAACAACACCAATAAACAACACAAAATGAGTTATCTGGTAAAGCTTACAATAAACTCAACTTCAGCATGCTCTTTCCCATTGTGAAGTCTGGTAGTCTGCAAACACATTTTTACATAACATTACTAGCAATAGGGAAACTGAATCTTTATTTAGCAAATATTAAAGATATTGTGCGCTAGCATTTATTCTAACAACAATATTAGTAAAAAGGATAATGAATGATCCTACTTCAAAATGCTTCATTAATTGTCTAAGTTGCAATCAATTTTTTAAGTTATAGCCCAACCATGATCAGTGCATAAGGGCAGTTAGAGCTGGAACATAAAGGTGTACATAACAATGATAACAAATTTTTGCTCTATGTTTTCATATTATTGTCACATTTCATGGCTTCAAACCAAACCTACAAACATGAGTACATGACACACTTATGTTATAGTGTATTTGCTAAAAGCTTCTGAACAAAGATTTTTCTTTAATGGGTATGAATCATATGAAGCACACTCAATCGAAATCAAGAGAAACAAAAAATTCGTATATGCAATATCTAAGCTTCTGAACACATATAACTACAACAGCAGATTCCCTGAAGTTACAAAAGCACTCATAATTAGTTGCACCTGAATTAGCATTTCTTTCCTAATCTCTGAAACTGTGCACAAGACCATAAGTACAAGAAATTTAACTTTTAATCCAAATGATAAGCTTTAATTGAAATTTAGAAGTGACTACTCATTATTAATTAAAAATATATATATTGTCATTATCTTCAGTATGCAATAGTAATGTTCACAGTGCTGAAAGAAAGGAAAAAGGTGTTTGAGGAAAAACATAATGCACAGACAGAAATCATAACAAGCAAGGCACCTGATATATCCATGGATTGATTTGTTGATGTACTTCCTCTACTACTGGTCCACGCAGAACAGTCAAAGCAACCTGAAACTTTTAGAGCAACCGCATCAGAGGGTGTAAAATTTCTGTCTATTTTGCAAACAAAACATACTTTTTTTATTTTACACGTCCACTTTTACAAAACACCCACGGCAGTTTATCTATTCTAAACATTTATTCAATAAAATATTCATTCTTTTACATTTTTTTTATTATTTCCTTCAATGATGCAAAAGAGAGAGTGGGGTAAAGAAGAGAGAAACAAATAGTAAAATATTAAATGCAAAGCTACAATAACCGTGCATATATACACAGTTACTGTAACACTTTTGTATATATGCACAATTTTGCAAGCACTGATGTGGGTGTTTTTTTTGTTAAAATGTGTAAAATTAACCACTTTTTGTATTTTTCACAATTTTGCAACCTCTGATGCGGTTGCTCTTAGCAGCTTCAAATTGAGATTACCATGATTATTAGTTTTCCATAGAGAATAAATATCAGAAGGCATCACACACCTGTCCTTCAGGCTTTATGGGAAATGTGCCATTTGGGCGGAAGACATATGCCCCAGAATTCTGAAAAATAACTCAGAAAGGGATAACTCAACAACTCTTTCAACTTTTAAGTCATGCAATTTCAAAACATAAATAAAAGAAAGGTTGAGAGAGATATGTAACCCAAGATGAACTTAAGTGTACCTGAGGATCTTTATCACTTCCATTATATCCAGAGTAATAACTGTAAGATTGTTCAACTGATTCCTCAACCTTCAAAAGTTATGACTAAGTGCATTAGCTACAGGATCATACATTTTCCTGCTTTCTTTCTGTTTTTTTTTTGGATATATATTTTATTTTGGGGATGGGGGGAGGGCAGAAGGGGTAAGGAAAATGAACTATTAAAAAATGCAGCAACAACAAAGTCATTCATTTTGCTTTTGATCATAGCTAAGAAAACAAAATTTTGAAAAAATTCTTGGAGGTGGAAAATGTAAGCATAAATTTCAAGTAACAAGTGATTATAGAACTGTCAGGCACATTACATACCAAGCTTCTGCTATTAACATAATTTATCATCTTTCCTTGATCAGTGGAAAAGGTAAGCTTTAAGTTTCCTTGACCAACTTCAACAGTATATTTTTTACTATTCTGAAACTTGTGTACAGATGATCTGGTTGAACCTGTACCTACAACCAAAAGGTAAAAACAATTCAAAAACTTATATTGGTTACTTGAAGAATGGATTTCAGGTTTTTCCACTTTTTAAAAATAATCAGAAGGTATATCTATTGCAATAATACAAGCAGACCTGGCTTTTTGGCACTTGAAATAGTGTATGTGCTGAAACCAAGTGGTGGTACAGACACTGAAAATGCAAGCAAATACTTGGGTGTCTCAGTTGGACTTTGACCTAAGTACGCCCTAACATAGTAGTTCCTTAAGTCCACATAGGCACTGGCAGGAGGAAGAAGTTGCGATTCAATTTCTCTCCCCTCAAAGTCATAAACAGTAACATTTTCATTGATAACCTAAAGAAAGTAAGATCTTGTAAGTAGGAATAAAAGTTATGCCAATCTATATTTACAATGGAACATGTTTGATAATGATGAAACAATGGGATTGCCATGGTACAAATACTCCCAGACGTATCGGAAAATACATGGGATGCACTCACACACACATACACCCCAAAAAACTACTGTCGTCGTGGAATACTGAGGCCTCTCATTTTACCTTTAAAATAAAGAATTATTCCCCAGAGAGAGAGAGACAGAGAGAGAGGAGGGAGACATTTCAGATATAGATGAAGTCATCAATTGCTAACCTTACATTCAACTGGTCCTGGTTCACATTTTGAAAGTGTTTCATACACATACAAGTGGGCATTCACAATGCTCAGGCTTAAAAATGTCATTTTAATCATATTACTATTCTACCTAAACTAATACAAGTTTATTGTGCTTTGCATAATTCAACAGTAATCAATCTAAAACTTTTATTTTTTAGAACGCTATTAGATTGGATGTCTATCGTAGAAAGCCATTCTATCTCTTCGATTTATGATTTGATGGATGCTTGTAATTTTTTTTTCTTGATTGTATTGATCCCCAGTTGTATACGTCGTGACTCGTGTATACTTCGGAGACTATTTTTTTTAATGGTTGAATAAAATTATTATTACTTAAGAAAAAAAAAAGTCTACACAAATGTTTCTGGTCCTCTCCCTGTAGTCAACCAGCCGACATAACAAACCATTTAACTTCTCATATTGTTCTTTAATGAATAATTTCTGACTCATGAAAATGAGTATGTTCATCTAGATTGAAGATCCAATACATGTAAGTAGCCTAACTTCTTCAATACATACTGCATGACTAGTCCACACATTTAGATCATTGAAAGAAATGAAAACCACTATGCAGCCTTAAATTTCAAAACACAAGACACTGTTATAAGAATGGAAGTACTCACAGGAATTTGAATTACATCATTCCTCTTCCATCCAAGAGAATTGTAGACCACAACTACCTACAAAGATAAGAAGACGCCAAAAAATGGTATTTATCTAAATGGAATAGAAACAATCATAATTATTGTAAGGAGAAAGAACATAATATGGGAAAAATATTTTCCTTACCAACTTTTTTCCTTGAGACAGATCAACTTCTGATCCAGGACAGTAACTTATATTCAGAAGTGGGCACTAGAAAAAGAAAAGAAAAATAAGAAGATAATAAAAGGAGAGAAGAGTACAAACACAATCCATATGTCAAAACAATTTTTAGCTTGATTTTCAAATTTTTTTTTTTTTAAATGTTTCCTGCAAAATTATTCTTTGACAAGAATGTCAATAATTAAATCATTAAATGCCTTGTTAGTTGTTAATATACAAATATTAGAACAAAAAGTTTCAAGACAATTTAATTTTCAGTTTAAAATTTTAAATTGAACAGAATTTTCAAACTGCAGAGGACATTTTGCCCATTATCATCAATCAGGAGGGACATTGCTCATTTTTAGAGTTAGTGTGGAGGTTGAACTGGACCCTATAGTTTAGGGGGCAAATTGCAATTAACCCATAATAATACAAAGATAACTATCACTCTAAACATTACCATCTCTTAGCCATTGAAAGAAAAATGCAAGGATAAAGGATTTCAGCCAAAAAGTACCATATTAACAAGAGAACTAATAATGTACTCAAAATTTAAAGAAGGTAAATCAAGGTACTACAAATGGCTATACGAATGCCACAATAAAATGAGCCCTTTAAGCAATGAATTAAAATAGCTCACTAGCTGAAGATCATAATACTTTACCTGTTGAAACTTCAAAGTTGGGTTCTTGCACCCAGTATTTGACGTAGACTGAGCCAAGCTAGAAAGTGAAGATGCAACTAATTCCTCAGCCTACACATAAATTTTGAAGAAATGAATGAAACTTGGAAGAGAGAGAGAGAGAGAGAGAGAGAGAAACTTTGAGAAAAAACATATGGTTGAATTGTTAAGCCAAACTCACCTCTGTGTACCCTATTGACAAACGTTTTGCATAATCATTAGCCACATGTTGCTTTTCTGTACCAGTAACTGCATCATGATGTTGAGCAATTGCTAAAGCATCTGCCAGTGGGTCTGTATTGGGCCCAGAATTACTCCTCCCTTTGAAAAACTCTAGTTGCCTTGCAGCCTAATTATTCATTAGAGATAAATATATCTCAAACTCTAAAATTGTCATTAGACTGTTCCAATAAAATCTATCAAACAAACTAAAATAGTCACATAGATGATACCAGATAATAGCCACTCATTATTCTGACATAGCGCTTCAAGGCTGGTCTACTGGTAAAGTATCCTGTCCAGAATGCATTTGCACTATCTGCATAACTGGCATGGTGTACGCTTCAAACTTTAAGGAAAGGTTGAAGTGAGAAACAACAAGAAAATAGGTTATATAACATCCAAACATTAAGCTTACGGGAAAAAGTCATCAGTCTTGGTTGGCCAGGATTCATCTGTAGCATACTTTGCATCAGTATATATGGATGGGGTAGAGTATAGAGCATTGACACGCCCATCCTAGAAAGCCGATTAGAACCAAAAACAATTCAGAAAATAAAAGAAGGATGTGAAATGATGAGGCAAAATTTACTGACACAAGAAAAATTCAACATTAAAGAGAGAGAGAAGAAGAAGGAAGATACATGTATGAACTAAATCTTATTTTAGAATGGCATGTATTAATGAGATGGAACTATTAACTCATTTAGCACGACTATAGCAAGTTTGATTAACGTTAAACCCTTATGGCCAAACCTGAATAATTTTGCGTAAAGAAATGGGACAAATAAAATAAAAATTCTGAGACAGCTTTTAAGATTATATATCCTGCATATTTTATCAATCCTAATAAGTTTTAAGGCTGATATAATACAGGCCAAAATTGAGCACAATTGCATATTCCAAATGCTATAATTCCATATTTTAATATGAATATAAGCAGTATAAAGTATTTCAACTAGGTAGAATCTCCATACCATGCCATTTATTCTTCAGATTCAACCTAAATCAAGTTTGAATTTTCCAAACAGGAAACAAAATCAATGCTTCCTCAATTCTTATTGTTAGAATTATGGTTAAGTGATTAAATTCACCATTTCCTAAAAGTTTAAGCTTCTGGGAGAATTGTTAATTTAACACTTACCTTTTAGTAGATTACCAACATTATTCCATAAATTATTACCAGCAGCCTTTATCAGAAATACAATGCATCTTAGTCGGAATGAGTATCTTATCATCTAATTTGCCTTTCTTGAATAAACATGAGACATGCATATTAATTGCAGAGATTATTACTTAAATGATGAGTCTGTCAATCAATCCTCAACTTAAGGACTTTGTAGAGACATGAAAGGAATAAGATTATAATGCTGAAAACCATCTTTACAGTTTTAACAATCAATCACCTCATTGACATAATGAATGAGTTTGTCCATCTGTCGAAACCATGTGTGCGCATACTGATACTTAAAATCCGTTCCCATAGTCCACATTATATGATTTGTTCGAGTTATATTAGCCTGAAAAAGAAACAATTGCAATTAGAAACTATCTGAGGCCCTTGTAAATGGGAAAAGATAATTGCTTTCAATGCTTAATTGGAGTTCAAGTTCATAAAACGTAATTCTATATTCTTTAAGAACAAGCCAAGTTGCTTTGAACACAGTCTATTGTCATATTGATGCATAAGGGACATCTCCTAAAATAGCTGTAACTCCAAATAGATAATTTAGAACTATCATGATTTCGCACTTCCAGAAATCAAAAGGAGCAGTAAAAGATGACAAGGCAAACTCAAAACTTATGGTGCAACACCTATGCAAAGTCCAAGGTTGAAATGCCTTTGAGCCTCTAGTAAAAGTTCCAAAAGGACACTTGGTTATGATGTCATGTTTAGTATAGATTAGCATTTACCAAGATGACAAATAAGTCATGATTCATAGTAAGAAATGGAATTTTTTTTCCAAATAACATTAAATATCAAAAAAATTAGTTAGTTGTCACGTTTCAAAACAATGTTGAAAACTAGCATCTCGAGTATTTAAAACTCGAGTTCCAAGATAAAACTCAAGTTTTTAAGTCTTGATTTGTAAGTGGTGGTAGCTAATGTGGAGGAAAAATTCACGTGGAACTCGAGTTTCTAAGAGTCGAGTTTCACCGTCTGATTTTCTTTCTTCTTCCTCAAAGTTCTTCTAACCCAGCGTTGTTCTTCTTCGTTCTTCGACACTGCAGATCGTTCCTCTTCAGATCGGAGCCCCAGCGTTCAATCAACCAGCGTTCTTCGTTCAATCGACCAGATCGGAGCTCCAACGTTCTTCGTTCTTCCTCTGTTCTCCTTTTCAGTTCTTCCTCTGTTCTCTATTCTTCATCAGATCGTCGACGCTGCACATCGTTCCTCTTCAAATCAGAGCTCCAGCGTTCAATCGACCAGATCGAGGCTCCAACGTCTTCGTTCTTCCTCTGTTCTCCTCTTCAGTTCTTCCTCTGTTCTCTGTTCTTCGTCAAATCGTTCCTCTTCGTCTTCAAGTACCAAAATTGAGTCTTAGAGACTCGGTTTTGCTTTTTAGAACTCGAGTCTATAAGACTCAAGATCTATCTAGCAAAAACCAACCAGATCAGCCAGTGGAATTCAAGTATTTGAGACTCGATATTTAGATTGAAATCGACCCTTTTAAACTCGAGATGCTAGTTTGCAGTTTTGTTTCTAACGCATGTCAACTTATTATATTCTTTCCCTCACCAACGTTATTCTGCAAATATCCTCGTAAGAACTGGCCCTAAGCAGAAACTTACTAGTGCAAATTTAATGCATTGTCCCAGCAACCATATAGTTTAAGATGTGAAAATTCAAATAAGAAAGAGGAGACCTCACCAGTCACGATGGAGGAAACAAGATATGCAAACATCAAAATTGAAGATCATTTGAAAGCAAATGTGAAAAATGTATAACCAATTCCACCAAATAATGGGAACGCAAATAAAATAGTCACATGCAGGGTGAAGAGCTTTTCACATTTACCTGTGATACTGCAGCAGCAACAAATGCATCTACTCGTTCTTGAACATTGTAATCGAACAAATTAATGTCATCCTTCATCAAAAGAGGAAATGAAATTTAACTTTGCAAACAAGTAAATACTCAAAATGCTGATAGCATCTATAACAAGTTTTCATCATTTTTACTTGAACTATTGGGGAATCATCGTTAACTTCATAGTAGAAACCACCAGGTGGAGGCTCATAATTCTTCGGAAACGCACCAGCAAAAATCTGCGCATTTAAGAAAGAAACTTACAAAAAGTCAGAAACAATGCAAAGGAAACAAAGAAATGAAACTAAAATAAGTAAATACTGAGAAACCAGCCCTGTCCCCCCCCCCCCCCCCCCCCAAAAAAAAAAAAAAAACTCACTCTTTACCTGAGCAGATGAACCAAGGCTCTTGGAACCCTGCCAGACAAATTCAAGACTTTTCTCATTTATGCGTTTAACCCGGTCTTGGTAATCTATCCGACCAAAAAAAAGTGAGTCGAATCCAAGCTGCACAAATAGCAGAAATTGACCAATGTTTGTGAGAGATGTGCATATGGAAGTTCTTTCAGTCATTTGGCTCTTGATTAGTTTTGACTTTATACATTGTATATGCTTTGAACAGGAAAGGGAATATGACAAAAGAAGCTTCAAAGCTAAATATAAAGAGAGGCTTACTTCAGCTCCCAACAAATAAGCTTGCACAGCAGAATGTCCAAAGGGATCAATTTGCCAACCAATTCTTGGAACAATACCAAACTCCTCTTTGATAAACCGATGCCCAAGGGTTGTCTGATCAATCATGTCAATGTAATGTGTTGCTGCCTCATCATGCATACACATACCTCCATTTCTGCAATATGAAAAAAAAAATTTTGAATAAGAATCAAGGGGGTAAAAAGATTTTTGAAAACAATCCATGTTAGCAAACATGAATGAATGATTTTATATCCTATTCCAATGAGCACTAGCTCATCTTGAACCTCCTCCCCCTTGCATTTGCTAGGCAGGCCTCCATAGAAATTTAAGAAAAGGAAAAATAGCATGATGTATTTGTTAACTTAGTATGTTACATGAACTCTAGTTGACCCGAGCTCACTAGCTGCTTGACCACATGCTGGATTATCTCACCCTGATTTCTCCACCAGCGCTGGAAAAATGCCTGAATTTATGAAGCACAAGAAAAAGTCATAGAATTAATATGTTCTGAATATAGGACAAAATACATATAGATGGCAAGAATTGAACACATGGCATCATCTAACGGCTGGTAGGTAAAACAGTTCATATAGGTACCAGAAAACTAATATATGATGGTACCAACCATGTATATGAAAGAGAATTGCATTGGCACTCAAAGTGTCTTCACACCAAAATACCATTTGACCACAAAGTTCAACCGATTCTTAGCACTTAGTTTCTTCACTTTTAGGTTTTTAATGACAAACTAGACATTTGATGTAACACTGTGATTCAATGAACTGCAATATTACAGTTTAATTGCAAGAACAGCAGAGAGGGCATTGGTGAGACTGAGATGGGGCATAATTCAAAGGCAATAAAAATGGTTTTATATTATTTTTTATAAACTTCCACTGTCCCAAATTCCGATTCTCCTATTTCTATGTGCAAGTTCAGCATGGTCCCCTGCATTCTTCATAGTCTCTCCACCAACCAAGCCATGATGCTTTGTTTGTTTACCAGGACAATGTAGAAAAAGAAATAGCAATTTTAAATCTTAGATTATCCATCAAATAGGACCCAAGTAAGAAAAGCCCAACATAATTACTGAAGTGTGTGGATTTTCATCAATTAAACCAGTAAAGGTTAAAATTTTAGTTTCCTTAAAATGAGAAATATCAATTGGACCAACAAACTTGCCTGTTCAACATAGATAAACTTTCGATTCGGGTCAGCCAATAGTGCAGGCACTAGAGAATCCAATACATTTTGCACACAAGCCCCCTACACAGCCAAAAACAACATGTTTAAGTTTCATCTTCAATCAAATTCATAACAAAGACAAAAAGGGAAAGAGAGAGAGAGACCTGGATGGAATTGTTGGAGCCACCGTAGTACTGATCAACTGTCTTCAACCAACCAACATCATCGTGGGTGTGAGCAACCAAATGGACATTGAGCTTTCCGGGGACTATGCCTTGGGAAGTATTGTACACCATGAACTTGGATTCAATACATACAACTCCTGCCAAAAGGACCAGCCACAACAACGCCTTGATCCCCATTAAAGACACCAAATTTCTCAGTTCTTGTCACAGGCTTAAATTGCTGCTGATGCTACTAATATGGGTGTGTGATTTTTATCAGAAAAGGTGGGTTTTTGCATGGATAATAATCCTTTACAGATTACAAGTGTCTTTTAGAAAGGTTTCGGATGGGGTTTTATGGGTCAACTTGGCCATGTTGAGTTGGTGTTGGAATGGAGAAAATTGTGAAAAAGTGAAGCTGCCAATGACATTTTGAGTAAGAGTACCATCTTTTTTTGTGTCTGACTTGTGTTGCTTTTATTTTTTTTTAGAAAGTGGGGGAGAGTAGAAGAGGGAGCCCTCATTTGTATACCATGAGGGCTAGCTTCAAACGTGGATCATAGAATGAATGCTAGGATACAATTGATTTATTATATGAATATTTTAAAAAAATTAAGAATTGTATGTAAAATATGTTTTTGATTTCTGATACGAATCACATTAATTATAATTAAGTTTATATACATTTTGCAGTAATTGATGATACCTCATCTTTCAAGGATCATGTGGGAAAGTAGAGGAATTTTAACTAAGAATACATTCTTCAGTTCCTGTACTTTAGAAAAATACTAAAATTATTACGAATTTTACTATAAAAGACAATTAATGTGATTAGTGTCACTTCAATGACATAATAAGTAAGTACTTAAATTATTTTTCTAGTGATTAATGACAAATCTTGCTAAACTTATATATAAAATTTGGATTGAGATCAAGTATAATACCTTAATATAGGCTTGTCCAAACCCATCCGAGACCCGACCCATCCGGAGGACCCGACCGGAATCGATTCGAAACCGGCCGACCCGACTATTTCGATGGTCGGCGGCGGGTCTTCTCCCCCCAAAAACCGACTCCGGCAGGTCGGTTTCGGTTTCTATCTCCCAAAACCCGAAAAACCCGAACCAACCGGAGAAAAACCCAGATTCCGGCGAGAAACCCAGATCCCGGCGAGTAAAATTCCAGAATCCGGTGAAAAAAACCCAGATCTCGGCCAAAAAACCTAGATTCATGCGATATTTCACGTAGATTTGGTGAGATTTTGATCGGATCTGGAGAAATCTCATCAAATCCGATGAGATTACTATCAAATCTGGCGAAATCTCATAGATTCCGATGAGATTTTCGCCGGATCTCGAGTTTTCTCACCGTTTTCTTGAGTTTTCTCCCCGTTTTCTCAGAACCCAGACGCCGACCGACCCGCTCACCACCCATTGAAGTCTGATCCGCCTGACCCATTTACTCTGGCGGTCGGCGATGGGTGAGATTTTCCAAAACCCGATTCCGTCGGGTCAGTTTCGGGTTGGGCACAAACTCGACCCGAACCGACCCGTGGACAGCCCTACCTTAATATAATTGGTGTGAGTGACTGAGATTTAAAGTTACAAAATGCAACTTTAAATCTCAACTATTGAATAAAAAAATATTTAAAAAAGTAAAAAAGTAAGATTAGTAAAAAGATATTGTGAGAGAGAGTAGGGTTAATTGCATGATACAATCTATAAAATTTGTAGTATCCTATACTTCATTATCCACCAACATAAAATGTTTACTCTATTTAAGGAAGTTGTAAAATATCAATTAAACTGGAGTTAACTTAATGGAATATTTTTTATTAATTGGGATAGCCAAAATAACAATCTCTTATATATAAACTAAGGGATAAAATGTGGGTTCTAGTTAACTCAATTGGTAAAGTCTCTGATGGTTGTATAAGAGATCTGGGGCTCAATCCCCGCCTACACCAAAAACTGATTGATGTCTTGGTCTGATGATAAAGAGCTCTCTTCAGGAGTGGACGCCATAGGTTGAAACTTTCTCAAAAAAAAAAAAAAAAAACTAAGGAATAAATGCACAATTCAACATTGGAAAGATTGGTGTCTTGGTCTGATGGGTTCCAGTTAGCTCAACTGGTAAAGTCTCTAATGGTTGTATAAGAGATCTGGAGTTCAATCCCTGCCTACACCAAAAACTGATTGGTGTCTTGGTCTGATGATAAAGAGCTATCATCAGGAGCGGACGCCATAAGTTGAAAATCTCTCAAAAAAAAAAAAAAAACATTGGAAAGATTGATTACTACTCACAAGGAATCAAGGAGATCAAGGTGTCTCTTTTCAATTTGACAAACCCGTTTGAATTTTTTTTTTTTTTTTTTTTTTTTTAGCAAATAAAAATGTGGTAGCTGTATTGCCATGTAACTCATCAAATTGGTCCATAGCCTTGATGAGAATTTTCTTTGAGACTGCCCGGTTTTAAAAACTAATCAAAGTGCTTACAAGAAATTTAGGCACCTTTTAACGTCGTTTTTCTTAGGATCTAGCTATTATTTTTGGGTTATGTTAATGAGTATCTAAGGACATAAATTAAAGAAATGTAAATATTTATTATGAATTACAATACACAATTTTCAAATTTAAAAATACCCTTGTTAAAATTGATTCTTAAGTAAAAGTACCATATTTTTTGTGTCTGATTCTTTCTTCTTCTTATTTTAAAGAAAATGGGGGACAGCAAAGGTAGCACTAGCAAGTGGGAGCCCTCATTTGTATACCATGAGGTCTAGCTTCAAATGCGGATCATAGAGTAAATGCTAGGATACTATCAAATATTCACATTAAAAAAAAAAATACTATCAAATATATTATATAAATATAAAACAAACAAACAAAGAAATTAAGAAATTTGTTTATTAAATTGTTGACATGATACTACCCACATTATTTATCAGTAAGTTTTATAACATTTTGTAGTAAAATTGATAATACCACATTTTTTATATTATAGATGAGAGAAAGCAAAGGAATTTCAACTCATGATGTCTATACATACTTTAGGAAAATGTAAAATATATTGTGTATTAAAATTTGTAATATCTTATTTGTAAGGACCAGATTTGAGTCCCTAGCCCAGACGATGGATGGACCTAGGCCCAAAACAATGAATTTGTAGAGAGTGGGTTGGAAAATTGAATTAAAATGAGTTGGACAACAAATAAAGTGGACTCAATTGACAAGAACAGGGAAGTAGATTGAATTAATCCAAAGAAAATCCTCATCGGCAAAGTCCGAAGGAGTCAGTTTTTATATATTTCTTACAAGTTCGATTACACAGTTGGTTCCTGATTGCTACAGTGTTTCTCTCTTGATTTCTCGATCCCCTCTCCATGGAGGGTCTCTTACATTATGTAGTTCCCTTTTGATGATCTTGACCCTACACTTGTTGATTAGTTAAGCCACTACTTGAGTGCTTGTCCCATCGGACACCCCCTCAAGCCTTCTGTGAGTTAAGGTAGCCAAGGCAGCACTGTTTCAGGGGTCTTTTCCACATTAATGCAGCCAGAAAGTTAGTTGCAGAGCATTTAATGCGGTGGTAGCAGCTTTCCCTTAGATATTTCTAAGTTCCTATCCCTCTTGTACGTTTGTGATGAACGTCCCTGTGGACGACTAAATTTCTCGGTTCGAAATAAATCAAACAAGTAAAATAGTTTCACAAATGCGAATTTGTATTGATGATTGTGTGGTACAATTCTCTGTGATTACAAAAGAGTGATCCTCTGATTCGATCTCCTTGAAAGACTTGTTGATTGGAATTGTAATAATGTAATTCTGACTCGAACACAAGATATCCTTCAATTTGGTTGAGGAATGGATCGAAGACCCTTGAAACAGAATCACAATGAATCTTTGGCTATGAGCTTGTTAGAAATTCTTTGTTCTTCGTATGTTCTTCGTGTTCTTGGTGCGTTCTTCGTCTTCGAAGGTTTGTGGTGGAAGTTCTTCGGTGCTTTAGAGGCTTGAATCCGTAAAGCTTCGCTGATTTGTGGTTTGTTGAGGTTTCTGGAGACTTTCGAGCTTGATTCCAGTGAACTTTGAGATCTAGGCAAGTAGTTTGGATGATTCTGCTTCGAATGTTCTTCGTATTTGAAGGTTTGTGGCGGAAGTTCTTCGGGGCTTTGGAGGCTTGAATCCGTAGAGCTTCGTTGATTTGTGGTTTATTGAGATTTCTGGAGGCTTTTGAGCTTGATTCTAGTGACCGTTGAGATCTAGGAAGATGATTTGGATGATTTCTCTTCGAATGTTCTTTGTATTCGAAGTTGAAGTTCTTGAAGTTGCTGGAGGCTTCAGGGCTTGATTCCAGCAGAGCTTCAGTACTTTTGAATCTTCTTTGATGCTGCTTGTGCTCCAGATGGCTTAGTCTCCCCTCCCCAAGATGTCTTGGTCTCTTCCAAGCTCTCCTTAAAATGCATTAGGAAGGCTTCTATTTATAGGAGTTTGTGGGTGAGTGAGCGACACGTGGCGAAATCTGATTGGTGACACATGTCACAGCCTGATTGGTTCGCCTATGTCATTGCTTACACGCGCTGGATTGATTAAGTCATCGCTTACACGTGCGAGGCTGCTTGTGTCATTGCTTACACGTGCGCTGATGTATGATTGGTTTTTGCATGACACTTGGCAAATTTCTGTTGGCTTCTGAGTAGTGATAGTTAAACCTAGCAGCAATATGTGGCGCTTTGTAATTGACTGTATTTTGTGGACTTGGTAATGTGACGTGTCAGCTTGTGATAGGTCGGGAATTTTCCCTCTCTACAGTCTCTATCACTGAAACTCCCTAGAAGCTCACCTTGAATGATAGGATATGCATTCGATCCGTGCTTCGTTTATCCGAGGAGACACTCCTCCTCGGACCACCTTTCCCAACCTTTCTGTCTGCATGCTATTTATGGGACTCTGAACTTGATACCCTCACTACTGTTTAATCGTTCTCGGACCAATTAACGTCCTCGGCCAAGGCCCAAGGCCCAATATATGATTTTGGGCCCTTATCCTTACATTATTCTTTATCACTCGCGAACATAAAATTTTAACTCTACTTAAGGTCCTCTCAATAAAAAATAAAAAAATAAAAAAAATTAAAGGAATTTTTATTTTAATTTGGCTTAAATGGGAGTTTACTTTATGGATTATATTTGAATTAATTTGGATACTCAACAATGGCTTATCCATAAATTAACGGTGTATTTAGTTAGGGTGAAAATTGGGAGATGAAAATGGGTGCAAGAAAAGTGGGGAGAAAATGATATGAAATGGTATTTGGTTGAGGGGTGAAATGAGAGAGATTTTAACAGCACCAAAGAGTTTTCTACTCGAGTCTACTATTTGAAATGATTTTGGAGTCTCCCCAATCTGAGCAGAAAATTGGGGAGAGAGGACATTAGATAGGAATTTACCCATCTACCCTTTCCTCTCTCTCAAATTGTTTCCTTTGTTTTTTCCTTTATGAAAGTAATGTTCAGTTTTTTATTTTCTTACAAATTAATAATTTTTTTAATGTAATAGAGACATGAAAGTAAATTTATACAAACTACATTTTTTACCTTTATATTTCATTTTAACCAAACAAAAAAAAAATTACATGAAATTCTCTCCTCAACAGCAGCAATCTTTAGCCCAAGAACCTCTACCAATTACAAATTTACAATTAGCCCACCAAATTAAGTGTAATGAATTAAAATACAAGCAAATTGGTCGGAATAAAGCCAACACAAAAACAAGTCATAACACAACTCACAAGGAAACAAAGGAGATGCAAGCCTCTTTTCAATTTGACATTTAGGTCTTTTTTTTATTATTATTTATTAGATAAAAATGTGGATG
Organism: Notholithocarpus densiflorus; assembly: GCA_030021035.2. Taxonomy (NCBI): domain Eukaryota; kingdom Viridiplantae; phylum Streptophyta; class Magnoliopsida; order Fagales; family Fagaceae; genus Notholithocarpus; species Notholithocarpus densiflorus. The sequence continues at coordinate 8,074,181 of JARYZH020000009.1, read as the reverse complement.
TAGTATTCCTATCATCCTATGTATAACTCATCAAGTTGGTCCATGGCCTTAACTAGAATTTTCTTTTGGGTACCTTAATATCTTGTTTTTTGGGGGGGCACGGCTTAAGAAATAGTAAATACTTAATAATGAATTTCAGTGCACTATCTTCAAAAATAAAAATATTCTAGTCAATAAATCATGGATTTTCATGCACAATTTCATTAGAGTTATGTGTGTGTGTTTTTTTTATGCACAACTTGATTTTATTTTATTTTACTTAATATATATAGATATATATATATATATATACATCATTTAACAAAGTATTAAATACAACTTAACTTGTTCCTTTAGGATACTCTTTTAACAAAAGCCATATTGTTATGAATATTGGGAATTAGAGCAACTACATTTAACTGGGGAAAAAGAGCCATGAACATTATGATTTTGTTTCCCAGAAAATACATCAGGCAAAAGCATTATTATTGATTTCATTCCAAAATTTTTACATCCCTTTTGTTTGAATTTCAGCCCTTTTCATAGGTTTATTATATTATAGAGTGGAGGCTGCAAGAGGATAAGTCTAAGATGGTGATAAGTGTTGACAAATTTAAGAGGTAAGGACGTGTACTGCCTACCTAATGTATCATGAATTATATCCGGATTTGGTGACTCAATAGGGCCAATACAATATAATAGAGCCACAATGTGTGGGTTCCCATTGCCTTTTATATTAATCTTATTAGATTATCCTTCATATTAAAGATAAAGCAAAATCTATGGTCATATGTTTTATGGCAAGACTCTTAGTTTCTTATCACAACTTTGATTTGTTGGACGGTGAATGATACCAAAAAGGTGAACTTATGTAAAAGTGATTGTTTACCAATCACAATTATACATGTTATCAAGTTATGGCAAAAGTTTTGTCAAAGTGTATTACCATAGTAAAAGAACTGAAAAGAGTAAGGAGAATGAAGAATTGAAGATTATTTCTTGTTGTTACAGTTGGAGTACTCTAGAGTCTAGACAGTCGACACTTCTAAGCAGTGTTAGATTTGCTAGATCATGAGGCAATTGCAAGGTGTGCGGTTTAAAGTGGTTGATAAACGAATTCTTCAACAAACTCTCTCTTTTTTTTTTTTTTTGCTGAATTCAACAAACTCTCTCTCATAGCAGTAACTGAAAGATCTTTCATGCCCTTAAGTTGAAACTATCATAACTTATTCTCATGAGATAATAACTAAATTGCGGATTTAAATCTGGTGCAATAGCCCATACAGTTAAAATTTGTTGTGACATATAAAAATTAAGATGGTAAAAAAGTATTGAAAAAAAAAATTGAAAGAAATTAAAATTAAAAGGGTAAATTCCAGAAAACACCCCTGAGGTTTGAGTTAATACCAATTAGGTCCAAGATATTTTAAAAATGACCAATTTGGTCCTTTAAACAAAAACACCCTTACACTGTTATTACCATTTCTATTTCCTCCGTTACTTTTTTTTTTCCTCAATCCTGTCTGTCTCTGTGTTTCCTCTCTTCTTCCTCATACCTCTCCTTCTCCCTCTCATCCTCTCTCTCTCTCTCCAAGCCGATCCACTCTCCTCCCTTTCAAGCCTCTGTTTCTCTCGCCCATGCCTCTTTTCTTCATAGTGGTGCGTGGGTTTGGTGGCTGTGAGTTGTGGTTTGGGTGGTTTTAGCGGTGGTGGTGCATTTTGTAGTGGTTGGTTTTGGTTTGTTGATGATTTTTTTGGTGGGCTCTGACGTGGTTGGCGGTGGTTTTCGGTGGTGGTGGCGGTGGGCTCTGATGTGGTTGGTTTGTTTTGGATTTGTGGGCTTTTTTTTCTTTGGGTCTTGTGGCCGGTGGTAGTGGTGGGATATGATGTTTGTGTGATTTGTTTTGGGTTTTGGGGTTTTTTTTTTCTTTGGGTTTTGTGGCCGGCGGTGGTTTTCGGTGGTGGTGGTGGGCTCTGATGTGGTTGGTTTGTTTTGGGTTTGTGGGTTTTTTTTTCTTTGGGTCTTGTGGCCGGCAGTGGTGGTGGGATCTGATGTTTGTGTGGTTTGTTTTGGGTTTTAGGGTTTTTTTTTTTCTTTGGGTTTTGTGGTCGGTGGTGGTTTTCAGTGGTGGTGGTGGTTTCCGGCATGGGGTGGATTTGCAATGGAGGATGCTATGGTTTTTTGGATTTGCAGTGGAGGATGCTATAGGATTTTTGGATTTGGGTCTTGATGCTATGGTTTGGCTAGGTTTTATGGCTGGTGGTGGTGGTGGTGGTGGTGGTGGTGGTAGCAGATCTGAGGTTAGAGAGGGAGAGTGGGGTTTTGGCTGTGAGAATCAAAGGAACCACCGAGAGGGAGAGTGGGAGAGCAGGTCTGTGAGGAAGAAAGACCAGAAAAGAAAATTGTAACGGAGGGTTAATGGTGTAAGGGTGTTTTTGTCTTAAAGGACCAAATTGGTCATTTTTAAAATATCTTGGACCTAATTGGTATTAACCCAAACCTCAGGGGTGTTTTCTGGAATTTACCCAAATTAAAAAGTAAAAGGTTAAAAAAATTATCATTTTAACTTTTATATCTAAAGAAAATGGTAATTGCACGGTGCAATACCTTGAGTTCTTTCATCGTAGACTTTTACTTCTAGGTTAACTTTTTCTCCTCAATCTCAGCTATTTCTTGAATGGCAAACAAACTCTTCGCTGTGACTTTACTTATCTAAAAGGAATATGGAAGGAAACTAAGTATTATACATTCGATAAGAGCAAATTAGTCATGTACTTATTGTTCTTAGTTACCTACTTACCCTCCATGTTAATTTGGAAGCAGCATCTTCAAATTCTCTCTTGCCATTACTGAATAGTACTTGTCCTCTCCAATCTCTGCACGCTTCAAAAAGCCACCAAGTCGTGTTTAGAGTATCTGGAAATCAAAGAACAATAATTGATAAATCAGACTATATATATAACGCACAATTGCACAGGTTAGGAGAATTAAGTTCCAAACAGCAGGTCTACTTCAGTTGCAAAAAATAGTTTAGTTGCCGTTTAATTTTAATACTTATGTTTTCGTTCCAACTTCAGGTGCTCACGACCCAAAAAGAGAGTTCACCTATGGGAAGCCCTTTAATTTGTTTTTTGTTTGACCTAAGGGAAGCACTTGAAAATGGTTCATTTTAGCATAGTTCATAGCATATGATCAATGATAATAATAACGCTATAGTTCAGACTTCAGAAAACTAATATTAGTAGCCATTTGCCCCCAAAAAAAAGTCTAACAATTATGATTTATAAATGAGCCCAAAATATCTATACTATAACAAAAAGGCATAAGATGAAATAGTTCCCAATTCAAACAAACTGAAATCCTAAAGGAATATCAATTATTGCGCAATGGGTGAACATCAAATTGCAGGGTAAAACAATGTTCACTACGAACCACAAAGACCACAATATAAATGAAAAAGACGGTGTAAGGCTAGCAACAAAAAACACACACTACAGCATCTCAGTGATGTAATAGGTTGCTCCGAAAAACAAAAGTGAGTGAAATAGACCCTTTTTTTTTTTTTTTTTTTAATTTATGGGAAATAGACTTTTGTTTTGATCCTTCCCTTATACACACAGAATATGTATGTACGCATTTAAGGATATAGTTTATGCATAGCACTATTATATAATATCACAATACTAGTGAAAATTTTTATGATTTGAATTCATTGAAATCCAAATAGAAAACAAATGCTACTCTGTTTAGAAATTTGCAATTTCACCTTAACTAAATCCCCCAAAAAATTATAAATTAATAAATAAAGCAAAAATCTATTTCTCTTTGGTTTTATTTGCTATTTCCGGTCATTCACTAAACTTACTTAGACGGTCAAGATTTATATCATGAGAATCTATGGTTTAGAATTGAGTGGTAGTTGACGTAGCATGAGTAGGTGTTGTGTTGGGATTGGTCCCCTCTGTCATGCAACCCTAAATTTTTTTTGTATATATATATATGACTATTATGTGCAATTAATTATTTGTAAAAATTCGACGTGGCACAATATTATTGGATAGTGTATACATAAGCTTTTACATGCAATTATTTGTAAAAATTTGACACAGCACAATATAATTGCATGGTATATATATAAGCTTTTACACTAAATTCTTATTGAATTTATCCTCTTAATATTTTAATACTTTCATTTTTGTTCCAACTTCAAGTACTCACAACCCAAAAAGAGAGTTCACCTATGGGAAACTCTTTTGTTTTTTGTTTTCGTTCCAACTTCAAGTACTCACAACCCAAAAAGAGAGTTCACCTATGGGAAACCCTTTTGTTTTTTGTTTGATCTAAGGGAAGGACAATTAATAATGTTATAATAATTAAGGTCTGAGTAACTAAGATCTACGTACAAAATGGTTTTGAAACCCAGACTATTCAATGAACCGTAAAAGAGAGAGGTTCAAGGTTTTTAAAGTTGGACCGGAGTCAAACTAAGGTCGAACCGTGATGACGTCATAATTAAATTATAAATAAATATATTAGATTAGTAAAAATTGAAATTTTGACTAAAATAATCCAAAACAAATATAAATAGTATTTTATATAACATAACTTTCATAATACAAATAAGAGTTATTAAATTCTAAAAAAAACATAAATAGCTATTGAGTTTCTAAATTATTTTTAAGTCATGACAAAGCATAATTTAGTACCCAATAAATTTTTTTTTTTTTTTTATGAGACCCAATAAAATATTTAAGAGACAAATTAGTTTGTTTGCCCATGGCCAAGCCCATTTGACTACCGATCATTTTTTTTCCCAAGCCCATTTGAATAGTCTATTGTTCACCATTTATTATGAATTAAAAAAAAAAATCAAGGCCAAAATACAATATTCACTCTCTAAGTTTCACCACTTTTCATTTCAGTTTTCTAAGTTTGCATTTTGTCATTTCAGGCCTCTAAGTTTCAAATCTCCTCAATTAAGTCCTCCGTTAATTCACATCCATATTTGCCGTTAACTTACCTAAAATGACGTTGTTTTGGCTATAATTTAATATTTAATTATTTATTTCTTGATTTTTAAAAAATGTTAATTAAAAAAAACATAAAATTAAAATAACCCATTTACCCCACGGTCTCCACCCAACCTATTCTAAAGAACAAAAAAATCTCTAGCCTAACCCAAATGTGAGAGACCAAAAGAGGGTGAAAGAGAGATCGAGAGGGAGAAGGAGGTGTTTTCGGTGGCTTTGCTCTAGGGTTTCTCAGTGGCTTAGCTCCACTCCAGAAGGTCTACTTGGCGGCTCCGGCCAAGAAGAAGAAGAAGAAGAAGCAATAGATGGGAGAATATATGATTAGGAAAAAAAAAAGAGCTTTAACGTGAAAAAAAAAAATCATAACTCTTTGAATTATCATCTTTCATTTATATTTTCCTCAAAGAACAGTTTTTTCTTTCTTAGTATTGTTAGTGTTGTTGTTGTTTAATTGTATTATATGTATTTACCAAAAATTTGGATGAAAAGTGAGGCTTTGTGTTGTTGTATCCGGGAAGTCTTGGGATCGGAATGTGTTTAGTTTAGAGAAGTTCGTGTTCTTGTGGATTGGTTGGTGTCTCCAAGCTTTGTTGTTCCTCACAACTGCTACGGGTTTCTAGGTCCTTTTTTATTCTCATTTCATTGACTTTTAGTTTGGCTTGAATGTTTGGAACTCATTGATTCATCTATGGGAAACCCTTTTGTTTTTTTTTTTTTTTAACCTAAGGGAAGGACAATTAATGATGTTATGATACGCAGAGGCATAGCGATAATAGCTTAATTTTGCATATTTATATCATTATTAGAAAGAATTATCATACTTATTTTGAGTTAATTCATGCATTTTATAGTTGGTTTTGGAATAATGCTAAATAATCAATTTTGTGCTTAATTGAATTTTGCATGAATTTGTCTTTTGTAGGATAATGAAATTAAATAAGTGGATTTGTGCAAAGAAGAAAGCTAATGGACTTTACTTTTACAAGGGCCATGATGAAGTCAAAGAAGGCCAACCCAATTAAATTCGAGTCCAATTGGAGCAAGGAATCAAATGAAATTTGCACCAAATCCAAGTCCAGTTCAGATTAGGATTCCAGCCTGTGCACCAGTTAGTATTTGGAGCATAAATTTCGGCTCAGATGTCCAATCGAGATGATTCAAGTTGGGCTGGAAATTTAACTTAAAGGGCTACAATTTTTTATTTTACCAAAATTCCGAATTATGAAGTTAAATTGGCCGAAAATGTCGGTTAAGTGAAGCCTAAAAACCTAGGATTTTCTCCAAAGGAGAATTTAACTTGTAATAGGATTCCTTGACCTATTTAAAGGCTCTTTAGGGCAAAATTCATGAGGGAGCTGCCGTAGAATGTAATTTAGGTTTTCTTAAAATTTCTTTACAGTTTTTAGAGTTTTATTTGTGTTATGGCTTTCTAGAAGCCTTGTTAAGGCAAGGAGTGAAATCTAACCGTTTATTGGTATGTTCTTAACAATTATTTTATGGTTTTAATGCTTATGTTATTATGTTTTTGATTGATTTACTCATCTAGAAAAGTGTTTAGTTCTGTATAATTCTTTGATTTATCGTAGACTCCGGGCACGTTAAATGCTTAGTATTCCCTACGAACTAATTAACTTGTTTTGTTTTGCCTAAAATCAATCAATTTCATGAAACTACCTTAGACAATTAATTCTTGAGTTTTTATTGTTAAATCATCCGACTAAGATCTTCATTCGTATGAATTTTAGTTGAGTTATAAAATAAATATTGTTAAGACTACCAATAGATGTGTTGTGTGTGGATCCCTAAACTTTAACACCTTAATATATTGTTATTTTCTCTCAATTTAAATTAACTTTACTAAACCAGACAAAAATCTCTTCAATCAAACTTTATTATTTTAGTTTTATTTTCTTGTGGTTTGCTAATCAATTCCCTTTTCCCTGTGGATTCAACCTCGGACTTACCGAGTTATTACTTCGCGACAATCCTGCACTTGGGAGCATTATTTAAATCACATCATGTAGCTATGTGTAAAGGTGGGCCCCCCCCCCCAAAAATGATTTTTTTTTAAATATATATATATAATTATTTTAATGTTTACAAAATTTAGTCCACAAAAATAAGAGTTGCCCCCCCCCCCCAAAAATATTTGATTTAGTCCAATGATACTCTTAAAAAAAAAAATTGGTCTAACAGTTATAGAGATATAACATTATTTTTCGCAATTCTATTTTTTATTATAAAATGTGCTCTTATATTTGCTAAATATTTGATAAAGTTTGGCACCAAAGATATTTGAATCTATATCTTTTTCAACCAGTTATGTGGCAATTAACAAGTCATTAACTCGATCATCAAAAAAAATAATGTCACTAAAACTACACATGAAATGTCTCTTTAGTTGCCACATAATGGGTTAGAGCAAGATAGTTTCAAATATGTTTGGAGCCTAATTTATTCCTCCAAGTTTTCAACCATTCATTTTTATGAAAATTTCATTAGTTCAATTGAAAGATTTTTTACTTACTTTAGTATAAAATTTGATAATTTGTATCGAAAATGAAATTGTTTAGGAATTTCAATATAAAAATGGTAAAAATGAATTTTATTTGATTATTTTATGAAAGATCGCTATCAAACATAATTTTGATTGAAAATACTAAGCTTTTTTTTTTTTTTTTGGTTGGGTGTGTGTATATCTATAATTTATCAAATAAAAAAGTGTGTGTATATAATAAAAAAGCGTGTGTATATGTGTATGTGGGGGGTTGTCTTGATAAATATGTCAGTGCTGCAACTTGGCCCCCCAAACAAAAATTCTTGTCTCCACTCCTGATGGTACATACATGTATTTGGAATTATTGGTCCATTGGACTAATTGTTGGAGTGTGGTTTTCTATGAGAAGGACTTGTGTTTGTATAGTTGGTGTCCATATGGGTAACACTAAAAGAGGTGGGATGATGGGAAATAATAGGAGCCAACAACTAAGTAATGTGAGAAATAATAGCCATTAGTAATTTAGTTTATTTACTATGAGTATTTTTTTTTTTTTTTGATGGGAACTATGAGTATTGTTTTATTAACGTTAGAATTTGGTATTTGTTATTGTTTTTTATTTATTGTAAAGTTGGAGTTTATTTTTAGTTGTTAGAGTCCTCATAGGTAGGTTGGGTAGTTGAGTCATTGTAACTCACGTTATGGGCAGTTCCTTGTTTTTAGATCATAAACATAGTAGAGTCTTTATTTTTCGATGATTAAGTTGTAGCAACTGGTATGAAATTAGCCAAGTTTTATTCAGATAAGTTTAATCAAATTCCGAAATCCAAATTTTATTCCTTTGTGTGTTTTAATAAGTATTACTGTTTACTCAAAAAAAAAGAATAGGGATGTTTGTCCCACATTGGTTGTGTGTGTCTAGTGTCCGCTATTTATAACCCAAGTCTATAACTACAAAGGTTAGGCCCTTTTGTAGTTGTACTCTGGTTATGTAATGTATTATAAACCCGATTTAAAACACTATTATTATTTTCATGTGTGTTCTAATAAGTATTACTGTTTACTCAAAAAAAAAAAAAAAGTTAGTTATGATTTCAAAAAATGTCAAAAATACCCCTAATCTAATTAGATAATCCTTAATTATTCTTAAAAAATAAAAAATAAATAGGTTTAAATTTGTAATTCAACAAAATTCAAAAACAAAAAAAACTATCAGATAAACTTTTTTTCCTAAAAATTAGCACACTCTCTATTTGAATATATCTCGTTTAATAAAAATTTTTTTTTAAACTTACACACACTAAACCTAGCAGTTTACTTATTTTCAAATCCTAAATTTTAGTTTTTAAAAAATTCATTCCTAAGTAACCTCACTAACAATAGATAAATTCAAATTGAAAAATTACATTAAGCTCAAAATAATTATAAAAAAAAAAAACAGCATCATCGCACGTGCGGAGCACGTGTGATGAGGTTAGTAATAATTAAGGGCCGAGTAAGATCTACCTACAATATTTATGAACTACTATGTAGTATGTGCTAATATACGAGTAAGGAGTAACAATATTTTTATTATTTTTGTTTCTCAAAAAAAAAAAAATTTATTATTTTTTGTCAGTGAAAGACTAAAACTATACCTCAAGAGAGCACCAGACGTGATCAGATCAGAGGAGAAGCCTAAGCCACCAACAAAAGGTTTTAAGAGTAGGACCAGTGGTGAGAAAGAATGAGAGAGAGAGAGAAAAAAAAATGGTATGTGTAATTTTTTGATTTGTGATTGTTTTGTGGGTAATTTTGGTTTGACCGGATTTTTATTTTATGTTTTGGAATTTTTGACGGATTTTGGAATTTTTTATTTGTGATTGTTTTGTGTCTAATTTTTTAGATCGGATTTTATTTTATGGTTGAATTTTGGTTGGTCTAGTTAAAGATGTTATTTTTGAGCCAATTAATTTTGTTTAGACCAAAAATGTATTTTGGGTATCAATGTTTATCAGAATGTACTAAATTTTTTGTTCTTTGCTCACAATGATGCTTTCTTTTCCAAAATTTTGAGGCCGCATTCCACTTGGGCCTTAGTCATGGGCCTAAGTTTAGTCAAATTTTGTCAAATCCAACTTTATCCCCCTGAGTAATATATATGAACAATATTTTTATTTTTATTTTTCGGTGCTGTGTATTGGGCTTGGGGGAGTCCATTTCAAAGTGAAATGGAGAGTGTCTAGTTAAGGGACAGGATGCATCTAAATCAAGGGTGTAAAAACTACCACGTCAATTAAAATTTAAAGCACTTAACTCTAGAAGCTCAACTGTGGTTAAACAAAAGGGTTAACTCAGCAAACCCATCTTATCTCAATCTCTCTTCTCCATTGCCGAATATATCAAAATCACCAACGCCGAATATGGCAAACCCATCTTATTTTCCTTTGCCAAGCCAAATCTTACCCTCTTCTTTCTCCCATATCTTCTTCTCTCATGTCTCAATTTCGCTGATGGAAATCCTTTGGTGGTGGCCGGTGGGACAGCAAATTTCGATGGGATAACTGGATTTGGGTTTTTTTTTTTTTTTTTTTTTTTGGAGAGAAATTGGATTTGGGTTTAATAGCAATATTGTGATGGAATTTTGGACCTTGGTCCTTGGCTGGTGGTGGAGCTTTCAACAGGATGAGATAATTTCTGAGGAGTAAACCCACCCATATGAAAGGTTTTGATGAGACCGAAAAGGGGTCTGCAAGTATTTGAATGTACTTGTGTGACCGAGCCTTCTCAGCAAAGGTTAAGTTGAAGTAATTTCAGAAGAGTGTTTTGGTACTTTGGAGTGGGTTGGTGAGGCTGAAAGTTATTTGCAAGAAGTTGGATATACTTGCAAGATTGAATCATTTCAGCAGAGGTTAAGCTGAGGTAATTTCAGAAGAGTATTTGGATCGTTGGCGGCGATCACAGGGTGTAGAAGATGGGGAAGATGCGAGAATGGTGGCTGGTACAGCATGCAGAGTCATGGGGCTAGCCTCGCGTTTTTAAGAAGTCCAGGCGAAGTAATTTCCAAAGAATATACTTTGGATTACGGCGAGGACATGTGCGAAAGTGGTTGAATGTGCATGTGTCATTGTTTCACTCAGGTTAAGTTGAGGTAATTTCAGAAGCTTATGGATTCTGGGTATGCTGATGTTGGTGGTGAAGAAGATGGGGATGAAGCAAAGCGAATGGGTGAAACATACGCCCCCATGGCGCTGGCCCTGTATATTGGGGACCCTCTGGTGTAGATGTTTCTGGGAAGTACACCTTGGGATCCGGGACTTACTGCATGCTGGATGAGGTCCAACGGCAAGTCATAGAATGTGCCTGCGTGATGGGACCATGCCGACGAACGTTAAGTTGAAGTAATTTCAGAAGAGTACTTTCTGAAATACTTCAAGTAGATTTTAAGTTGGAGTAATTCCAGAAAAGTGTGTTCTAAGGTACCAGCAACGATGACTTTTGGGTCCCACACTAGTGGGAACATGGAATGAAGCTTTGGAGACCATTTACTGACACCAAAGGCTGATTTCTGATGAGCTGGTCCTTTGGAGTTTATGGTAAGTGTTGAATGAAAGACAATTTGTAGGATACCCCAACACTTTTTACCACCTTCATTTAATGCCACTTGTTGGAAAAGCATAGAAAAATGAAAGGTGGAGCTAACTTGTGATTCTGGTTTTAGAAACCAGTCAAGTTGTTGTTTGTTCTGAACCACTGCTTCTGCTGGAAGACCAAGCAATTGGAGAGAGATTACGGGAGCTCTAAGCTTAAGAGCAGGTGTTTCTGCTGGACTTAGATTTCCTGGCCAACCAAGTCCAAGGAAGCATGGAACGACAACGCATACCTTGTTATGAGTAATTTTATGAACAAATGTGGTCGTTAAGGGGAGAAACAAAATTTATTTGGATCTCAAAACTACAATGATGTTGTGAAGAGGGTTTCGACCGAACCATGAGAGGGTTGATCTCAAATCGATTATGAAGCAATATCGGTTGCTAGGTGTTGAGAATGATGAGGCCATAGTGAGAAATGGCTGTGAAAGGGAGGACTTGAAAATTTGAAAGAAGCAAATCTTCATTTCATGATTCAGTGTGTCTTTCTTGATGAGTTTTTGATGAATCCGGCCCTTCTATTTATAGTGGAGAGATGAAGAACGGTAGATGGGTAGTTAAGAATGGCGGTTGAGAATTTTTGATGAGAACGGTAGATGGGAACGGTAGGCACCGAACGGGAATGATAGGTTGAATTAGTGACCCAGTGTAATTTCAAGTTCAAGACACACTTGTGAGAGTTCATTTGTACTTTGGAAGGGAAGCCTTGATGAAGTTTGGAGAATAACCCTGAGGGAATCCAGACCAAGTGGATGAATCTCAAATTTTGATCTTGGGAGCTTAAGTTTTGGACACCGCTAGTACTTCGGAGAAGTGAGTCAGATAGGTGGTTTCCAAGTCCAAAACGAATAAGCGGATTTCAAAATCAGAATCTATGTGAAAATCTGATTAAGACAAGCTTTGCTTGGACATCTTGATTCTTGGTCAAAGTTCACATTAAAGCCAATAGCTGTAGAATCACACTATTTGAGCAATTTTGGATTCTCGAATGAAGAAATAGACCCCAAAATCAGAATTTACGTGAAAAATTGGGCAAGACAGGTCCTTCTTGAAAATTTTGACTTTTGGTCATGATTTGTGCAAAAGTTAACTTTCTGAAAATTGGACAGTTTGCACAATTTTCAAGTCTTGAACAAAGAAACGGATTCCAAAATCGGAATGTATGCGAAAAACTGAGTGAGACAGGCCTCTTTTGAAAATTTTGACTTTTTGGTCAAAGCCAAAGTTCAACTTGGTCAAAGCCTTTTTTTATTATTATTAATTTTTTTTTTTTTAGTTTCAGGCGGTTCGGACCGGGTCAGGTTTTCGAGTCAGTCCGGTCTGGTTGGACAAACGGGTTAAGTCAAGTCAATGGAGGATGACGTCATAAAACTGAGGCTCGTATTAGTATGGCGCGTGGATGCGCGTGGCACGTGGCGCGCGTGTCACGTGGAACGCATGGCGCGTGTTGCGTGGTTTGGTGAGGGCTGTGCGTGTTGGCGCGTGTGCCTGAGGTTTTGAACGCAGGCAGCTCCGGAGGCACGTGGCAGCGTCTTTGGTCTCGACTTTTTTGGGCTTTGTCGATCTAAGGCCGTAGAAGACCATGGTATAGTCAATTTTCTAAAATTATGGGCAGATTTGCACAAATTTGAAGGACTAGGCCGCGAGTCGTTTGAAAGATCATGGCTTCGCGTGGAGGGGCATGAGGGCTCTATTGTTGATGAGCTTTCTGGGTTTTGCACATTGAGGGCCGCTGGATCGAGTGGTAATACCATTTCCTTGAAATGAAGTCTGGATTTGTACGAATATGAAGGAGTAAACTGCGATCCTCTGAAGCTTTTGGCGGAGCGTGGCAGAGCGAGGTCGGGCATCTGGACCTGAATTTTTCAGGTTAGGTGGATCGAAGGTTGTAGAAGATTTCTGTGGGTTGAATTTTGTGAACTCCTGTCAGAAGTTTTAGAAATCCGGAATGGGAGACCACAGGTATTGTTGGACTTGTTGCCACCTTGGTCTACTTTCGCGGTGGCCATTCTGACAACGTTTGACAACCCAGGCAGGGAGTGGTTCCAGGGTAACCACTGAGTGTCTTTGTTGTTCTCAAGGGGTTGGTGACACAGTAGAACAAGATACTTCCCTTGCCGGCCTAGAACTTCATCCAAAGTCTTGTGCCATAGTTTCTCTTAGAGGACATGTTACCCTCTACAGGCCTATAGGATTTTTTTCCTGAGGTCTAGTGTGGCAATTTCTCTCTGACAACATGATCTTTTATGAACATCTATCCTCTCCCTTTTTTTTTCAAGGTTCGGTGCAGTATCCTTTGAAAATATGGTGTTTCTCCTATTCACACACCTCTTTCCTTTTGTCCATTAGCTTCCAAGGATCCCTATATAAAGCCATCCGGAGCATGCACTAAGTTTGCACAAAGCATTGTCTTCAGTGGAGTGGGTAGCTTAATACCCTTCAGTGTAGACAAAATCTCCCTTTCTACTCTCTTCTTCTTCTTCTTCTTCTTCTTCTTCTTCTTTTTTTTTTTTTTTTTTTTTTTTTTGACAGACTATCATGACGCTCTTTTTCAAATATTCGAAGATTGGTCAAGAAACAGCCTTATTCATTTGTAAGGAGAAAGATGACAAGGATGCAAAGGCTACGACTTTGATTGTTCGTCCGCCCATAATTGGAAGATTTTCAGAGAGACGGGGTCGTAACTCTCATCCTCTCCATCTGCCGAAATGGTCACAGGTCGTTCCTTCTGATGGCAATTCTAACTTAGGGGCAACTATCCTTCTTGCTGCACATCACAAAAATGTTGCTGGCACAAAGCCGTACAACACTCTAGGGCGAAAGATAATTGCACAACATGCCGATTGGGATTCGTCTTTCAGCGCGAACGGAGGGTTTTCCTACTTCTCCCTTTATTGGGATTGGTTAGAAGATGTTCTTGGTCGGTGTAAACGACTCCTTGATGTGACCCACCTCTACAGTGTTGTCTTTACCTCCTTGTTCACGTATGATTATGACGAGAATCTCATGAAAGCATTTTGCGAGTGTTGGATTCCGTCAACCAATACCCTCCATACCTCAGTTGGGGAAATTTCCATCACACCGTGGGATCTTTCCATTCTTGGCGGACTTCCTTGCACAGGTGCATTTTATGATGAAGTAGTGCCCAAGGCGTAAGAGCTAAATGGAACCAACGACCAAGGACGACCCTACCTACCATGCAGCTGTCGCTACCTTTTCATGGCGTATCATCACCTTCAAAACCGGTTAAAGAGACAAGGGAAAGTGAGTGTTCGCGACTGGATTACTTTTTGGTACAGAGGGAATGGCAAGTACCCGGCTCCTAGAAAATCAGCGAGACGGACAACCATCCCCAAGTGTAGTCAGAATCCTTTGGGCAAGATAAACAAGCATGGACCATGGTCTGATAAAGAACACGGGGTCTTTGCGGATCTTCAAGTTGAGGATGACTTAAAGGAAGAGACTTACTTATCAGCACTTCTTTCCTGTTGGCTGTGCATATTTGTCTTTCCTATCAAGGATCAGAATAGCATCCGTCCAGGCACTTTCAAGATCGCCAGTTCCATGGCCAATGGTCGTTCATTTGGCCTTGCTACCCCAGTATTGGCTAGCATTTATCGTGGACTTAACACCATTTCTTCCTCTCCTACTCTCCGAGCAAGTCTGGGGCTAGTTTTGCCATTCATTATGTTTATGCCTAGGTAGGTCATCTTTTCAGAAGCAATCGCATCACCCATGACGATCTATCTGATCCTTTGATGACTAAATACTCCGATGTAGGCTACGCCTCTCCGTTCAGCGAGTTCTCCGCACGAAAGCACATACGGACCACCACCAACTTCCTTTGGCATGGGACTACTTTCAAGAAAAGCTACGACCAGACATTCATTGACAACGATCATTTATCCATTCCGAAGTTTGACTACTTTATGAGCCTTCGCTCGGGCTATTTGTCACTCCGATGTGAAGATCAACATATTGTAGAAGCATAGAGTCCCCACAGATTCAGTCGGCGCTTTGGATTTCATCAAGACATTCCAAGTGACTTGAAGGAAGAAATTCATACAGGCTCTTTAAAAGATCTATACCAATTCTACCAATCTTTCACTTGCTGAAACACAGATTCCCAGGTACTCATTTTGGCTTTTGCAACAGACTTTGAAAGCCGGGTCAGACATAGCTACAAGCAATGGTGGGAAGGAGTTTGTAGAGATGATTTTACCAGAGGAACAGACTTTCTAGCCGACATTGCCTCCCATGTTAAATTACTAACATCCAACAAATCTCAGAAGGGAAAGAGGGAACTACAAGACTCATACATTCCACAACCTTTGTCAAAGTTTGCGTAACCTCTTTTTGAAGATAATCGTTATTCAAAAGACTTATCTCTAGATGTTGGAGTTGCTCGAAGTCAAGGCATCAAAGGTTCGCCTACCATACCAGCTAGGGATGCCATTAAGATTTTTGAAGAGGAGGTGTGTAACGAATTTGACCACAACTGGAAACCTTTGAAGAGTCCAATGAAGGGTGTTGATGCGGGGACTTCTACTGATCATGCACATCTTCCTACAAACAGTGAGTCTTCTATTTCGAAGCCATCTGCGAAGAGTTCGGATTTCAAAAGGCGTAAGTTTGCTGAAGTTGGTACGTCATCCAAATTTTCGATGGAGACAAAAAGGGCACCTCTCTCATCCTTGCAACCGACTAACCCTCCGAAAGTCTCGATGTTTCAGGCCAAGGCGCATATTTCTTCCGTGCGTAGGAAAGGGGCTTCTATGCTAGGAGATGTTCTTCTAAACAGGCTTTCGAATATTTCTGTAGACAACATCCTCCCACAAGTTGAAGTACATGAAATTTATAGTGGGGTTGAAAGTCTTGGAGTGGACCCTCAATACTTGCGCGAAAATGTTGACAAATATTGTGAGGGTATCGCAGACTATTTGAAGATGAAAGAATCTCTTAATAAACGACCAAGTCCTGTTATCATAATTCAACGTGAGGCTGAAGTTGAATTCCTCCTTTCTGAAGCATTGCATGAGAAAGCATCTTTAGAGGCCAAGCTTGATACTATTAGATTGAGGATGGCTGACCTGCAAATTGAGATTGTTCAATTGGAGCAATCATTGTCTCAAGTTGAAACTCATCAAGTTGAACAAGACGATGTTGTTCAAACCTTAGAAGAACAGCTTGAAGAAGTCAAATCCGCTCCCGTTCTTGAAGACTAGGATATGAAGGCTTTAGAGAAGATACGAGTCCTTTTGGAAGATAATCATTCTAGCTTGAAAGACTTGAAATGGATGTCGTAATCTTTTTGTTTTAATTCCCTTCATATGTATCATCATTCTTTTCTCTGTACTAGCTTGAAAGACTTTATTTTTTTACTCTCTTTTTTTTTTTAGTCACAATTTGATCATTTTTTTTTTAATGCATGACTAAACTTTAGCAAAGATACTAAGTTGCCTACGTACCCTCAAGAGGGATCAAGTCATCACGTAGTTCAAAAGATTTTTTTTTTTTTTTTTTTTTTTAACAAAAGGGAGGGCTCACGTGTGTAATCCTTGCCCCACGCCCCACGGCATTTCATGGGTACCAATTGCGCAATAATAGGTATCACCACTACTCGAACCCGAGACCTCGACCTCAAGGGTGACATGGGCATCCAACCACTACGCCACACTCGCAATTGGTGACATAGAGTGTGATTAATTTCTCCTTATTGGTACGCTTTCAAAGGTAATGAGAAGACATCATATACCCTTGAAGCGCTGCAGTGGGTAGTTTAAGCTCTTACCGAGGAGCAATCCTCGATTTTTCAAGTGTAAAAGTGTTTAAGGAACTTCCCATTGATGGGGCCGATCCTTACGCCATTATTGTCAATCAATTTGTAAGCTCCAATGGTGTTTGTCCCCTGCTTGAGAGTTGGAAGTACATCACAAGCAATGGTCACATGGTTTGACCCAACAACTTCATCAAAGTCTAGATCAATCTTGTTTTCTTTGGCAAGCTTCATGATTTGTTCTTTGAAGACGAAGCATTTTTGAATTGGGTGGCCAATGATGCGATGATATTTGCAGTAGTTAGGGTCATCAACTTTTCCCATGTCTTCTGGTCGCTTGCATTCTGGCAATTCAATCAGATTCAATTGCAATAGTTGTTCTAAGATGTTTGGCACATCTTCATCAGGGAACGGATATGCTTTTTGCTCACATTCCTTAAAAGTCAGGCGACGCATTTCGTTCTTTTGCCATCCTTCAAGCCGCTTTTCATTTACATTTGCTCCTTTTCCTGGAACTTTAACTACAGCAGTGTTAACAACCATTGAGTCTTTGAGGTTGACTTTTGCATTCCTATCATTCTTCCTTACTTCCTTTTTGCTTTCCTCAAGTATGTGAGGGTTTGTACTTCCATGGCTAGCAATGCTCAACTCCATGTCGTGTGCACGAGTTGCTAACTCTTCAAATGTTCGGGGCTTTATCCCTTGAAGGATGTAAAGAAGTCTCCAATGCATGTCTTGGATGCACATCTCTACAGCAGATATTTCAGAAAGTCTATCCTTGCAATCTAGACTCAAAGAACGCCACCGATTAATATAATCAACGACGGGCTCATCCTTCCACTATTTAGTTTTGGTAAGCTCCATCATGCCTACCATGTGCCGTGTGCTATAGAATCGGTCAAGAAATCCTCTTTCCAGTTGTTCCCAACTGTCGATTGACTCAAGTTCTAAGTCTGTATACCAATCAAAGGCATTTCCCTTGAGCGAACGGACAAATTGCTTTACAAGGAGACCACCTTGAGTCCCTGCGTTCTCACAAGTTTCTACAAAGTGAGCAATATGTTGCTTAGGATTTCCTTTGCCATCAAACCGCAAGAACTTGGGGGGTTGATACCTATTTGGCATTCTCATGTTGTCGATGCGCTTTGTATAGGGTTTTGAATATGTGAGAAAACTTGTAGAAGAACCTCTATATTGTGCTCGGATGGTATTTGTTATCATGTCTTGCAATTGTTGAACTGATAACGAAGCAACCGAAATAGATTGTTCCTGTTGAGGAGTGTTTTGATTTTCTTTCCCTTTGTCATTCTTTGTAGAAGTGAAGCCAAATGGGAACTTAGGACCATGGCTTGATTCGCCAAGATCTTGTATTTCAAGTTTATTCATTAGAGTTGCAATTTAGAGGTCCTTATCTTCTAGTGCTTTTGTGAAAAGGACGATACTTTGCTCCATTTCAGCCATCTTTTCTTCCATAGTAGAGGTGTTAGTCATCATGACTGACACATCTTCCCAAGATGATGGAGAAGAAAGTGATTTGAAGTGAGCACGTGAAATCTCATCTTTTGGGTTCCCTTTGATGGGAGAGAAATCGTGTGACCAACTTCTTGTGAAGGAAGAAGGGGATTTGCCCCCATACTTGAGGTGTTCCAAGGTGGAGATATCCTTGTTAATGACCTTGTTTCTTGTAAAAGGGTCTAAGGAGATGATTTTTTGGACCTTGGCTTCCTTGGTTGATTGAAATTGAAGTTGATTGTTTGCTTTAGGTTGGCTGTGATTGATTGCACCAATGCAGTTGTTGATGGTAGCCGTACCAAGTCTAACTAAAGTAGCTCTTGTTGAAGCTTGAATGTTCTTGCTAGAGGCCATTGAAGCTGGTAGCAAGGTGATGTTGATTTCTTTCTTTGAAGGAGAATGAGATGAGAGGCAGAGAGGTCCCACCGGGCGTGCTAGAATTTGTGGACGACTAAATTTCTCAGTTCGAAATGAGTCAAACAAGTAAAATAGTTTCACAAATGCGAATTTGTATTGATGAAGTGGTACAATTCTCTGTGATTACAAAAGAGTGATCTTCTGATTCGATCTCCTTGAAAGATTTGTTGATTGGATTTGTAGTAATGTGATTTTGATTCGAACACCAAATATACTTCAATTTGGTTGAAGAATGGATCGAAGATATTTGAAACGGAATTACAATGAATCTTTGGCTATGAGCTTATTAGAAATTCTTTGTTCTTCACGTTCTTTGTGTGTTCTTCGTGTTCTTTGTGTTCTTCGTGCGTTCTTCCTTTTTGAGGGTTTGTGGTGGAAGTTCTTGGTGCTTTAGAGGCTTGAATCCGTAGAGTTTCGCTAATTTGTGGTTTGTTGAGGTTTCTGGAGGCTTTCGAGCTTGATTCCAGTGAACTTTGAGATCTAGGCAAGTAGTTTGGATGATTCTACTCCGAATGTTCTTTGTATTTGAAGGTTTGTGGCGGAAATTCTTCGGGGTTTTGGAGGCTTGAATCCATTGTGCTTCACCAATTTGTGGTTGTTGGGGTTTCTGGAGGCTTTTGAACTTGATTCCAGTGACCTTTGAGATCTAGGCAGGTAGTTTAGATAATTCTATTTAGAATGTTCGTTGCATTTGAGATCGAAGTTCTTGAAGTTGCTGGAGGCTTCAGGGCTTAATTCCAACAGAGCTTCAGTACTTCTAAATCTTCTTTGATGTTGCTTATGCTCTAGATGGCTTGGTGTCCTCCTAAATGTCTTAGGAAGGCTTCTATTTATAGGAATTTGGGAGTGGATGAGCGACACGTGGCGGAGTCTGATTGGTGACACATGTCATAGCCTGATTGGTCTGCTTATGTCATCGCTTACACGTGCTGGACTGATTATGTCATCGCTTACACGTGCGAGACTGCTTATGTCATCGCTTATATGCGCTGATGCGTGATTGGTTTTTGCATGACACTTGGCAAATTTTTGTTGGTTTCTGAGTAGTGATAGCAAAACCTAATAGTAATACGTGGCGTTTTGTAATTGACTGTATTTTGTGGACTTGGTAGTGTGACGTGTCAGCTTGTGATAGGTCAGAAATTTTTCCCTCTCTACAGTATCAACTCGGTGGCCAATATTCAAACGTAAAGGTTATTGTTTTCATTCCTTTTACGTTTGTTGCAGACAACCGTATGACCAGTCCACGTATGACATACGTGTTCTACCGAATAATGGATGGTGAGTTGCAAGTTAAAATAACCCAGTCTGTAACCCCAAAATTAATAAATCTCAATATTAAGAGGTCTCACTCAGTTCAGTTATCTACCAAAAACATTAATGAAGCTGATCTCAAACGCAAAAGAATACATTTTCGTTGTGACCTTAGCCCATTCTTAAATCTTGGTCCTCAAGATGTTGTCCAAGACTTTTTGAACGGCATATCACAAGGGGTTAGGATCAGCTGTGGAGATTATCAGGATACTCGAGGGGAGTATTGTCCTACTGGAAGTTCTCAAGTTGGCGATATAGAAAGCTCTTTTTGGCTTGAATGCTCCGATCTCATTGATTCGGATCCTGCTCTCCTTAGGATAAATCAGGAGATCGCTCTAATTGCTTGTTATTGGGAGTTTGGTATTGCTCACTTCGAGTTTGCACTGCTATGGTATAAAATATTTGAAATTTTATATACATATATTTTAATCTTGTTTTCAATTTTCTAAGTATATTCTCGTTTGTTGGCCAGAGTCAGATTCTAAGGGAGACGTGTTGCTGATGAGCTGTGTTGTCCTTCTTGTTGGACTGTTGCTGGATTCTGTTTTTAAAATTTTATTTATGTTTGATGTTATGTATGGACAATATTAATTTAGGTTTGCTGTTCAGTATTAACTTTTTTTTTTGAAGGATAATGTACTAACTTTATTAAACTCTATATTTCCT
The DNA here is from genome assembly GCA_030021035.2 of Notholithocarpus densiflorus. Classification (NCBI taxonomy): domain Eukaryota; kingdom Viridiplantae; phylum Streptophyta; class Magnoliopsida; order Fagales; family Fagaceae; genus Notholithocarpus; species Notholithocarpus densiflorus. The sequence goes on along the minus strand of JARYZH020000009.1, from coordinate 8,053,360 downwards.
GTCTTTGTTATAAGTTTGTTAAACTCTATATTTCCTGTTCCTGTATGAACTTTTGTGGTATATGCTTCTTTAATCTTTTCGTGCTGGACAACATCTTATGAAATTTTATTATTACGTGGTTTTTATTATTTTGGACCAATTTGTTTCTATTCGTAATATTCGTATGCGTCCACCATTGCGGCCTTTCTCTCAACCCTGACTGTGCCACTGCCCAGTGAGTTTTCTCAATCTAAATTTTTTTGAAGCTCTGTTTGGTTGCTGGGAAAACGAAGGAAAACAAATTATGATCCCACAATTTTGTTGATTTATGTGCTGAATTTGGTTTCTTTTTTATGTGGGTTATTTTAAGTCGTTGGTTTTGAGCTTAGGGATTGAAATGTGTTAGCCCTGCCATCTTATGGTTAAAATTTTGCTTTGCTTTGCCTAATTCTGAACTCTTGCTGGGAAAGCATAAGAATAAGAGAGGAAAAAAGAGAATGTTCGTGGTTTTGTTTCTTAATATTTAGATATGGATTTACTTTTATATATGTATGGATTTGAGAAATATAACATCTTTTTTAAAGTTGGTTTAGAATGGTAACTATTATAAAACAACAACCACCTGATGTGGGTTGGGTGGCTCCCCCGCCTGAATATTATAAAATAAATGTTGATGGTGCTACTGCGGGGGAGAGGAGTATGTCCTGTGCGGGTGTGGTTATCCGAGATAGCAGGGGCTTGGTGATTGCTGCGGGTAGCAAAGTTTTGAATGGAGCTTATGTTGCGGAGGTCACGAAAGCTCTTGCTGTAGAGGAAGGAATCCGCTTGGCTAAGGAGTTGGAGCTTCTCCAAGTAATCATCGAGTCTGATTCAGTCGTGGTGGTTGAAGCCGTTAGTGCAGGCAATTGTAATGGAGAGCTGGGTCTGATTGTTCAAGGTTCTTTAGAGCTTCTGCATTCCTTTAAGAGCTGGAAAGTGAGGCACCTGAAAAGGGACTACAACAAGGCAGCACATGACTTGGCACAAGTTGCTAAGGCAACTGGAATATCTCAACAGTGGAGAGGTTCAGAGCCTCCAATGATCCAGAGGGTTCTTCTAGTGGATAGGGCTAAATGTTAAGTTTGTATTTATCTTCTATGTTTCTGCCTCTCCTTGGGCCTCTGTTGTACGCCAATTTCAGGTTAATGAAATATCCAAGTTCAGTTTCAAAAAAAAAGAATGGTAACTATTCATTTAGTTCCACACTTGGATCACATATCCTGATCAATGGTAACTAATATTTAAAACATAGAGAATACATGAAATTCGTGAATGCATTTTTTTTTCTTGGACATGAAAGTTGTAAAAATGAAATCTTGGCCTAAAGGCAGAGCCGGCTCAAGGTATTGTGGGGCCTAAGGCGACAACTTTAAGTGAGGTCTATTCTTATACTTTGAATATTGATAGAATATTTATTTAACTTTTGGTTTTTTTTTTTTCATTTAAAATCTATTTTTTTAGAAAAAAAAATACAAATTAAAATGAACCCATCGTGTTACTCAATGACTATACAATTAAAATAAACATTATTTATTGAATGAAGTAACCAAATACTAAAAAATTATGATTGAAAAGTTTAATAAAGTTATATATTTGATATTTCTAAATAGAATTTGAGTATAAATTTATTTACTAGTAGAAGATTAATGAGTTCTTTTAACATTTATGTATAAGAGATTAAATGATTGACCCATTCAATGAAAATATTTTTCTTTAACTGGTTTTTCTTTGATAAAAAACAAATACTTTTTTATTTATTGGTGAATATTTAGGGCTTAATTAATACTTCTATTGGTACAAGAATATCTCTATTGGTAAAAATGTAGAGGCCCTTTTTCATTGGTGGTCTTAGGCGGTTGCATTTTTGGCTCACCCATTGAGCCAGCACTGCCTAAAGGATTCAGGTTTAATTTGTTTAGAAGCTTAGAAAATACCATTCACATTTAAGCAAACTTCATGAATATCAATTACTGAGTTTGGTCAGGTTACAGAATCACAACACTCTTAATTGAAGATTTGCATGATTTTGTAACTTTTGTTACATGAGCAGGGTTATCCAGCTCAAATGACCAATTCCAGCATTTTTTTCAAGAACAATTTGGCTGAATGATCACATCCAAGATGGGTATGACCGTGTGAGATAGTTCTGAGCCAAAGACCCTCAACTCAACTGTAAATGTTAGTGCCTAACAATCTCACAAGCTTTATCATATTCGGAAGATTTTTGCGAGAATTAAAAAAATTGAGAGGTGGAAGAGGTTATCTAGATGTGACTTGTGAGGTTTTCAAAACTGGTTTATCTCTTAGAGATGAATGTTTTTTTGTCCAGGAGGGTATTTTTACATGCTAGATTGTGTAACTTTTATATATTTTTGTAGTTATGTTGTCAGTGGGTTACTCAAGGAGGAGCTTTCTGTTGTAAACAAGCTAGAGCCTACTAGCTTATATACATGACAAGATGAAAACAAGATTATGCTAGAATGAATTGTACCATCCTATTTATCTTACAATGGATTGCAAAATCCTATCTATTTTATAATTGTAAATTTTATTGTTATAGAAGTGTAGCTGGAAAGGCAAGAGTTCTTTGCCAAGGCAACTTGGTGTAATTTTGGTGCTTCTGGTTTTGCTTAGTTTTATTTATTTTCACTTTCAAATAAACATAGTTGATTGATTCCTAACTTTCAATATGTAATGTGTTAATTATATTTGTGAATGCATAGCAAATTTATTCCATAATTGATCCATTATGCTCAATGCCTAACCACATTCTAATATATCCATAAATGAAGTCAAATGCTATTTGCATTCCCACATGAGATTATAGAGTAAAAAGAATTCAAAGAAGAGATCATTTTTTTAATTAATGCATACTTATCAAAGTACATATCTACAACTCAGAACATTGTTCCACATGAGATAAAGAGCGAAATTGTCTTTCATATATCATTTGGAACAATGTTCTGAGTTGTAGATATGTTCACTTCAACCTACTCATAGTTACCATTGATAATAAAATGACTTGTAGTAGATGGACATTTGCTATGTGTTCTTTTTTTTTTTTTTTCATCAATGAATTTCTTTTCTTACTGATGATAAAATTTAAAAGGAAAAAAAATGGACATTAGCTATGCATTCCTGTGGAAATAAAACCACATGAGAATTTTAATTCCAATAAATTACGACTGACTTATGTTGCAAAGGTGTAGCTCAATTTGATAAGTCTATGCTGTTGATATGTATTAACTATTAACATATTAAATTGGCAAGGACATATACTAGTATACCACGTACCTAATGTGTTACTTATATCCGGATTTGGTGAAGTAATACAGTGAAGACTGAAGCCACAGTGCGTGGATTCCCAATGCCTTTTAAATTAGATCAAGTAATCTAGACTGGATATCAACAGATTTGTGTGGCTGTTTGGAGGGCTCTAGTAGTAGCAAAATACAGAGGTCTTTCAAGAATAATCGTTCCTTTAGCTAGTGCTGAAGATGCTGCTACATATATGTCAGCATAAAACAGCTTACACTTCCAAGTAGTATCATAGGAAACTTTAATATTTGATAGATCACCAGGCAGTTGCAAGGAGGGCTTAGAGTGAGTGATAATGATGTTAACGAGTATCGTAAGGTGCTCGTTAAGGATGATATTGTGGGTCCATCTAATAAAAAATTGGTATAATATCTTTCATGCCCTTGAGTTGGAACTGTTATACCTTATTCTGACATAGTATCTTAAAATGCAACCAAAAAAAAAACATTTTCCTTGTGTAGTAATTTCAAACTTTAATAGCAGGAAATAACATTGTATAATACGATTCTAATGTTCAACTGGCGCTACTGCTGTCAGCAAAGTAAAATAATAAAGGGAAACTATAGGTTTGGTCTCTGACTTTTACGTAGTATGTTAATTTGGTCTCTAACATTTTACATGTGTAAATTTAGTTCCTAACGTTTTAATATTATGTCAAAATAGTTTTTACCGTTAAAGGATGGATGAAAAATAATGACATGACTAAGTGTGCGTTTGGCTCCAGCTTAAAAAACCAGTTTATTTTACTATTCAGTTCATTTTTGCTACTATTCATGAGCTCCACTACACTTTTTAGTACTATTTATGGGTCTCACTATACCATTTCAGCTAACTTTTACCTTTATCTACAGTACTTTCAACAAAAAATTTTCAGTTTCAGCAAAATAAGCGGATCCCAAACAGACCCTAACAGTCAAAATTAAAAAAAAAAAAAAAAAAAAAAAAGTTAGCACTAATAACCCAGAATTTTCTTTTCCTTTGCTTTCTCGAGAACCATTTTGGGGTTAAAAACCCAAAACTGAAAACTCATATTCATTCATTTTCCCATAATTTCCCGGCAACTAAAAAAATAAAAAAAAAACCTTCAAAGCTCATGAAAGCCATTCTTAAATCCCCATTCCCAGATTAAACAACAAAACTTAGCACGTGGTGGAGTGGAGAGCAGCAAAAAGATTTCCCTCCCTACTATCTTTATTCAACGGCCAGAAACTCATATGGTGGAATTTTGTTGAGAATCTGCAGCTTTTAATTGATATCTGTGCGGGTTCACTTGCCGATGAGAACTATGGTTTCCTCCTGGCTAATAACCCATATAATTTTCCTCCTAGCTGATAAGGAAACTCTGGGTTTTTAATCCCTAAACCTCAATATAAGGATGATCCCTAAACAAATGGGTTAATCCCTAAATCTATGTTAATCTTTGAATTTTTCTCTTAGCAGTCATGGACCCCACCTATAAACCTCAATATAGGGAGTGACCTTGTTCTTTTATGCACCAAAACCATTACTAAGCTAGACCTCTAAAGAAAAAATAATTCCTTTTGGTTGTAATCTTGGGCCATTCGTGGAATCTGGTCCGGTTGATGGTTTTGTATTATTTTGGAACAATTACTTTTATGTAATTTTATTATCATGGTTTGTATTATTTTGGACCTATTACTTTTATGTAATTTTATTATTTGGCTTGTATTATTTTGGACCAATTTCTTTTATGTAATTTTATTATTAGATTGAATTGATGTAACTCATCTTCCTACGATTAATATGGTATTAGTAATTTTATGTTATCTTTGACTCTCAAAGTGCATTTGTGCCAGATAGGCTTATCACAGACAATACTACTGTGGCTTTTGAAATGTTACACATAATGCAGAATAGAAGACAAGGGAAGGTTAGGCACATGGTAGTCAAGCTCAATATTAGCAAGGCTTATGACAGGGTGGAATGAGATTTCCTTGAAAGAATCATGTTGAGGCTGGGCTTTCTGGTGCCTTGGGTGAATCTAGCAATGACGACAGTGCACACAACCTTATACTCTATCCTCATCAATGGCGAGCCCCGTGGCTATGTAACCCCCTCAAGGGGTATCAAACAAGGTGACCCATTGTCTCCATATCTCTTCCTCCTTTGTGCCGAAGGTCTCTCTTCTTTGCTGCAGAAAGCCACCGAATCTCACCAGTTGAAATGCCAAGGGGGTGTTCGAATTTCACACCTACTTTTCGCTGATGATAGTCTGCTCTTTTGTGAAGCTAAACCCGATGAATGCCACCGGTGACTGGAATTGCTTACACGGTATGAAGAAGCTTCTGGGCAGGCTATTAATCGACAAAAGACTACCTTTCTTTAGTCGAAACACTAGCCGTGGGGTGCAAGAACATATTCGGGCAATGTTTGGGGCATAAATTTTGACAAACTGCGAGAGATATCTAGGTTTGCCTATGGTGGGGGTAAGTCAAAGGTGAGCACCTTTAAAGAGCTCTAGGAAAGGATTACTTAAAGGGTGATGGGGTGGAAAGAAAAGTATATTTCTAAGGCTGGTAGAGAGGTTCTTATCAAGACGGTGGCTCAAGTTATCCCCACTTACTCCATGAGCATTTTCAAAATACCTAGGGCAACATGCGATGGTATAAACTCAGCTTTGGCTAAGTATTGGTGGGGACAAACTCGGAACAAACAAAAGATTCATTGGATTAATTGGAGTAAGTTGTGTGCCCCTAAAGATAGAGGTGATATGGGTTTTCGAGATATTCATGCGTTTAACCTTGCAATGTTAGCCAAGCAGGCATGGCGACTAATTCATGGAACTCATTCTCTATTCTATAGGGTGTACAAAGCCAGGTACTTCCCCACGTGTTCTTTCAGGGAGGCAGAACTAGGGAACAATCCCTCTTATGTCTGGCATAGCCTACTCAGTGCTAGGGAGTTACTACGGTCGGGTCGGTATGGCAAGTTGGAGATGGAAACACGATTGGCATTTAGAGTCACAAGTGGCTCCCTCATCCCCCATTGTTCCGTGATGGTGTGGACCTATCTTTGAAGGTTTGTGACTTCATTGATCCACACACTAAGCAGTGGGATCGAGGTAAGGTTAACTCCTGGTTCTTGCCATCGTCGAGGGATGAAGTGCTCAGAATTCGTTTGGGAACCTTGGAGGTGCGGGATAAACTGCGTTGGAATGAGAACAAGTCCCAGACCTTCTCAGTACGAACTACATATCGTGTAGCTCTTCGGATGAACTAGGTCCGATGGCAGAGCACTCCATGGCTCGTGAGGATAAACAGGTCTGGAATAGAATATGGAAACTACCCATCCCTCCGAAAGTGCGAAACTTTGTGTGGCGTGCTAGCTCGAACATTCTACCCACCCGAGCCAACCTTGTCCGTCGAAAGGTCCCTGTCGACCCGAAGTGTGCAATCTGTGGAATGCAAGATAAGACAGTTATCCATAGTCTCTGGCAATGCCCCTTAGCCCGAAATGCTTGGGCACTGGTTCTAGGGAAGGTGCAGAAATGTGACTCCTTGGCTCAGAATTTTCATGGCCACACTAGAACGTTGATGAAGAAACTGCCCAACAGAGATTTAGAAATATGGGGTGTGGTGGCCTGGTCCATTTGGAACGCGCGAAATCGTTTCCTTTTTGAAGCAACTCAGACTCCCCCTCATGCAATCCTGAAAGAAGCAGTGTCCTTGATGAAAGATTATTAGAGGCTAGCTCGTAGTATGCCTCATAGCTAAGCACCTGTGTGTGCCCCATACTCTTTTTTGAGATATGATGTATACCTTTTAGTTCTTTTTCTTTTTTTATGTGTTTGTCCTGACTAATGGGATTGGTCCGTGGGTCCCGCCCTGAGTTTTTGTTTCCTTTCTTTGTATCTTGTTTTTTCATTTTTCAATATACGTCTATCTTTTCTGTCAAAAAAATATGGTATTTCCTGGTAGATAAAAAAAAAAAAGTATTTCCTGAAATGTTACCTTTCCTTTGGGTATTTAGAACCTTTGACTTCATAGGAATAAAGTGATTTTCAACAACGATCAACTTAGTTGTGTGTTAAAACCATCTGTTTTGGCTCAAGCTTCAAGTCCGAGCCCCTATATATTATTTAGGCCAATGATGCTGTTTTGTTCCTATTGTATCTGTTGCGAGTTAATTAATAGAAATTTCCCTTTTTACCAAAAATTTTATTATTATGTGTTTGATTTATGTTTTTATTATTATTTTATTTTAAAAAGAAAGTTGGGTAGTGTAGAGAAACTTCAAATGTGGTCATAGAGTAAATGCTAGGATACTACTAATTTAATTATTATATAAATGTTAAAAAAATTAAGAATTCTGTGTACCATATTGTTGATATACCAACCACATTATTGGGTAGTAAGTTTATAAACATCTTGAACTAAATTTTATCTCTTTTTGATAGATCATATAGAATGCCCTGATAGCACCATAAATTAAAGTGGTATCTAAATTTCTATATTGTTTAATTAACAAATGTCCTGGGACACCATTAACCAGGCCCATTTTAAAAAATGTGTAAAAATATCATTTTAAAGAATAATTGTTCCTTTTAACTATTGCTGAAGCTGCTGCTACATGTCAGAATAAAACAGCTTACACTTCCAAGTAGTGTTATAGGAAACTTGAATATAATATTTGATAGATCATGAGGCAGTTGCAAGGAGTGCAATTTAGAGTTGCAAAACAGTTGCAAGGAAACCTGAATATAATATTTGATAGTTTCCAACAAGCAGTTGTAGAATAATCTTTCATGACCCTAAGTTGGAACTGTCATAACCTATTCTGAGATAATATCTAAAATGCAAGAAAGAAGTCGAGCAAAAAGATAAAAATTTAACACTACACTTTTTTGTGCCACACTCTTATGTTGCAGATTGTGAGAGTTGGAGAAAAAATGTTGAAACCATGTATAAGTAAACAGGTAGTCAGTCACAATCTATCACATAGGATAATTATAAAAAATAGTGTAGTTCTAGAATTACTCTCGCACGAAAATGGTGGTCATGTGGTACCTGGGTGCTGACCTCTTCTTGCTCTTACTGAGATATCAATTACACACGAGGGTCAAACAGGCATTTTCTGGTGCTTACAAATTGAATGATATTTCAACTTCAGCCACTAATGAATTACAATAATATAAAAACTGATTATCAGTTCTTTTTTTCTTTTTCTTTTTTGAAATTATGGGTACTGTACAGAGGTATTTCCACACTGTGACATTAGCACATACAGAAGTGAAGCTTAGCAAAGAGTTCACCTTAGACCAAAATGCAACTTAGACCTAAGCTTCTCTTTCAAGAACCAAACATTTGGAGATAATTGAAGTCAATTAAGAAAGTCCGAATTTCCATTGGGGCAAGTTCCGCCACTAGCTTTACTGGATCTACAGGCCCTCCCCTTACCACCTTGGATTCTTCAGCAGGGCCTTCTACTTCCCAGACTAACCTTTTCTTCTCCATCTCAGCTCTTTCTTGATTGGCAGACAAACTCACCTCTGTGACTTTACTTATCTGCAAAGAATATGGAATGAAACTAAGAATTATGATTTAACAACATATTTGCCAGTGATAGGAGTGATTTAGTCATGTACTTATTGTTCTTACCTCCTTTGGAAACAGCTTCTTCAAATCCACACTCGCCATCACTGAATAGTCCTTGTCCTCTCCAATCTTTGAACACATCAAAGAGCAACCAAGTCGAGTTTAGAATATATATTGATTGATGTATATATGTAAACCAAAGGGCAATAATTGATAAATCAGCTTAAGAGAAATGCTTAAAATTTATCGGTCACTTGTTAAAAACTCTTCTCAGATGATATTCAAGTTGGCACATAAGACAACAGACAAATGCCAGGAGTTTCCTTTTTTGGTTCTAGAGCAGGACTTGGGCATTTTGAAAGCAACTGATTCATAGTGCAACACTGCTACTCTGGTAAGATCATTGTAGATTGCAATGACTACCTCCATTTCCAGCGATATCCGATTCAAAATTACTCAACAGTAAATTGCAAAACAGTTCTCAAAGAAGTAGAAAGAAACTGTAGAAAGATTTTGGGAATGGATGAAAAAATTTTGACCATGGCAAGATAAACTAGAAGCTAGCAGATATGTGAACCCGTCACACATTGACAGGCATACATAATTAAATATGCATGAGAAAGAAACAAAGTTGGAGAAAAAGAAACCAACAGCCAATCACAGTTTGCATGAGAATGTATGTCTTGACTCATTCCACAACACACACGACCTACACGAAGAGCAATGTGATAGAGCAACCTAAAAAGCAAACCAGTTTCTTGAATTTGTACTTCAAAATACTTAAGGCTAAGGGTAGCCCATACAAATCTTTAAAGTTGGTATCTGTTTTTTAATAAACTTTTGAGTTGGTATCCAGAATGACCACTTTTAGCCTTATAAGCAGATAACCACACCTCATACAAGTGAGCCAACCGAAGAAGCACTTTTCCATTTGCAAGTTCCTGCAATATCAAAAAAAAAAAAAAAAATTATAACCACCCCGTCCTCATTAACATTAACAGGGCCCAACTTAGAAGAAATATTCATAAGGAATTTACCCATTACCTGGAGGGTTATCACAGCAATGTTGTTTGGTAAAGCATAGGAAGGATCGATTGCTGAGAAAGTAGGTACATGGGAATTTATCCAATTATTTCCATCCTGCAAAAAGGAAAACTAATCACCCGAGCATTGTGACCCCATGGCAACAAGTCAGTGTCAAGATTTTTCATTCACCTGCTCTGTGAAGGCCAAGAGAAGTGGAGAATAAATCTCCTGGCCAGCTGTGCGGCGCCACTTGGAACCTTCTCCTATATTATCAATTTTGAGATAAAATTTTCCTTGGACCTGCAATATAGCCATAGATCAATAAGAGGTGACAGCTGCAGTAAAAAGAGAAATAGCAAGGTCATAATATGGGTTTACACTCAATCTCTATTACAGCGCCTTCAAATAATGTTAATGTGTACTGTAGCAAAAAAAGCAACCATAATCTGATGGTCTATCATCAACTAAAGGACAATAAATTAAAAAATAAGTTTGATATTTAGTAACAAGGCAGCAGTAAAAAAGAAGAATAGGTTTAATAAGGTAAAAGCCTTGAGGGAAATGGCTCTTAAAGACAGCCAGAAGCCAAATTACACATGTACATCATATGATCTTCTTGAATATTTGAAAACTAACCACATGATCAGGTAGAAAAATAGTAACGAGAGAACCACACGTTCTTGTATGTGACATGGTAAGGGATGCTTACAATTTTTTTTTTTTTTTTTTTTTGGGGAGAAAAGGATGCTTACAGTTAAACCTTCACATTTAGCTAGGACACAAACTGTTTCATTTAATGCCTCACCAACACCTCTTGAATCATCATGAAGCAACCTCCTATGAAACAGAGAAGCACATCACATCAGAGATCATGAAGGAACAAGAAATTCTATTTATACAAGTGAAATGGATAAAAACAGAATCAAAGTACACAATAATTGATTATCATAGAAAACAGTGAGAGATATAAGAAACCTATGCAGCATCAACTCTATTTGACCATCCACTAAGCTAGTTCCTCCCACTGAGCGGTCCACCAATACTGAGAGTTCCATGCTGCTATCTTGTACATAAATTCCAAGATTGATCTGAAGCAATGGAGTAAAGGTAAAAGAAAAAGATTTGCTAAGCAAAAGAATTATTATAATAAAAATGAACAACATAGAAAACGAATTCATTACAAATATGCTTGACGATAAGTGCTAAGAGAGATCTCCTTGAATGCTTCAAAAGAGGCTTGCCATCTTTAAACCCAATACTCCTTAAAAGGCAAGTAAGCAAGAGCTTCTAAAAGTTGGCTTGCCTTTAGTTTCTGGAAAACTCTAGGGAAACACCCAAACTCATACCCAAATCCACAATATGCTTTAGTGTCAACTTGTAATTGGTTCACCCAAATCCACTTTTTCACTAAGTACCAGTGGTAGTTCCATGTGTAAGTGATGTAATCCAATCACAAGTTGATACCTAAACATGTTGTGAAATTGGGTGTGTCCAGGCGGACTGGTTTCTAGTTTCCATATAATGCATTTTTTAGGGACAAAGTGAACAACTGTACAACTTAACAGGCTTTATAAGCAAGGGACACTGAACCACTGTACAACTTAACATGCTTTATATGCAACATAAAACTTTAAACTGTTGGTGGTAACTGACTGGCTTTTGGGGCTTCCCAGACAGCATCTGAATGCCATGAAGCAATGTCAACACTTAACAGTAGAATATACCCAATGAAACATTTTTCAATTGATACTTCTTTCAATTTACAAATTTTACTTGATATGCAGGACATTGTGGAGACTGCTAGACATCACATTTGAGAAAGAATTTTTTCTTAAAGAAGAAACTAATAGCATTAACTTAAGACACCACTTGTATCAAAATGATATATTTTCTGTCCAAGAAAAGGGAGGGGAAAAAATGTGGTGTGTATCCTGAAAGGCGCCTGAATATATAAAGATTGGAAAAGCAGAGAAAAAGCTGGAATATGAATATAAGAATTCACATACATTAAAAAAGCTCCTAACATTTTATATCTATCAAAAGAATAGTTTCCAAAATATTTCATGCAAAAGAAAAACATACAGGATAATAATTTCCAGCAACTGGTTGGTTCACTTGCAGGTTCCAGTCTGTCCTGAAATCCCGAACCTGCAAATCAATTAGAAGTACGAGGTCAAACCTTGAAATGAAAGTCAACACTATAATTAATACCCTGAGTGCAATTTTTTAATCAAGCATATCATGTATGTTTCTTTTCCAAAAAATAACCATTCAAATTTTCATCCTTAAAGATAACCATAATGTTGTCTTATTTGAACTATGCCCAACTCCCAACCCCCAGGTGGGGTGCCATTTATTAAAATAAAAAATTATATATATATATATATATATAGAGAGAGAGAGAGAGAGAGAGAGAGAGAGAGAGAGGAGAATTTCACCTAAAACATAGCAGATACAACAGTCGAAATCATTCACATTGTTCCAATCATAAGTAATGCAGCTAAATCTTAAAGAAACAAATTGTAGAAACAACAGTTAGCAAGTATTGCCATACCCTTTTGATGAAATCACGTCCATTAGAATCAGTGTAGAATGTCTTATTGGTCTTCATTGTTGTTGTGATTTGAGTTGTGATTTCTTTCCCAATCCCATCATCAGCAGGTATAGGCCCGATCTACAATTCATGTAAATAAAGTAAACAAATAAAGCCTCAAAGTGATTTCTCAAACATATAATAACCATGTTGTTTCAGAGGCCTTTTTTTTTAATATTATTGACCTAGCCCTAGTAATATTTGGACCTCTACTAGCCGATTCTATTAGGTCTTCTTTAGTAATACAGGGAGCACCTATATACATATCTTGGTTGTTTTGAAAGAGAGGGTTCAAGCCATGGCATTAGCTTAGAGAAAATAAGGATTCTCTTCTTGTGTGCTTTAGAGAAAGATAGCTCTTTGGGTGTATTTGGGGTTTAGACTTTGTGAGAGTCCTTTTGTGCCACCTTTGTAATCTCCTTATTTTATTAGTGAAACTTTCTCATTGACACCACCCATGGGCATTGGCCGAATGCGTAACCATGTAATTGTTTGTGTTCCCTGCGTGATTTCATCTTCTATTTTTCTATTTATATTTTGCATAAACGCTATCTCAACAAACCACAAAAGGGAGGAAAAGTAATCACTTAAATAAATCAATATACAAGAGAAGTTAACTTACACTGAACTCAACTTCAGCATGCTCTTTTCCCTTGAATACTCTGGTAATCTGTCCACACAACCAGCATAATATTTTGGAAGTAGAAGGAAAAAAATCTTTTCTTTTAGGGGGTGGGGGAGAGAGACAACAGATTCTTCCACAGCATAAAGTTATCGTTCAAAAATAGATTCAGCAGGAAATTAGAATATAACCGCCTCAGGAATAGAACTGTTTGATCTCAATGCTTCCTCTTTTAAAGCACTATCTATTTCATGAAGTGACACTGATAAATCTTAAAAAAGGAATTCAATAAGACAAATTAAAACCAACACATGTCATATTTCCACAATTCCTCCACAATTGCAAAGAAATTAGGTCATGGATGAAAGCACACTACATGGAATTTTCATTAGCAATGCCCACATACAGCATTCTCAATGGTGGCTATCCCGATATCTATTCATAATCGTCAGCCTCTCCTGTCTGACAACACTCACCTGTGACCCTCACCAAAATTCAATTCAATGGGGCCCCATAGAAGTTGGTGCATAATATTACATCCAGCACAACCTAGGCCAACACCAAATGCATCCATGTCCATCCTCAACCTACTTCATCACATTTCCACCAACAGAGGCAATACAGCAACAGTACCTATAAACAGTTGCTTTGGTTTCTCTCTCTTAGCTCAATCACTATAGCACAAAACATATGCAGCTGCCTCTTTATGCATGTGACACCATCACAAAGCTCTTGACATATGCATTCAGAAAGCTTTCTTGAATCAAGTAAATGATTTATCGATATAATTTTAGTGGATGAGAAAATCAAATTAATCTTTTTTATATTACTGCATTAGAAAAGGTAAGGTTCAGTACAAAAGTTGCTGCCTCTGCATGTGTGTGTGTGTCTGTGTGTTCTTTTGAAAAGCAAACAACCTGAGATATCCATGGGTTGACTTGTTGGTGTACTTCATCCAATACTGGACCCCTGAGAACTGTTAAAGGATCCTGGAACAGATATGCATATTAACTTGCAATCAGGCACTCAATTTTTTGTAAGCAATGAGTTTATAGTGAGAGAGATTTATTGATGAATACAAGATTTGGAAGATCTTTGAAGAACATGATTACCTGGTGTTCAGATTCAACCAGAAATGTAGCATTTGGGCGGAAGACGTATGCTCCAGAAGCCTTCAACAAAAGGAAAAATTATAAAATGGTAATAAATCTTACAACTTTCTTTCAAAATTTGAAGCAAACAGAAATTTTGATGCAAGTAATATAATAACAGTGGAATAATGATGTTTCACAAAACATATTTAAGCTTTGATGTATACAGATTTGACTGACATATTTAAGCTTTGATGTATACAGATTTGACTACCTGAGGATCTTTATCAGTTCCATTACTTCCAGAATAATAACTGTATGATTGCTCAGCAGATGCTGTGACCTTCAGTAATGAGAAAAAGATTGTCAAAATGTAAGCATTACATTCATCATTCTAGAATATATAGAGAAAGGCTATGATTGAAGATCATTAAACTATATATTCCATGTTTAATTACTTGATCATAATCTTGAAAGCATATTGGGATTCAACATATCCCAGGGTAAAGATAAGCCACATGGACAAAATACAAAAGAACACTGAAACTGTATCTTTTACAATATAGCATACCAGATTTCTGCTATTAACAAAATGAGTAAGTTTTCCTTCATCTGCAGTATAAATTAGCTTCAAACTGCCTTGCCCAACTTCTATAGTATTGCTTGTGCTTCCTTCTGATGTATAAACCATTGAGATGGTGGAACTAGGACCTTTATTTCAATAAGTGGGAAGATGGAAATAATATTTCATGTCAGCAACTTGGTACCACTGTTTCCTTATAGTTATATGTTTGTAGGAAAGTGTAAATGAATAGATATGCCTAACCTGTCTGTTTTGCATTTGAGACAATGTAAGTGCTGAAACCAAGAGGAGGTACGGATGCTGAAAAGGCAAGCCAATACTTAAGTGATCCGTTAGGGGATGTACCCATATATGCTTTAACGTAGTGATTTCTTATGCTCAAAGTCACATTTGATAAAGGTAGAAGCTGAGATTCAATTTCTCTCCCATCAGAATCTTGAACAAAAACCTTATCAGAAGAAACCTGTAGCAAGTTCAATTTGCAGTAAGCTATTTATAAGTAAAGTTAATTCTTTCTTTTAAAGATTTGAATGACTTCTATAAAGTATTATGTAAATTCTAACCCTAACAAAAGGATAGGAGCTTTTTGATAACAATACAACAACCACAATCAAGCCTTAGTCCCAAAATTTTGGAGTCGGCTATGGATCATCAATAGGCTAGTCCTAGGTCGGCCACATATATTCTATTTTTGAAGTCATACTATATTTAACATCCTTAATTGACATGTCTTTTTTTACTACTTCTAAATGTTATTTTAGTTATTTCTCTATCTATTTCTACACTCTCAACTTGAATCAACTTACCCTTTCTCAATAGTGTATTAATTGCCCTCATCTGCACATGACCAAACTATCTCAAGCAACTATTCCTCATCTTTTCATCAATAGAGACCACCTCCATCATTAAGCGAATATCCTCGTTACAAATCCTATCTTTCCTTATATTTCCACTTCTAAACATTCTCATTTCAGCTACACTAATTTTATGAACATGTCACTTCTTAATTGCCCAACATTTTAGTAGCATAAAGCATAACAAGTCTTATAGTAGTCTTATAAAATTATCCCTTTAATATAATAGGTATTCTACAACCACAAAATACTCTTGAATCTTGATGTGCTTCTCCACTCCATCCACCATGCTTTTATCTTACAATTCACATCCTCTTCTATATGTTCACTCATTTTAGGTAATAAGAGGTTACCTTTCTATGTAGATGAGCTGTGTGAGTGTGGTGTGTGTCTGTGCAAGTGAGCACATACATGTTTATAAGACAATCTCAGAGTTTGATTTCTGGATGGTCATATGAAATAATGTTAATTATACTGAAATAATGGTTTGTTTTTATGTAATTTGCAAATTATTACAAGGTCACATCATAAGCTATGCAGAGTCATTAAAAGCAATGCTATTCAGCATGCTCTAAGTGGCAGGGAGTAGTATCAGAAAGGCCCAAAGATCAGAATGAATAAAAAATGATTAAACTTATGAAAAAGCAGTTTACATGTAGATAATTACCATTAGATAAACAAGGGATGAAGAAAATCTAAACAATATGATAACAAATTTAATTTTGGAACATGATAACAAGTGCTGGCTATGAAGCATTGGTGAAAGATAATCAATTCAATTACGTAAGAAGACTAAGAATAGAAGCACTCACAGGAATTCGTATTACTTCCTCCCTCTTCCATCCTAAGGGATTATAAACAACAACAACCTGCAGAGAAAATGAGAATACAAGACAATAATTAATTATCAAAATGCAAGATTGAGCTTTAATTTTTAATGAGGGGTAAAATAAAAAAGTTCAAAATATAATGATGACCTTACCAAGCTTTTACCATCTGACAATACAGCTTCTGATGGAGGACAGTAACTTATATTAAGAAGAGGACACTGCCAAGTACCCAAAATATCCATGAGACAGAAGTCAGCAGAACATTTAACTCTATTATTATTTAAAATTAAGAATTGATTACAAAGTTCATATGAGATAAAAAATGGTCAGGAAAAGAGTGAGCACATGCAGTTCTTTGTAGCCTCCACCAAATTTTCTCACAAACCCTAAGCAGAATAATATTTCAATGATTTTTATACCTTCCGTGAATAAGTTCTTAGAAGACAAGGTAGCACTCTTACACATGATATTTTGAGGGACAAACAAAAACACCTAAACTTCAGATCTTGGATAGTCTGTTGTTAGATAAGACATCATCTTGAGATCTTTCAACAGGCTATAATTTAGTATGAAGTGCAGTTCACCAAAATTTGAGTGTGAAACAAACCAGAGTTCATGTTGCAGCAGATACAAAAGATGACATGTAACATGAACTAATAATCATATTAGTCATATGTAGTTTAGTTTCAAATTATTTGCCACCATACCAGAAAGAATAATATATAGCACAATTCTTCTGATGTAATATAAAGCAGACAGTACATGATATACAAAAAATAAACTAAAAAAAGAAAATAGTTGAATTGTATATTGCCTGCTGAAAATTTGTTACTGGATTCCCTTGTCTAGTACTTGATCTCAAGTCTGCCAAGAAACCGAGCGAAGAGGAAACCACCTTCTCAGCCTGCAGAGAAGTATAACTCAGCAGTATTAGACATTCACATAAAACTTTACAATGTCAACAATCATAACTTATTGTTGGATATCAAACTAAGTTGCACCTCTGCATAGCCCATCGACAATCGTTTTGCATAATCAGCAGCAACATGCTCTCTTTCTGTACCACTAACTGCATCATGGTGTTGAGCAATTGCCAGAGCATCAGCTAGTGCATCAGTGTTTGGCCCGGATTTGTTCCTGCCTTTGAAGAACTCCAATTGCCTTGCTGCCTAATCATAGAACACAAAAGGATTTAAATGTTTAAAGCATGCCAAGATAGCCTGACAGGACATAACAGAAGAAGGAAGGACCAAGATCTTACCAGATAATAACCACTCATCATCCTGACATAACCTTTAAACGCTGGCCTACTTGTAAAGTAACCAGTCCAATAGGCATTTGGATGATCTGCATACCTGAACATGGTTTAAATATTTAAATTCGAAGTTCGTAAAACAAAGATGAGCTGAGTGCCAAAATTATAATATCGAACTCACGGGAAAAAATCTTCAGTTTTAAGAGGCCATTTTTCTTTTGTTGCATATTTTGCATCAGTGTAGATGGACGGGGTTGAGTACAGTGCATTAACACGCCCATCCTGAGAATATTCCAAAATAACTTTTTAATAAATTTACAATACATATAAAACAGTGACAGAAATGACAAAAGGACGTAGACCTATGAAGCCATGTAATCTTAATGTAGTAATCATTGAAAAGGCTTCTAAAAATTAAGTACCTCATTGACATAATGAATGAACTTGTCCATCTGCCTGAACCATGAATTTGCATATTGAAAGCGAAAATCTGTCCCCATGGTCCACATAATATGCCTTGTCCTGGTTACATTAGCCTAGAAAAAAGAAGAAAGTCTATTTTTTATCTGTAATAATCATTGAGCTAAAAACTTTCAGTGGGATTAAAGGCATTTCTTTCCATGTGCAATTAGTGAAGTACTTCAAGTTCAATCGCTTTCTAAACTTGAATTATTCAAATTAGTCATTACACAACATGGCCTTTTGAAGCTATGAATTAACCTTCACACTGTGCAAACAATAAGGAACAGGAACTTTGGTGAGATAAAAATTTCTACTGCTTACCTGTGCCAATGCAGCATCTACAAAGTCATTAACTCGCTCTTGAACATTATAGTCAAACAGGAGAATATCATCCTTCAATCAAAAATATCATTTCAATAAGACCTCTAGAGCAGAATTCAGGAGTACCATATGTATGTTTTTTACCCCAAAAAGCCTTACCTGAATAGGAGGGGAGACATCATTAATCTCAAATGTGAAACCATCAGGAGGGTCATAATGCCTAGGGAATATCCCAGTGAATATCTGCATATGAAATTTGCAACACGAGTCAAAAGAGTGCATAAAATATCATCAAAGTAGAACGCATAAAACAAGTAGTAAATTCTCAAGTCGAACACTTTGAATGGGTATAGACATCATGTCCCTCCCTAACCTGTGAAGATGAAGCTAGAGACTTGGAACCCCGCCAAACAATCTCAAGACTCTTGTCATTTAGTCGCTTAGCTCTATCTTGGTAGTCTATTCGAGCAAAAAAGAGGGAATCAAATCCTAACTGCAACAGAAATTCAGACACATTAGGACGATACAAAAACCATAAACATCTTCCACATGACTAAGTCCTTGATTTGATAACTTCGATAAATACCAATTATTAGATTGCAACAGATAAAGAATTTCCAGCACCAAAAAGAACACAAAAGAGAGCTACAAAAAATTTTATAGGCATACCTCTGCACCAAGTAAGTAAGCCTGCACAGCAGAATGCCCGAAAGGATCGATCTGCCAACCAACTCTAGGAACCTTACCAAATTCGTCTTTGATAAATTGATGCCCTAGAGTGGTCTGATCAATCAAATCAATGTAATGCGGAGTAGCCTCATCATGCATGCACATACCCCCATTTCTTCAAAATCCAAAAAAATTGTAATGTGCGAAACAAAATCAACAAATTACTCAACTCACAAAGCACTAGTACATTAATTAGTTTATGAAATTAATCAATCATACATGAATTCAAGTTGACCAGAGTTGACAAGCTCCTTGACTTTAGCCTTCCTACCCTCACTTTGCTGCCTCCACCATCTTTCAAAGAATGCCTGAACAAATTTTTCAACCATAACTACTTTAACCCCTAGTCCTTCACATGCACTATTAAAAAATAAATAAAAAATAAAAAACTAATACCCATATCAAAAAAACACAATTTAAAGAAGAAACAAAAAATGGGTACCATCTCAACATAAATGAATTTGCGATTGCTATCATCCAACAAAGCTGAAATTACAGAGTCCAACACGTTCTGCACACAAGCTCCCTATTCCACCAAACAAAAACCCAGAAATCAGTCTTTAACACAAACAAAGATAAAGAGTGTGAGAAAGTCAAAAATAGCAATATGGGAGTACTCGAATGGAGTTGTTAGCGCCAACATAGTACTGATCGACAGTCTTAAGCCAACCAACATCGTCGTGAGAGTGAGGGACCAAGTGGACATTGATCTTATCTGGGACGATTCTGTGCGTGGTGTTGTAGGCTATGAACGTGGATTCTGATGAAGCCAACAAAATCAGCGACAACAAGAAGAACAGCACGAACGCCATGGCTGCTGATGGGATTCTGTTTCTTCTTCAGCAGGGAAATCAAAGAAGTGGATTGAAGAAGAGTTACTATAATAAGTAAAGAGAGATTGACTTGGCAGATAAAAAATGTGTCATATTCCTATATATAGTGCAAGTTAGCTAATTCTTTAGCTTCTGATCAGTGAATCACTGATCACATGAGGTCCATTATTTATGTTTTGTTTTAGTGTCTTTTTCTGCTTCTCTCTCTGTGTCTGCACATAATAATAGAGTTTTCTTGACTTCGAAGAACCGTGAACTGATAATAGAGTTTTCTTTGAGAAAGACAGTTTCATTTCTTTATTTTTCTGTTGTATTTGGCCAAACTAAACTAGTATACTATACTCAAATTTCAATTATAAAAGTTTAATGATGTTTTTAAGATCATTTTATTCATAAAATTAGTGGCTGAAATCGAGGTTGATTTCATTTATAATTAACCTTTTGTCCTGAAGTGATATTATTTTATAGGGTAATTTTGTGAAAATAAATCAAGACTCTTAAAATTTTAAGATTTTTTTTTTTTTTTTTTTTAGAAATTTAAAATTTTAAGATTAAATTGACACAGTTTCTAATCAAATTTTGATACATAGTACTGTAAATTTTTTTTTTTTTTTTTGTGAGTGTGTTTAAATGAAAAAAGATAGTAACATATAATTAATTTTAGAATTAAGTTATTTTCAAGATGAGTGTGATCTCCTATAAAAATAAAAAATAAAAATAGATTATGACCTTATCCTGTGGTTTATTGTTGAGAAAAGTGAAGCATATAAAATATTGATTTTAATTTTTTGATGAAAAAATTATTGATATTTTGGATTGACTGAGATGAGAATAGGTTGGTCCTAGTAAATCTAAAATGTCACAAGGTGGATGATACCTCTCCATGTCTTAAGTGTATGGGGAAACTAGTTAAAAAAATGTCACGTGTGAGTGCTTATTTGGGACTAAATTCCAAATTACAAAGGCATGATTCAGTTAAGTTTTTTTTTTTTTTTTTAAGTTCATTCCAATCCTTTTATTTTTAATATAGTCATCCGGTCTAATCCCCATCTTAACTATACCAAAACAACCTTGTTTTGGAACTTGAAAAATTATTTGGCGTAATAGCCAAGACACTCCCACAATTTTTATTTTAGCCAATTTACCTTTTAAACTTCACACAATTACCAAATAGAGTCCTGTTAGTTTACTGTTTAAACTTACGTTTAGTCAATCACGTGATATGCACGTGTAATGAAAACTTACTCAATTTATTGAGCAAAAGAGACAGAAAAATCAGGTTCACTAGTTCAAGCATTCACCAAAGGGGAGAGAGGATCTCTCAACTGAGCGGTGGCATCACTGGAGTTCGATCTCCCACCGCCATTATTGGTAGGAATGGGGACCAAAGCAACGACGTTGTTTAGCAAAGGAGGGGGTGATTGCTAAGTTGTGCTAGGGGTGGAGGCGAGAGCTTGGAGGCTTAGGTGCATGAATAGGCGGTAGAGTTGAGAAGCATCCATGTGTGGGTGAGCCTATGAGTTTCTAAACTACATCCCTGAAGTCATTCTTGTTGATATTGTAGACTAGTGGTTGACGCTGCTATTGTTGTTGTTGTTGTTGCTGTTGTTGTTGCTGTGTTTGTTGTTGCTGAATCTATGGTTGTGATTGTGGGGGATTGAGATTAAGGTTTTGATTTGGGGTTTGAGTTGATTGTGATCAAAAGGGGTTTTTTTAATGATGGGTTTGGAGATCTTTATGAGAAGCTTGTTGAGGTGTTTGTTGGTTGAGAAAATAAAAGAAATAAGAAATTAAAGGCTGTTTGTTTGTCGAGAGATGAAAGAAAATGGGAGAGAAAAAAAAAATCTTAGATCAGTGGTGGGTTCAACCAGCAATGCTTGTCAAATAGACTGAGCAATTGGCGACTCCAAAGCCTAGATCGGCTACAAGAAATCGAACTCCAATGCTGCCGCCACTCCATTGAGAGATCCTCTCTCCTTCGATGAACGCTTGAACTTGGGGCACATTTGATACACTGTAATGATTATTACATGGGAATAGGAATAAGTATTACAAGGAATACATTAAGTTGGAATGTAATAAGTATTACTATTCATTAGTTTGGTGACCATTTAGGAATAGAATCCTGAATATGCATCCACAATTTAGTAGAGTATAAAAAGAATGTGTAATTAAATCATTTTTAAGTCAAATTTCCTAAAATACACTTATTTTAGGGTGTTCAAAATAGAGCTAATAATTAACAATAAGAAAAATTTATTTTCTTTCCTTTTGAAGATGTGGCAACTAATAGTTTTTTAGGAAATTTTTTTAAAAAGTTATTACATAAGGTGAAGGAATAGATATTCAGTACTTTTGATAAGGAATAGTTATTCTTCATTTTGAAGAGTAGCTATTCATAAGGAATCACTATTCATTGTAATAAAAACATAATCAAACAACCGAATAGTTATGCCATAAGAATACATATTACATTACAGTGTCTATTACAGTCTACCAAATGTGGCATTGGTTTCTTGGGTAAGTTTTCTTTACATGTGCATGTCACGTGATTGACTAATGTGAGTTTAAATAGTATACTAACGAATGGCTCTATTTGGCAGTTGTACAAAGTTTAAGAAGCAAATTGGCTAAAATAAAAGTTGAAGGGGTGTCTTGGCCACTACCTCAAAGTTCATGGGGTGTATGGGCATTTTTCTCTTAAAAGTACATTAAAGTTTTTTTCATCCTTCAAATCAACAGAAGAATAGAAACATGCTGAAATTTTTTTAATGAAAGAAATTCAATTGCTAATCTACAATAACCTTACATGCCTAGAGAGGTATTGTTCATGAGCAATTTTTTTTTTTTTTTTTTTTCGAGATTTATAAAGACTGTTGGAGCATTGTTTTATGGTTTCACTCTCTATTGTAAAGGGTATTTTGTGTTTAGTTAGACTGTTGAAAATGATCTTAATTTCCTAGTTACAATTTAAAAATGGTAAAAATGTTTATTAAAAAAAACGGTAATAATAAGTAATTCCCAAGGAAAAAAAAAAAAAGCTTAAAAGGGGCAAGTAACGAAGAAATTAGCTAGGTATGCATATAAAAAGTTGAATAATGCTAGAAATACAAATTATTTTACAAATATTTTTACAAACTACTGATGTGGTGAGTGATTATTGACAAATGAAAAAGTGGAATTAATTGTGAGCCTAGATGAAAATTAATAAGAGATTGGCCACATCAACATTTGGTAAAAATGTTGTAAAATAGTTTGTGATTATAACATTACTCAAAAAAAGTTATGCTAACCTACTCAAGGAGGTATATGATTCCCATAAAAAAACAAAAAACAAAAAACAAAAACAAAAAACAAAAAAAAAAAAAAAAAAAAAAACAATGAAGAGGAATATGATTGATGTCTTAAGCATCTAAGCACTGTGGTAGATGTTAATATGTTATATTAATATTCTCTAGTTAATCCTTTTTGCAGGTATCTGTCCCTCAAATTATTCTACAACCAATTGCATTATCAACATAAAATTGAAAAAAAAAAAATCTCAAATAAAAAATTAAAAAAAAAAAACACTCAAAATTGTAGTTTTTTTATTAAAAGAATTATTTAGGCCTTTTTTCTTTTAAAGCACACAATTTAGAGTCTGTTTGGATACCGCTTATTTTGCTGAAAATTGAAAACATTGTAGCAAAATAATTTTTAAATGTGTGAATAGTACTGTGGGACCCAATTTTAATTTTTTTTCTGAATAAAGTACTTGCCGGTCCCTTGAACAGTGCACGGGACCCACTGGAAAAGCATAATTTTGCTTTCTCTTCCTGCATGGGACTCACAGTGCACATGAAACGCTCTTCTCAAACAAAAAAAAAAAAACGTGAAACGCAAACGTAGTGCTTTTCAGCACTATCCAAACAAAGGCTTAGTCCTAGTTAAGAAAAAAATTTAAATTAAAAAAATCATTCCTGTGCTGCAAAAAATAAACTCAGTGGCCAAATCAAAAACACAAAAAATAAACACCCTCCGAAACTTAAAAAAAATGAAAAATCAAGAAGCTTTTCAAATAGTGACAAGTGTCATCATAATTTTTTTTTAATTTATTAAATTATTGATTATGTGATAAAATTCATTCATTTTTAAATGGATGGATGAGATTTTAAAATTTTCTAAAATAAGTTGTCCTAATATAAAACAATATTCCATTAAGGTTTATTTCAGCTGACGGTACTTTTTTTTTCTCTTCTTTAATAATTTGATAGATACAATAAGGTAAATATCTTGAAAACACCAACAAATATCAACTAATTAAACTACAAGAGTCGAGGAATATTACCACTATTAAGTTGATTATAAATCATAGCTTTTGAGTGGAGTTCGTAAAGTGCTTCTGTGTTAGAACCTATTTTTCTCTCCCTTGTATATGTATTTGTTTTTCAAAAAAAGATATTGACTATAAGTAATTCTCTTATTTTACCATATGTTTAGTGGCACAAAAAATTTCATAATTTTTTATGTTAAGTTGACATTTTGTAATTGGTGATTTTTTTTTTTTTTTTTGGGAGAAAAGTAATTGAAGAATAATGAAGTATATTTTTTTGAGAGAGAGTTTCAAAAATAATGAAGTATATTAATGGGGAATTATTACGAAAAATAATATTGCTCCAATTATACACCTTAGTATTGTAGGAAGAACTCCCTTGAAAGTGACTATAAGATACTGACTAGAGATTTTGAAGACCTAGAGGGGCTGTTTAGTAAGAGACTTCTAGTAACGTTGTTGTTGTTTTGTGAAAATACATGTGAGTAAAAAAGTGTGAAAATATGTATAATGTTATTTAAACAATAAAAACTGTTGTTTAAAAAACCGTACCAAACACCCACAGAATCTCATGAACATCAGGAGACCTTAGCTTAGATTCTACGAGTAATGGTTTAAAGAAAACGACACGTCGTATGGTAGCATCCTAAGACTGTAGAAAAGCAACGGCGAAGGCTGGAGAGGAGTAGTGGGATTCGCAGCCAGACGATGATAAAAATAAAATAGTCAGATTGTCGAAACTCCAAAAATTTCTCACTCTCAAACCCCCAAATTCTAACTTTTCAAAACCCTGATTCTTTCCGTCCTTAAAACCAGCAGCGGCCATGGACGACAGCTTCAAAGTCCGAGTTGATAAAATCTTCGGCTCTCTAGCTTCTGCTTCTTCTTCTTCTTCAGCATCAGCTTCAACCCCAACCGCCACAACTCCATCTTCGTCTCTGTGGTCTCTCACGGACGACGAAATCGAAAGGAAAGAATGGGTCAGAGACAAGACCATTTCCGAACCCGACTCCCATTCCTTATTGACAAACCATGATCACAAGCAGCAGGAAAATCGTTTGGTGGATTTGAGTTTGAAGGATGAGCTGGTGAAGGACCTCGATGACCTTGACGATGACGACGACGTCGACGACGAACCCGGTTCACTCGCCTCCATTAAACCGGAAGACTTTAACGATGAAGAGTGGCAAATTAAGTGCTCTATTGGCCAAGACTGTACTTTGGATTACGAGGTATTTGGAATGTGGTTTTTATAATTTAGTAGTGTCATGTTATTACATGGTCAAAACACTAAAACTTGACATGGGTTTTTGTTTTGCATAGGTAAAGAAAATTTTATTTTGCAAGTAATTCCACTTTATGCAACATGTGTGATTATGGGTACTAAATACTAATTTTGTGTGTAATGTACTGTGTTAATTTAATGGGGTTTTAGTTGTTATAGTAGTGATGTGGGATTTGTCTAAATGGATATTGGATTATTTGGTGCAGGAAGAGGAAGATGAATATGACAAACTGGCTGTTAATAGTGAAAAGCCTGAGGAACGGTTGTATATGAAGGATATAAATGATTATGGTATAGCTATAGATTCTAATTATGAGCTTCCTGATTCGATTGAGGAAGTAGAGAGAGACCCACGTGCGAATCACT
This sequence comes from Notholithocarpus densiflorus, assembly GCA_030021035.2. Lineage (NCBI taxonomy): Eukaryota > Viridiplantae > Streptophyta > Magnoliopsida > Fagales > Fagaceae > Notholithocarpus > Notholithocarpus densiflorus. The sequence goes on along the minus strand of JARYZH020000009.1, from coordinate 8,027,307 downwards.
TGGCTGCGAAAATTAGGCTCAAAGAAGATGCCGAAGCAGCTCAACAAATTGATTCTTTGCGAGTCTCTGAGAAAGATGTACCGGCGAGAGAGGATGAAAGTAACACGTCTGAGGATGGTGTTAAACTGAAATCTATTCTGAAGAGGAAGGATGGTCAATCGGATTCCAAGTCAGACAAACGTGTTCGGTTTGAACCTGAATATAAAGATAATTGCAGTGGAGGTTCTGAAGGAGACAATGATGTCCCAATGGATACTGGTTTTGTGGATAATGCTATGGTTTTAAATGAGGCTAACTTTTCTTCTGCAGTTCCGGATTATATACGGAATCCTTCGAAATATACACATTACACCTTTGATTCATCTAGCGACATGGACGAGGAATCTAACAAGCAAGCATATATGGACTTTTTAAAGCTGCTGAATAGGTCAAATGATATGGACTCACAGCAAGAAGATGCTTCCAATGATCTTCCATCAGTCACCTTTATACCAAAAAGGAAAACAGGTGATACTATAATGGTAGACAATGCTACTGTCTCAAAGCAAAACCGGGATGATTTGGGCAAGGAATTTATGCATAGGAGAAAAGGCTTGCCTATTAGAATTGCAGCTTGGGCCATGGAAGACAATGAAGTTTGTGCAATGGAGGAAGATGAAATGAAACCATTAGAAGATGGAAGTAACAGCTCGCAGAGACTGGGCCGAAAGTATAGGATGAAGTCCAAAGTAGAGTCGGATGAGTCTATTGCTTGATTACCCCGATGAACCCCAGCAACTTGTAAGGCACACTATGCTAGCTTCTCCTTTTCTGTTGAATCTTGATTCTTGACTTCTTTTTATCTGCATGTACTTGCACTTCTACCTGATTTTTTTTCCTAGTGTACTATTGAAAAGGATTAAGGAAAAACTGAAGTTAGTCAGACCACTGCACTGTGAATATGCATTGTGCTTCGGCGGTCCACTCAATCACCTAGTCAATGTGAATTTTTGTGTGCATGCATGATGCACCTGCAAATTGTTGATTGCATTTGAGCCCGTTTCTATCTTCAGCTACAGACTGACTTGTAGTGCCATATACCTTTCAGTATCTGTAATTTGTGTAAATATTGCCCTGACCTGCCCTATTCAGATCTCGTAAATCTCTTGTTCTGTCTCTTCTTCCAGCCAAGAATGAGATCTTCACAAAGGCAGAATATTGCCACTTTGAGTTCGCATGGTTTCAAACATTATGCATTTATTTCCCCCATTTCTCATCTCAAAATGATTCCTCATTCTTTGTGTGACCTTTTTGATCTTATTGTCCTTGGCAAAGATAGAATGATCTTTTATGCTGCCAGAATGCAGATTGATCCATGATTCAAGGTGACATTTGCACTGAACGAGTTCAGGGCCCAGCTGGGATCAAAAGGTTTGACTCATGAGTCAAATATGCCCTGAAAAACCCCTTGGAGCTGATTCTTGCCAACCTCATCGGCAGCGGCATCAACATGTTTACAGCACTTAAAAAGAACAATTATGTTTAGAACATTCCATATGTTGCCATAACAAAAAGGAGTTGGTGGCAATAATATTTCTTAGTTTGTTTTTGTTGATCTTATCTAGAAAAGCTAACTTTTTAAGGGAACATTTAGTACATTGTCTATCATATGATATAAGTTTTCGAAACTGTGCATGTCTCCTAGTTATTAAGCAAGCCTGGAGAAATAAATTTCAAGGCTCTCTGTTCCAAACTGAAACTAGTAAAAGCTATGCTTTAGGAAATGGAATAGAGATGTATTTTGCAACATCCACTTCTGAATATAGTAAATTAGTAATTGCAAACTGAATAGGTGAAGTTCAAAAGGTAGAATCCGGTAACGATATTCTGGAATTGGAACTACAGCTTACTATTGAACTCCTTGAATGCTTTATAAGAGAGGAGATTTTATAAACAGAAATTTAGAGTCTAATGGCTAACGAGCTCAGACTTAAATATTGGTATTTTCACCTCTCAACAATAATTACAAGGAGAAAGAATGCTACTGATTTCTTAAAAGACTAATGGAAATTGGATCTCTGGGTAGAGAGGCAATTAAGGATTGCTTTGTTAATCACTTCTCTTCTCTTTTCAAATCCTCAAGAGCTTCTTCCTCACCTAACTTAAATCTAGAGCATTTAATTCACCCAACCGTCACAGAAGAAGAAAATCAAAACCTCTGTATGGTCCACAATGATGTTGAAATCAAACAAACCATTTTCAACAAGGGAGCAATAAAAACTCCAAAGCCTAATTTGTTTGTGATCTTTTTACTAGCATTATTGAAGTATTGAGGTGGTTCCCGGTGTGACCAGACTTATGGATGCTTTCTTCACCAGTGATCTCAAAGAGATGAATCACACCTTCTTGGCACTAATTTCTAAATTTAATCGATTTGCAACCTCCCAAAACTATCGTCCAATAAACTTATGCAATGCGATTTTTAACACCATCTCAAGGATAAATAGCTAACAGACTGAACAACTCTACTCCCCGAACTTATTTGAGGTAGTCTTCAATCTTCATTTAGCGCAGGAAAGCATATTCATGACAACTCCATTCATGATTCAAGCATTGTATGATGCATTGCTCCACTAATCAGAGAAGATAAATTAATCTGTTTTCCCAATACCAATGGTAGATTCACTACATAATCTACCTACTTAACTAAAAAGCAAGATGTTCTTCATTCCATGGTCCATTTCTCTCAACGGTAAATGGAATACAAGTAAAGTCTAAGTTAACAAGTACCAGACCTAAAATCTAAGATCCAATGCCATTGATTCACAGGAAGCTAAGCAATTCATGATTAAGCTAAGTTTCATTGCAAACAGACAGATCAAGGCCTAATTAATCTAAACAATAAATAGATCAAATGATTCAGTACTTTGCATAGGAAATAGATCGAAGCCTAAATAAACATTCTAAACTTCAAATGAGATTGATGCATTAAAGATCAAACAAAAGTAACAACTAAGAATTGATATCAAACTCGCATAGAAACTAAGGTTGTGGATCCACAGAAACAAGATTAAACAAATAACAGATTATAAGGAAGTAACTCGCATGAACAACTTACAAAACCTTACTAAAGCAAGTTTGTTAGTAGAGACTAGAGAATGGTGTTCTTTTCTTGAGAACGTGTCATTTATTTATACTTGAGGCTCAACAATTATCAACAACTGTTCCTTCCACATCTCTCTCTCTCTCTCTCTCTCTTTGGGGGCTTGAATGACACTTATCGTGATGTAAATGTTGTTTGTAACTTCTTGAAACTACTTTGATGTCACTTATCTTCACTGTATGCACTATTACATGGATAATAATGCCATGGGAACTGCCACATCTACTTCCTACGACATTCTAGGGCTTTACAAGTACAATATCTCTAATTGTACCACTTGTCGCTTTCATGCTACAACTTGATTCAGTGAACAAGACTTTTGAGAGAATGTGCAGCCATACAAAAGCTTGCCTTTAACGTACAAATAGGTCGTGCTCTTGTATGGAATTTGCTAAATTCTTGTGCCCTTGCATTTGGTTTCATATGCGTGCACATGTGCATGCAACGTTGCAACTACACGAGGAAATAAAAAGCTTATGAGCTGCAATACCTTATACCACATGATCTTCTCCATTTCAAAAACTATCCAAATCATCTATTTCATTATTTTATTTTTGGATCTAACAGTGTATAAACTGTCCTATCATTCAAACTTTTAAATGATATGGCATATTGTACACCTTTGCTTTGAAATCCATATCTAGCTCGTACGGACAAGGCAGATTAATATTTGATACTCTGAGCTTGTTAGTTTAGAGAGATAAGAGCATTAGCATTGGGGAATGCTAATACTAAATGTAAGGGATATTTGGCATTTCAAGCCCCAAAATATATTGCATCAAGAAATGCTATTGCTAAGTATTGCAAATTTTTTTGCAATAGTGCTACACTGCAATTCTATCTTTAGAATTGCACTGTAGCACAATTCTAAAAAAAAACTAAAATTTTATTGTGATGGTAATTGGGAGAAAGAAATAATAAATGATGGTGATTGGGGGAAATATTATTTTATTGTGTAAATATATTATTTTAATGAGTAGAATAGGAAAATAAAAGTTTGGGATGCTGGAAGTATTGTAAAATGAGATGATATAATTGATAAAGTAATTTTTTGGGATGGTAAAATAGAATAGAGTAGCATTTCCTGATGCTAATGCTCTAAGAGGTCTCTTTGGGATCCGTTTATTTTGTTGAAACTGAAAACTTTTTACTGAAACTGAAAGTACTGTAGATAAAGGTAAAAATTAGCTGAAATAGTACAATGAGACCCATGAATAGTACCAAAAAGTGTAATGAGACCCAGTGGCAAAATTAAGTTGAATAGTAAAATAAGTTGGCAAAAATAATTTTTGCCAAACACACACAAGGTATGTAAACTAACCAATAAAAACAAGTCAATCGCCACAGCTTGAAACCAATAATTCACATTCTTTGGTAATGTGATGCATCAAAATTTACTCTCCTTGAGGCATTCACACTACTTATCACGAAAAATAAAAATAAAGAAAGAAAAAAAGATCTATAATTAAATACTCTTACATGTTGCAAGCACAGAAAATGACCAACAAGAGTAAGACAATTCAGCTGCATAAAATTTCCGCTAATAAGCAATTAAAATTTTTGATCAATGGATCTCTCTCTGTAACTTTTGCTGATCCCAAAACCATGCAAATTGATTGTCGGACTTTCCCCCCAAAAAAGAAGACAATTCAGGTGCATGCTTTGTCTAAAACAAAACCTTTGTGCTTTTATATCTACATGAATTGAAGAAGCTTGTGTTCATGTTTTCGCATCTTGAGAAGACCCTCCATTTTGGGTCTTGCCCTTCTGATCCTGCAGGGAAGCTTCAGGAACCTGGTCTCGGTTCCACAGACTCCTGTTTATTGAGATGATCTTTACCTACAATATTGCTGGGTTCTGATCTACTTTTGGTGTTGGTTGGCTCAGTGGCAAGATCCTTTTTCTCACTACCATCTTTCTGATTTTTGGCTAGACCACTAGCAGGTTGCTTCTTTGTTTCAACCACTATCTCCTTTATAGCCTCCTCAAGTTTATCCAGTCTCACTTTCACCTCCAAAAGCTCCGAATCAGATCCTGCTTCTTTTTCTTCTGTGGCATTTAACTCCATTTCTTTTGCTTTCTTTTCTTCTTCTTGCTTCTTTTTCTGCTCCAGTTCCTAAGATTTTGTATTTTTAAAAAAATCATCAAAAAGGAAACCAACTAAAATCCAAGCAAAACAGGAGGGGGGAAAACCTAAAAAAAGGGGTATACTAGTTAGTAGAAAGTTATCAATTTCTGACAAACATCCAGCAATTGATCCCCATTAAAATGAAACTGCTTGATCTCACTTATGATAGCATTCTTCTTACATGTAGAACCTTACAATGCTACTTCTATGAAATTAAGGATTAAAAACAAATGAAGCAATCTCAAAAACAGATATAATTATTCCAATTAATACTGCAGACTACTTGTATAGAGGAGTGTCTGGACTCTGCAATTTAAAAAATTAAGGTCATTCTAGTGACTTTAACCTTTTTGTCAAATTACAGCCATGCCATCAAGACCTTGTGTTTTAAATAAGTTATAACAATGGCAATAGATTTGAGGCTAAGCTTAAACCCCCACCTTCGAGTTGAGCAGTTATGGGCTTGCTCTGCAGAGTGAGAGCTAGAGAGCAGCAATTTTGAAACCATCGTAGGGTCAAGAGTGTCAGAAGAGCACCTATATATTTATGTAAAAGATTTATGTGGAATGACAGTTTTTACATAATTTTTGTTATTAGAATCAAATAAATATATTTTAAATGTCATATCTTGTAGTAGAGTGGTCCAAGTGCTATAAGGCCAGCTATAAAAGTACTTGGTCTATGTTCACTTGTGCCCATATTTCCAAAATTTTATGTATGAACTTAGGCAAGGAAGGAATTTGTTGTCAATTCCACTCTAAATGCTCCAATTGCAAATTGGCTTGAAATTTGCCACCTGTAATGGCAAGTTATGTATAGTGGTTATGATGGGAGAGAACTACCCCCAACTTTGTTGCCCAACCTTTGGACAAGTTGGGGATGGGGGGGGTTGAAATTCTTACTGTCAAGAGAAATACTTTTTATCCAACAGCTTCCACATGAATTTAGTAGTTTGCTTGGTCAAAATTTGATCTTTTTGTTTTGGATAAGACTGTAATTTGAGCTCGTTGTCCTTTACTTATGGAAAAATTTAAATTAGGAATCTACTTTCCACACAGGAGTAACATGAATTCAAAAATTATTTGAAACAACACTACTAAAGTCATTGAATTTTTATGAGAGGGAAATAAAATGTGTTTCAAATTCCACTATGGTTTTGTTGAATAGAAACATTTAGGAAAGATTGGATTTGGATTTGTAATTTAGTGAATTGAATAAAGATGAGAAGTTCAAATTTTTTCTCTTGATGAAATTTATGGATGAATTGGAGCTTTATTATAAGTGGTTTTGAAATCATTAGACGTAAAATGTCATTTTAAATACATAACATCACAAGTGTCTTTGTTTGAGAAAAATCCCCAAATCTAAAATTATCTTGTGTTATTAAATTAATATCAATAAATTAATATTAATAATTATTCTTCAAACGCTTTGATTGTTAGTCCCCATATCCAAACACAACACTAATAAATTCAAAATTTCAAAGTAGTCATTAATCCCCACTAGAGGTTTCATAAGAAACTTTTTTTCAGTAGTCATTAATGATTGAATAAAGCACAACAATAGCATGTGGCAAGTGAGATGTGAATGAATGCCACAAGGTGATATCATCATGTTTCTTTTAGAGAGAGAGAATGATGTAGGACAAAACTAGAATGTTACAACAATAAAATTGAAAAACAAATGATAGATAACCTAGTAGTCAACACCAAGGAAGAGAGAACCTCTATAAATCAACATATAGGGTTGGTTAAAGTCTCTTTGAGGTAGAGGATGCCACCAGAAATAAATTTTGGGTGGATGTGTGATGACAAGTGATAAGGAAGCTCCAGTAGCAGACCACATGCTACTTCGTAAGGACTCTATTAATAGGGTGTTGAATTTTATACATCCAGTACAAGATTGTGAGTTGGAGCCCTTTTCGTCTGTTTTGGATCTTTTACTCAGTTTCTATGTGAGCCCATGGAGAGGACAGGCATTGCTTTCTTCACTTAAATTGTGTCATTGGAGAAAATCTAAATAGTGGATAATTTGAGGAAAAAAAGCTTTATTTCAGTGAGTTTTTGTTGTCTGTGTAAGAGCGAAGAGGAGACAGTTGATCACTGTTCGTTTGCTAAAGTTGTGGAATATGATTTTGCCCTTTTTGGGGTTCAATGGGTGATGACTAGAGGGGTTGTTACTTTATGTTTTGGTCGACATCCAAATAGTGGGATTTGAAAGGCCATCCTTCATTTTGTTTTTGATGTGGTGTATTTGGAGGAAGAGGAATATGCAAAGCTTTGAGGGATATGAACAATCAATCTTATATATGAAACAACAACATATTAGAACTTTGTTTGAATGGATGACAATGACAGGATTTTTTTTTCTTTCTTTCTCAAGCTTGTTGGATTTTATTGATTATCGTAACTTTAGCACTTAGTTAGATCTTTTTCTTTCTCTTTTTCTTCTCTTCCTGTTTTGATTGATCATTGTTTTTTGGGATCTTAATTGTATTGCACCCATAGTACATTCTGTGTACTTGGGTCTGTTATTTTGATTGCAATAAAGTTTTATTACTTATCAAAACAAAAAAAAAGCACTTAGTTATGAGCTCAACCTAAGTATATGTCCTAATCTATGTACTTGGTGCAATCTATTTTTTTAATCAATAAAACTTATTAAAAAAATAATTCAACACCAAACCAATGGAAATTTTCCAAAGAGATTTCATTAATAATCAAGCAAAGTATAATTTAGTAATGAGTACAATACTACCCTTATAAGTTATATAGCCTACTAAACTCTAATATCAATGACTTGGGAAATTTTAATTGGCTTGGGAAGTCCCATTTATTGAATTACAAAAACAACCTTGACTCTAGGAAATAAAATACCATTAACCTAATTAACTAATAATACCTAAAAAATACAATTGACTTTTGTAGTTAAATAAAAATAAATATTTCTTTGTGCTACCTGGATGAGAGAAGTTAACTATAAAAAGGAGGTGGCTATTTTAGAACATGATGTCTCCAGTATTTGAGCTAAACTATATGTATATTATTTCCTTCCAATAAGCATAAACTACCACTGTACTGAAAGTGCTGTGTCACTGTTGATATCAATAACTGAGAGGAAGTTCCAGATTACACGCCCAACAAGGCCCCTAAATTAAGGGTTCTCACATCAATATGGAGAATTAATTTAGGTTACTTAGACTAAATGTTTCTTCAAGAGTTTGTCACTGCCATCAAGAAAGAATACAATGAAGAATAAACAGGGTATAAATTCATTTTTCTTCACAAGCTTTGTGGAATACAAATGTCCTACATGTAGAATGCTCCTTTGTTTCAAATTCTCATGGTCAGTTTCTTCACGAGTAATTTGCATGATTTCCTTATAAAGCAGAATTGTTTCATGCCAAATGTTTAACTAATGTGACTCTGTGATATTTTCCCTTCCACAAGAAAGGTTTCCATGAAAGTCAGCCCGATATTAAGACATATGAGGTGGAAAAGGCAGAGTGCCTACAAAAGTTGTACATGCTGGCTCCTCACATTCTCTCAATTTATACCCAGCTTTTTTTCCCACGTTGGCTCTCTCTTCCTGAGAAACCCACGAAGGTGAAAACCTTTGCGCCTATCTCGCATAGGCAGCCTCCCTTTCCCCACTTCGGTGGAACACTCCTCCCTCCTTTTCTTCCTTCTAAACACATCCTCACATGGATGACATCACAGGAAAGTGTGCGAGCTTATCACTGAACACGAAGGAAGCCCAAACAGTCAGTCTTGCCCCTGACGTTGTGAACAACAGCAGGATCCTTGTTGCTCGGCTCTTCACAAAACGTCGTGTTAACGTGGAAGCCTTAGTGCGAACCCTCAAAAGCATGTGGCGCTTTGTTCAGAACTTCGAGGTTCGCGACCTTGGCTCAAACACAGTCCTGATCATCTTCGACGATGACGCCGCGCCGATGAAAATCTTCACACAAGGGCCCTGGTCTTTTGACAAATACTTGATCGGGTTGTACAAACCAAAAGACGACGAATCCGCAGATGATGCAACGTTCCTTCATACATCTTTCTGGGTACAAATCCACAACCTCCCTCTTCGACGAATGACCAAAGAGAACGCCGAGGTCATAGGGAATACACTGGGCACTGTGGAGCAAGTCGATGTGTCCGCGAATGGAGAATGTCGTGGTCGCTATATACGGGTCCGAGTTCGCATCGACATCGATCAACCTCTCTGTCGAGGTAGGTTCGTAAACATGGGCGAGACCGAACCACTGTGGATATCCTTTCAGTATGAACGCCTGCCAATATTCTGTTATTGGTGCGGCACCCTAAACCACGATGAGAGGGATTGTAAGCTCTGGACAGATAGTGGCGGCACACTATCAAAGGACGAGCAACAGTACGGCGCATGGCTCAGGGCCGCCATTGGCAACCTCCAACAACCACAAGTTGTACACTCTTCCGCTATCCCTCACTCCGCCCCTCCCCGCACTCCCAGACCAACTCCTACACCTCCGATGAGAACAACGACTCCCACAGACGAAGGTGCACACCAATACGTTGATTCTTGGAGCAACGACGCACAAGGCCAGAGTAGCCGTACGCCGGAAGACCGGCAACGTAACAGGCAGAACGATAGCCATGGCCTCCCTCTCTCCCACATGACAACCGGAGTAGGTGAAACACACGCGAGCGGCGTGGTTGGTAGCCCTAGGGGAGCGTCTGACACACCTGTGTCCCACCCAAAAGTCACGCCAAAGCTGCAAATTTCTGAACCTGCAAAAAGCTTAGCTTGGAGCAGTGAGCCAGACCCTACAGAAATTTACGTTACCAAAGCTGAACTCTCCCAAAAGCAAGTAAACTCCGGAGGTAATGTCTCCTCAAACCCAGCTAAGTCAAGCACCTTGGAAGCAAGTGAAGTACGCCGAATGACAGTGACAAGAGACAAATTGGCAGCAACCGAGGATACAGAAAATGACGTTCTGCAAGCAATGACAAAAGCTGAACAAAGTCAAAGATTACAATGGGATATTAATACTGGGCCTACGCCTATGATATTTGAAGATGAAGTGGGCTGGACTGATGACCCGGCTGGGCCCAAGGGAAGATTTTGGAAGCGTATTACTAGAAGTAGTGATATACAAAGCCCAACACCTACCACTAACAAAGGAGCCCAAAAGAGAGATGGCCCAACTCCCTTACCGGAACTTGACCCAAACTCCATCCCTATGAAGCGAAAGAAAGGAAAGACGTCGGCTGAGACTGCATGGGAAAACAAACACAACATGGTTGGCGATATGGCGGAGGCTGCGGTGCAGCCCCGCCCAGCCCAATGAGTATCTTATCCTGGAACTGCCGAGGGCTTGGGAACTCTCGGTCAGTTCTTGCACTCACCAAAATGGTGAAAGCTGAAGCTCCCCTTTTGATCTTCCTCGTGGAGACAAAAGCCAACGTAGCATGTATGTCAAAGATTCAGACAAAGCTAGACTACACGCAAGGAATAATAGTCCCGAGTGATGGAAAGAGTGGAGGTCTCGCCCTCCTATGGAAAGAAGGCACAACTGTTTGGACCCATAAGTATTCAAACTCTCACATTGACGTCATCATTCCTGATTCTGTAACCGGCCAGCATTGGAGGGCCACGGGTTTCTATGGCCACCCTGATACGCAGAAGAGACATACATCCTGGAAGCTCCTAGAATATATACATGCACAGCTTGAACTCCCTTGGGTTGTTTTTGGGGACTTCAATGAGATTACTCACGCTGATGAGAAATGTGGATGGGCAGAGAGGAGTGCTGATCAAATGATGGCATTCAGAGATGCCCTTGACTTTTGTGACCTCCAAGACTTGGGCTTCAGTGGCCCAAATTACACGTGGTGCAATGGAAGACTTGGGCAGCAACGTACGTTAATTCGCCTTGATAGAATGGTGGCAAACTCGGAATGGCGAGCCATATTCCGCGGAGCAAAGGTGCAACATCGATCCATGGCAACCTCTGACCACTGCTCCTTACTGCTGCACTTAACCCACGGACGCAATGCTCAGAAACGAAAGCGCCGGTTTCGTTTTGAAACGATGTGGCTGCGGGACCCAGCATGCATGGAAGTTGTGGAATTAGCTTGGAATGGTATTAGTACTACTAGTGAGAACCACACCATCCAAGCTAAAGTAAAGAATTGTCAGGACCAGCTCCAATGGTGGAACAAAAATGTTTTTGGGCACATTGATAAGCAGCTAAAGGATCGGCAGGAAAAACTTCAGCAACTTGAGTCCCTCAACACGCTGCATGAATATGCCGAAGATATTCAACGTCTTCGGAAAGAAATAAGCGAGCTAATGGATAAGGAAAATGACATGTGGCACCAGAGATCACGAGCTCTATGGATGCAGGAAGGAGACCGCAACACCAAGTTTTTTCACTCTACAGCAACTCAGAGGCGTCGAAAAAACACTATCTTGGGATTACAAGATGACTTTGGTTGCTGGAGAGACAACGCGGAGGACATAGAGACTATTGTATTGGACTATTACACATCCATTTTCCAATCAGACATCCCATCCACTTTCGCGGCAGTAGAGGAAGCTCTTGAACCAAAGGTAACGCCAGAAATGAATGCTACTTTGCTCAGTGAGTTCCACCCTGATGAAGTCAGAGATGCTCTCCAACAAATGCACCCGCTCAAATCCCCCGGACCTGACGGTATGCCACCTGTCTTTTATCAAAAATTTTGGAATGTTGTCGGATCAAATGTTACAGAATGTGTTCTTAGTACTTTAAACTCTGGTATCATGCCCTCTGATATAAATGCCACACACATATGCTTAATCCCAAAAAAGTCTAATCCACAAAAAATCACTGACTACCGCCCCATTAGCCTCAGTAATGTTCTTTCCCGCATCATCTCAAAAGTCTTGGCTAACCGCTTAAAACAGATTCTGCCTGATGTCATTAGCATCTCCCAAAGTGCTTTTCTCTCTGACAGGTTGATCACAGACAACGTATTGGTGGCGTTTGAAACAATGCATCATATCAACCAAAGGCGGAAGGGGAAGGATGGCCTCATGGCCATCAAACTCGACATGAGTAAGGCTTTTGACCGAGTTGAGTGGCCATGCTTGGAAAGGATCATGAGGAAACTTGGCTTCCATGACCGTTGGATTTCTTTGATGATGATGTGCGTCACAACCGTTTCATACTCGGTTTTACTAAATGGTGAACCTCGAGGAATGATCAGGCCAACCAGGGGGATCCGGCAAGGCGATCCAATATCCCCCTACCTATTTCTATTATGTGCCGAGGGTCTCTCGGCCATGCTTAAAAAGGAAGAACTCCAAGGTCACATCAAAGGTGTCTCGGTCTGCCGCAGAGCGCCACCCATCTCACACCTCCTATTTGCGGACGACAGCTTAATATTCTGCAGGGCCAATATGAGCGAGTGTAACAAAGTTTGGAAGGTGTTGAAAGACTATGAGGCAGCCTCAGGTCAGCGGATGAACAGAGAAAAAACTTCTCTATTTTTTAGCAAAAACACAAGTGTGGAAATCCAAAACTCCATCAAAAGCCTCTTTGGAGCCCAAATTATCAAGCAGCATGACCAATACTTGGGGCTCCCCTCTCTAATCGGCAAAGGTAAAAAGAAAGCTTTCAACAAACTAAAAGACCAGGTGGGGAAAAAGATAGCGGGATGGAAAGGAAAGCTTCTCTCAAATGCGGGTCGAGAAACACTCATTAAAGCCGTCTCCCAAGCGGCTCCAACCTATACGATGAGTTGTTTCAAATTGCCGGAATCACTTTGTAGAGAACTTGGCTCCATGATTAGTCGATTCTGGTGGGGGCAGAAAAATGAAGAGAGGAAAATACCTTGGATTGCTTGGGATAAGCTTTGCAAGCCGAAGGTTGAGGGGGGCATGGGCTTTAGGGATTTAAAGGCTTTCAACCTAGCTCTCTTGGCAAAACAGGGCTGGCGCCTCATGCAGAACCAAAACTCCCTGTTCCACCAAGTCTTCAAGGCCAAGTACTTTGCAAATGATACATTTTTGGATGCACAACTTGGCAAACGGCCCTCCTTCGCATGGCGGAGTATTATGGCTGCGAAAGATGTTATTCTTGAAGGCACTCGGTGGAACATTGGCAATGGCGCGAAGGTCCGAATCTAGGGAGACAAATGGATGCCAACCCCGTCATCCTACAAAGTGGTAAGCCCTTGTATGTCCCTGAGTAATGGAGATTATGTTTCATGCCTAATTGACCATGAGCTGCATGCGTGGAAAGCGGATGCTGTACACCGTGCCTTCCTACCGCATGAAGCCCAAGTAATATTAGGCATCCCACTTAGCTCCCTCCCCACTGAGGATCATCTAGTCTGGGCCGTAACACCAAATGGGGCCTTCTCTGTTCGTAGTGCTTACCACGTGGCCAAGAAGCTTCTTGACAGCCAAGCTGAAGGACAGTGCTCAGACAACTCAGCAATGAAAGCCTTATGGAAGTTGATATGGGGGCTGAAATGCCCGAGCAAAATCCGAAACTTCGCCTGGCGAGCTTGCAAGAACATACTTCCAACGAAGACCCGACTTCGAGACCGCCACATTCCAATTGAGGTGGACTGTGATCTGTGTGAGGAGGTTGAAACCATAGGGCATGTCTTCTGGAAATGCAACTTAGCCAAAGAGGTTTGGACTACCCTCAAGATTCATCCACCCAATCAGTCATGGGAGCCTCGTGATTTCACAGATATACTTTGGCTATTCCAGGAAAATCACTCCCATGTTGACATGGAAATCCTCATTACCACGGCATGGGGCATTTGGAACAATAGGAACAATATTAGGCAGGGAGCCACCTCAAAAACTGCTTTGGGAATCATTAATGATGCCCACCGATACATGAGTGAGTATCGGAAAGCAGCAAGCCACCCCACGCCCAAGCAAGCAGTAACCTCTCCCAAATTTTGGAAACCTCCGCCCCTAGACTGGTACAAAATAAATGTTGATGCCGCGGTGTTCGCCGAAGTTGGACAGTGTGGCCTTGGGGTCGTGATCCGTAATGACAGTGGGCAACTCATGGGAGCGCTTTCGAAAATGCTTCCGTATCCGCTGGGAGCAATGGAAGCAGAGGCCAAGGCTGTGGAATGCGGCATCATCTTCGCATGGGAGCTGGGACTCAGACAAGTCATTGTGGAAGGGGACTCACAGGTAGTAATCCATGCACTCAACCGTGGGACCAATACCCCCCTGCCAATCCAGCAAATCATCTCTGGTGCTCAGACCTGGCTGCAAAACTTCAGATCATGGAAGGCAATTTTCGCTCAACGAGATTGCAACAAGGCAGCCCATTTAATGGCTAGGCACGCTAAAGACATTGTAGACTGTTTAATATGGGTGGAAGATACTCCCCCTCCCATTGTATCTCAGATTCAACCTGATGTAATTTCCTTGGGTCTTACCCACATTGAATGAAAATTTACAACTCTTTCCCTATCAAAAAAAAAAAAAAAAAAAAAAAAAAAAAAAAAAAAACATTCTCTCAATTTATTGTCAAATGAAAACTACTGTCTAATCTATAGACATCAATCGCAGAAGCACAATTTATACAGATACAAGAATCAGAATTTGATGGCAGAGAAGTTTTTAAGTTATAATTAGTACCATACAGTAATTATAATGCATTAAGGTTTTCTGGCAGAGAACTTGCTAAGTGGATCAATATGCACCATGATTGTCCTTAAACTGTTAACAAGGAATTCCAATGCATATATGAAAGAACTGAGGATATATAGTTAAGGAAAGAAACAAGGATCAACAGTCTATAAACAAAGAGGGAACAAATGAGAAAAGAATCCAAGAAAGGCCAATAATCTTATTGACTTCATTGTGGGCCTGTAAAGAAAAGAGGAAAAAAAAAAACTTTACTTACTGCTTCCATTTTTCTGATATCATAGCGAGCATATTGAGCCACCAAATATACAGCTGTCACAAAAAATAAGTGTTTTTAGATAGTAGCACCAACCCTAGAGACATGTCTAAAAATAAATCCCGGCAAAACATGTCTAAAAAATAAGTGTTTTGTATATGTTAAGATGTATAAATTAACATACCCAAGGAAGGCATACAGGCAAAGAAGAATTGTACCAAATGGAAATCAAACCTGACCATGGAAGAGACATGTAAGAATATGTATTGATAATGGAAATGAAAATGCAAAGAGGGTTTTAGATATAGACAATATGACTAATATATCATTCCTCTGGGAAATAATTTACAGTATAAAAACATTGACAAACAAGCACACAACATTTCTGTAAACACTTAAAAATGAAATGTTGCTCATTCCAGGCACTCAAAAACATTAAGTATGGATATGGAATATGCAGCCAGAACACGAAGTAGGATACATTCAAAAGTTCAGCAGACAAAAGCAGATTTGCAGTTTACTTTACTTTCCTCAAAATACATTCTCAATTTATTTGTCAACTACATGGATATCTCAAACAATGTGGAGTATTATTAAGCAGAGAATGTTACATATTTTATTTTACCCGTAGGGTGCAGACTAAGAATCACAAGGTGCCAGAAAAGGCACTCTTTCGTACAATATCCTAGATTTCGTGGAATGAACATGGCAAATTGAGCTATGAACCAATAGATTACATTAGAATAAAACCCCTAAGATATAAATGTGGAACAATTTTCACAAGTATGAAACCAACTGAAAAGATCTAAATTTATGACATTCCAGGGTATACACATGATATGATGCAGAATGGAAGGTGTGAGCGGGCTAGATATTGTTTTAGCTAGATGCTAACCCTTATGGAAAATGATATTTGATGAATATCATGGATTATACCTCTCCTATTATGATGATAATTGTGCTGATGAACAAAAATGTCTATTAGAAGATGATAACAAAATACATACAGCATAGGATCCATATTAAATATGCCAAAGCCTACAGAACACGTTATCCAAATATATGTGTGCGTGTCATAGTAGAGATTACATCTAAATAAGAGAAATGACAATGAACCCACCTCTTATATCAACATTTTGGACAAAATAAGTTTTGTCGTCACCCCAATTTATCTTCCAACATTCAATTTTTAAACATTTTACATACTAAGAAACCATCAAGCTTACCTCTCCTATCCATCAAACTTGTAACAAAGAGTTGTTAAGAAACTTCTTTTTTGTTACAAATAGATTTTTAAGGGCACTATGCCCCCACATATCAAGACTACAATCTTTCCATCGGGGAGACGCAGAGGTACCAACAGAGCTATAAGGCTTGGAAGTAACAGTTGTTAAGACTTAAGAAACTATTATCAAAGTCAAAATGAAAGATAACTAAACATTGAAGTCTATACAACCTTAATGAGTTTCACTAACCTCAAATCCAACTGGTACCACTCTAATTTTCACTAACTTTTCTTCTATTTGTCCAAATTACTATCCCCATTCCTAAACTCCATCGCTTTCACAATTCATAAATATCAAAACACAAATGAAACAAAGGTGTTTGACGAAATGCCAAAAAGAAGCTTAAACCCCAAGAGAACCCAAAAGCAGTAGCTACGACATGAAGTACCAAAAAAGGCAAAACAATACCCGAATTTCTTTTTCTTGGGAGGATCCGTGAAGAGCATCTTAGCGGCAGTGACGAAGTCCAGCTTGTCCAGCTGCTTATACGCTTGGTGGTAATCATTACTCACATTGGATTCAACAGCATTGTTTTCACTGACACTGATACTGTTATTGCTGGTGGGTTTGGTCGTCTTTTTGTTGTTGTTGGTGCAAAATGGTCTGGGTTTGGAATTGAATAATGGCTTTGCGGATCGGACCCAAGTGGCTCTGGCGCGAAACATGGTTAGTTACCTTTTTTCACATTTTTGCTTAAGCTGCATGTAGTAGCTATTGGGTTAGGATTTATAGTCCCACTCAACTACCAACAAGTAGGGTCCGATAACTAGCTTGAACAACAAGTAACAGATAAACTAACACGAATCAGAATAATGCATCAAGAGAGAACCAACTTGAACCTTCATATCTCTTTGTTTCTCGCTCGCTCTGACTTTCTTTCCCTCACTTTCTCTTTGTCCCTGCCTTGGCTTTGGAATATCAGTGGTGGTGGGTCTAAATAATTACGGCCCGCCACAGATAATGGGCAGTTAATAGGCTTGGGCCTTTGCAGGTTTTGTTTCCACCAAAACAGATAAAGCTATCTTTTTTTTTTTGCTGACTGTTAAAGTAACTTAAATTTATCAAAGATTAAAAATAAAAATTTATTAGAGTAAGGTGGTGTTTAAAAAATGAGATGGATTTGGTTTTTGGAAACCTCAAAATGCTTTTGAAGGACCAAGCCATATTGATATGAGACCAACCCATTTAAGAAAACCACAATCGAAGATAATCACATGCTTGAAAATCATATCCAAGCTCCATCATTCAAATCATATTCAGGAAACTTAATTCAATCCACATATGCATGTTCATGAGCATCAAAGATTAGTGATAATATGGTATTTGTTTTCAAAAATGTTTGAGTTTGTTTATCGAGAATAGGCAATCCGATGGATCTCATGGACCTCGTGTGTCACCCAAGTCATCTATTACTCGAAGCTAAGCTCGAGGAAAAATACAAATAGAAGCAACCAACATTACACATTCAGCACTTTCCAGAAAACTGGAGTGCAGCATCTACTACGACATCATCTTTAAATCCATCTATACACCTCTTACAATACATAAATTGCACAAAGATGAAACAAATTCCATGCTAAAATAACCAATAAGAAGTAGATCAAATTTCCAAATAAAATAAGTTATACCAGGAATGTGATAAAGCTACATGCCCGATTAAATACTAGGAACATCTGAGAGGAATTAGATGGAAAGATCAAACACATTGGTTGCAATCCAATACAAAAGAGGAATTATGAAAATACAACAAAACATCCTGAGAAGACATACTTTAATGAAACAGTATAGATTAACATAATTTAAGAAGCCTCAGCGGCTGGTTGGGTCACCCCAAACTTCACCAACAGCTTATTCAGAGTCTCGGGTGAGCAAACTTGATACTTCACATTGCCGGTAGGAGAGAGGAAAACCTCAGCTAATTCAAGCTTATCTGAAGTTAGGCTTGTGCTGTCCATTGTTTTACTGAGCACCTTCAGTGCAAGCTGGACCCCCTCTTCCCTTGTCATATCATCCTTGTAATCCTGTTTAAGCATTGATTGTGCAGCCTGGTTGTTTGCACCAATTGCTGCAGCTTTCCAACCTCCATAGTTTCCACTTGGGTCACTCATATAAAGCTGAAACCCAAAATTTTTGTCCCATCCTGCAAAAAGAAAGGAAACGCCAAAAGGCCGGAGGCCACCAAATTGTGTGTACCCTTGCTTAGTATCACAGAGAGATTGAACTAGCTGCTCAACAGGCATGGGCTCTTGGTAAGCAAAAGTGTAGCGTTGGGCTTGGACCCTAGCAGTGTTAATTAGGATGTTGGCATCAGACATTATTCCAGCCACAGCACATGCAACATGATCATCAATCTTGTACATCTTCTCAGTGGAAGCTGAGGTTTGCAGGAGTTTGGAAGTAACCTTCTTTTCACCAACCAAGACAACCCCATCTTTTGATAATATCCCAATTGCAGCACCTGCATTTCCAATGGCCTCCATTGCATATTCAACTTGGAAGAGACGACCTTCAGGGGAGAAGATTGTTGTACGACTGTCATATCTCCGAGACATTTTGAATTAGACCTGGACTAATAAAAAAGAAAACTATCATATTTAGAAAGCATCCCAGAACATGAATCAAAAGCATACATATTTGCAACTTTGAAGAGATTTAGCAGCTATTTCAAAATGCTAACAGATGATTCAGGTAATATATAAAAAGGAAAAAAGATGTGTACACATACAAAAACACACAAATATATGTAGAAATAGACATTAGGTAATAGAAGGCTACAAGATTGGGGTAGCTTTCCCACAGCCAAATCCATCTGCTCTCAAGGATTGAACCCAAGACCTCACCAATATTTTAGGAGACATACCACTTGAGTATGATAGCCATTGGCATAATGATTTGATGATAATAATAAGTGGTAACTAGTGAAAGAAAGAATCAACACTACAATGTAGAATTGCCCTTTCCAAAATACGGAGGAAAAAATAATATATTTTAGATTTGAGATTACACTTCTTTTTTTTTTTTTTTTTTTTTTTATAGGTAATAGAGATTACACTTCATTTGATTTGGGATAATCTTTTAGGATTCCTGAGAATTTTAAGTGGATTCCTCATTCCAGAGCATTCCTAGTTCTGGTTGCAAATAGCTCAAGGGATAGGCACAAAACCTCACATTTGTAGGACAGTGAATTTAATTTAAAGTATCCACATTCCCATAACTTGGGAAAGTTCTTTTTAAAAGTGATAATTACTCCCCCAGTTTAATACCATTTGACTAACTAAAACAGAATACTTTTCTAAT
Source organism: Notholithocarpus densiflorus (assembly GCA_030021035.2). Taxonomy (NCBI): domain Eukaryota; kingdom Viridiplantae; phylum Streptophyta; class Magnoliopsida; order Fagales; family Fagaceae; genus Notholithocarpus; species Notholithocarpus densiflorus. Next base: position 8,007,544 of record JARYZH020000009.1, on the reverse strand, counting down.
CAAACATCTCTTCTTTATTCTCAGGTGCTTATGCTCTTATGCTATGCATTAAATTTCTTTTATATATATTCACCTTTAACAATTATTGTTAACTTTGATTTTTTTATCTTCTATTCAGAACTGTTTTAGTGTTTGAACAAAATAAATCAGTTTGACAGACAAGGCATGATCCCCTGATAACAATGAAACAAAAGAATTTGAAATAATTGTTTTAGTCTTTTATGTGTCAATCAGAAGTGATAAACTTTCACTTTAAGGGATTTGACTTAATTCACAGTTCATACTATTTTTTCCATTATTTATTTGTAGAAGCCACATATAAGTGATGGGTAATACGCTTGACATTTTGAGAATAAATAATTTCTAAAGGATTAAGAATAAACCAAACATGGTGACCATATTCTTATTAAATCTTACTAGATTGCTAACAAACCAAAAGTGGATATAATTACATTTCCAATCATCAAAATTCTAAGGAATCATATTCCTAGGAAATGGATTTCTTTTTTTTTTTTTTTTTTGATAAGTAATGAAATAAAATTTACTAGAAAGAAACATACCAAGTACACTGAGGGTGTACTCAGGGAGAAGTACATCAAATTACAAAGCTCAAAGATATCTAAAAGAGTAAAACAAGGAGGAGAATGAAAAGCAAAACTCCAATCTAACAAAGTACGAAAGAAAAAGGCTTTAAATTCAAGGATAGTCCATTCACATCCCTCAAAACTTCTAGCATTCCATTCTCGCCAAAAAAACCACATAATGCAATGTGGCACAGCTTCCAAAAAGTTATGTTTCTATGCCTGCCAAAACTTCTAGGAACTGGATGTTGAGAGTACATTAGATTCCACGAACCAAATGCTACGTTAGCTCCCTATTCATTTATCTATTATCAATCTAGAACTTTTTGATGTAAAAATTCTAGAATTTAACGACATATTCCATAGCCAAGCTCAGTAGCACGAGATGAAATTATAAACAAGCAGGCGCTAAGTAGTTGGAGGGCCCTATTGTTTGAAAGATATCCCTACTCACAATTGATAGGTAGCAACCTAAGCACGGACACAACGAAAACCTCTCCGTGTCCGACACAGATACTGACACGCCTAAGACACAGTTTCATGTGTGCCCTTGGATAACATCCACCAAAAAGTCTATCTATTATTACTTTTAATCAAATGTAAAAGTGGAAGCTTTGTGCACAAACAATTCAAGGAAAATTGAATATCCTAATCAATTTAGTGTACAAACAATTCAAGGGTTAGCGCACCCTGCCAATAACAGCATATACTATTCAGTTCTAGGGTTCATGCAAAAATTGAATGCTATTATTGCAAACGAAATTAGGGTTTTACAACAACCTAGTCTTAAGTATAAGAGAGAGAGAGAAAGAGATCAGAAATGTGGAGGAGTGAGGTTTAAGAGAGAAAGAGATGCCGAGAGATATTTTGATTACCAGATGCAGATCGGACCAACTGAAAGCTTCGATCGTTCACTGTTTCTTTTCTGGGTGAAAGCTTGTTGAATAGCTTCGCTCTCTCAGTCTTCTCTGCTAAAATAAATCTTCTTTCTTTCTCTCTCACTCTGCCTTTAAAAAGAGAACCAATAGCTGCTTCTTTCTCAAGAAATCTGCACAAAATAAATAAACGCTCTTTTTTTTTGGCATGCGGCTGTGCCTTGTGATTTGGATGGGCCGAGTCCAACACTTTTTACTAACATATGTGGGCCAACACCTATTCGTTACACTTCCAACCCAAGCAGCCCACTTTAACTTTCCCTTTTTTCTTTTTCTTTTTTTTCTTTTTCTTTTTTTTTTTTTTTTTGTGAAACAATGATTCCTAGACAAGAATTATAAAATTAAAAATGTTATGAGAAGAAGCAACCTTTTTTTTAGATTTTTGTTCTCAGAAAAAAAAGAGAAGTTAACCTTCACTAAAGAACCGTTAGAAGAGTGGTGGAACATTTGAAAACAGTAAAGAGACAATTATATATTAACGTACGTAATTATAAGAATATTATATAATCAAAAAGTTAATCATAAGTCTCTTAAATCGAAAAAGGAGATAAGATATAATAATAAGATAATGTGGTGTCATTCGTGATAAATGTTTATCTACTACAAATACAATAATGAGTATGATTAAGTGTTAATATATAATCATCTTTTTTACTATACAAAATTTCTATAATTATGTACATTGGTGCACAATGGTCCCTTTATTGTTTGCAAAGAGTTCACCACACTAAGCAAATCCTTGAGTGGAGCCTATACGAGATGCTAGGTTTAAGCCCATATTAATGTGGCCATACAATTCTCTGTATATTTGGTGTATTGTACCAATTTGCTAAAGCAAATCACCTTCAATAATTTTAGAGCTCATATACAATTTATAAAAGTCTTTGTCATCAAGACCAATGTCGACTTGAGGTAAAGTTATTGAAAAAAAAAAACAGCTTAATACATATTCATTTCATTTATTTTTAGTAATTTTAAAATTAGTTAAAAAAAAAAAAACTATTTATCACGGCTTATTACATATTTATTTCATTTATTTTTAGTAATTTTAGAATTATTAAAAAAAATTTATTTATCACGGCTTATTACATATTCATTTCATTTATTCTTAGTAAGTTTAGAATTATTAAAAAAAATTATTATCACGCCGCTGATCAATCCGCAGAACCAAAGCAATCTCCTTTCCCATTAATTGTCCGATTCAATTTTTAAAGTCCACTTGAATGCCTAGGTATTCCATCCACACAGCCCCATCCAATGTTGAAACAAAATCAAGTTTGGAGAGATTCCAAAGGGAAAATTCTCCAGGTCAGCAAAACTAGAGATGTAATTGGAGACCCGATTTGAGTTGAAGCAAACATAATATAGCTTTCTCCATGGCAAGGGTTACAAAGCTTCATTCTGTGATAATTGAGGAGACTGCAAGATTGTCATAGATGCCATTCTCAACGGATATTAATCGAATACAAGACCATTGGCATTTAAAAAATTCTAATAAGCTTGAAAAAACCATATAAAGCACACAATCAAATAAAATCACGTCTCACGTCTAATTAAAATTTGGAACTGAAAATTTTAAACGGGAGGGATATTACATAAAAGATTTCTAATGAAAAAAATGATAAGTAGAAATCCAATAAAAAGGAACGAAATGAGTAATGAGAAAAAAAGAGAAAAAGACTCTACTCATCAATATCGAAGTAAAAAAGATCATCCAATTTGTTTAAGCGGAAAATAAATAGAGACCAAAAAATGGGGTCGCTTCCATTTCAGTCTTCTGCCAAGAGCCTCTGAGCTCAGGCATTTCCAGCCCCATCGGGATGAGTTCAGATTCGAACTCCCAGGGAAAATCCCTGGAGTTAATTTCATTTTGCAATAGGTTGGGATCAGTAACCAGTCTGCCACGTGGTTTGCCTCCCTGTAGGCCTGTACATCACTTGAAAGACAAGTTTCTGTTGAAGTGCAAGGTTACCTGTTTAACGTTTCCAGAATAACCCTTCTCCCCAAAGCTATTCTGAGCATGAAGTCATGATCATGGCTTTGGTTGCCAGTTGGATTGAAGCTAAATGGCCATTACCTTCAAAGTAGGATAGCTACATATTACAAGGCATTTTGTGTTCAGCAGCAATCAAATAAGATCATATATACTAAAAGATAACATGTATATAGCTTTGTAATCATATAGGCATATAGCAGCAGCGCAGAGAATGACGGTTACTGCAACAAATTTGGCAACCCTCTCCATATTCTACACTAGAGGTGAAGAAAAATCTGAAAGTAACAAAATATAAATGAAAAAGAGAGAAATTTTAAAATCTAATTAAGTTGTATGTAACCACATTTGTATCAACTTTAATGTTTTTTCATTGATTTTCATCAAGAATTTCTATATCAAGAGTTTTTTTCTTAGTCCCTCAGTTACAGAATCCATATATAGGCAACTTGCTACGGACGCAGGGGAACCTAAGAGTAAAAATGATGTTACGAACCACCAAAAAAGGGGACTCAGGATGTAGTTGGTTACATAATTCAAACCAGCGAACAGTCACTGTGTACAAAATGTTAGGGCAAACCAATGTTTCACCAAAAGAGCTGACAGGAAGGTGTTCATCACAATTAAGCACCTAGAATAACCGCTTTCTACAATCTGGTGCACCACAGTAACAAGCCATCTGTTTTATCTTTCCATCCGGACCATACACACTATCAAGGGCATAGCCATAGTCATACGTCAGTTCCTACAAGAAAATAAAAAATGGTTGGTCACTTCAAATATCAGTTGAAAAAATACTCTTAGAGCAAGATTATCATAGCAGTGCAAACAAAAAAAAAGACTGTTCAAAAAAAATTATCATAGCAGTGCAAAAAAAAAAAAAAAAAAAACCCACAATTAACACGTCAATGAATCTCACCACTTTGTTTTTCTACCTAGAGGCTCTGCTAAAAAAAGGGTTGAGAAAACAATGAACATCACCACCTTTGCAAGAGATTCTAAAAGTAACGGAAGTCCAACCAAAATATCAAGTGCATTATTAGTCCTAAGTAGCATGTCCACTTAACATAAGCAAGCATACATCTATTCTTTCTTCCAGCCTTACTCATCGTTACGCATATGCAATGTTTCAAATCTAACCCATTCCTCAATTCATCAAAGGAATGGATTAATGGGTTTGTAGTTGAACAATTTGCTAAACACTAGAACCACTTTCTAATCAATGATGTCAGCATGAGAGCATATATGGTTATTATTTTACAGCATAATATTAGACTCATAAAAAAAAAAAAAAAGCTCAAAATCAGTAAACCACTTTCAATTTAAATTATGGTAGATGGAAATATGCAACAGTTCAACATACCAATCCAATAGAAAACTAGATCTTATCTGGACAGAGAATCTAGCAAAGGTAGACCTAACAATCAAGACAGCAAGCCTAACAAGTTTGGAGAAACAACATTAAGAACCCCACCCCACCCCAAATGGCACTCACACTCACACTCACACACAGAGAGAGAACCAGTGAAGAACCTGCAAAGGAGGTATGTTGTCTGCTGCAAATAGCATTACTCGAGCAAGCTTGATGTCATGGTGTGAGCTCAAAACACATTGGACAAAAAGATTAGGCTCACAACTGTGATTAATAAACCTGGCAATATTTCCGGTTGAACCTGCATCGATGCAAAACTCTGGCACACTTTCCAATCTCAGATCATCATGTCTGTCTGAAGAAATGATTGTTGGTACAGATACATCTCCAAATCGCCTCTGTTAAGGAACAAATATCAGACAATATAAATTCAGTGCGACTTGAAAGTAACAAGAATAAGGAGTACATTAATTCATATGTAGATGAAGGGCGGCAGCATAAATCAGCAGATCATAAATCAGACATTTAGTTTCTCACCATAGAAAAATTCACATAGTCCCATCAGTTTCAATCATGATTTTGTTTCTTCAAAATTTTTAAATAAGGTTTCATATTTTCATTAGTAGCAAATGGAAAAATGGAACACAGGAACAAGTGATACAAATGTCCATAAACTCTTATCATATGGACAATGAAACTATTTTAGACTTGTTCTCAATCAAGCAGAATTTAACTTCTTGATTCATACTTCAATTTATCAATACAATCCAAAACTTTAAGATAATACACCTACTTCATTTCAGAGGAAATGCTGCTGCTTGATCTCAAAGCACTAAAACATTAAAAAAAAAAAAATTAAAAGGTTAAAGCTTTGGCAGGACAAAAACACTTTTATGTAGTTTTATATTACACACAACAGCAAATGAACAGCATGATTTAGTAAAGTAAGAAATTCATAATGCAAATTTACTGAGGTTAAAATAGCAATACCTCTCTTCCACCAAGACCCCTCATTGTTTGCAAGCAATCAATGTCAAAAATATAATTATTCTCAGAGACACTATCTGTATCCTCTGTCTGCATAAGTATTCCTGTGTACTCACAAACTGGTGCCCCAGAAGGTATGAAGTCCCAAGATCGAACAGCCCACCCTTTCTTTGGAGTGCGGAAAACCTGTTAACACCACCAAAAGATTTTCATATATCAGTTAAAATATGTTGATAGTCTTAGATAGATAGTGAGCATTTTAGGAACTTGAGGAAACAAGCTCTACCTCAAGTCGATACTTCAGCCCTCTCTGAGATGTACGGTTCAAACAATCTGGTCCGCAGCCACAATTTGGACCACATTCAAAGACAACATCCTTGGCTTCAATTAATCTGGGAGGTGCAACATATGCAAGGACACCATTAAATCATATATTAACATATAAATTCTCTATAACTCAAGCTAAAGTCCTCCCACCTAAAACATATTTCAACAAATTCAATCAAGCCTAATATTATCAATTAGCTTCTCACCTGCCACCATCACGAGATACGTAAGGAAAGTCTGAGCCATTAAGCCTAGCACAAGCACAAGTCCTGGGGTCCACACATTTTCCATTGCAGTTGCACCCAGTGACATTTGTGGGAAGCTTCACATTTTTTGCAACTTGTATAGACTTGCAATACTTGTAACCTGAAAGTTAAGTATGTAACAAGCATACCAAAGAACTTTATTACATTCAATCTGAAGAACAGTATTAGAAGGGAGAATGCAAAAGGAAAATACAATAACAAAGCCTTAACAAAAGAAATGTTAGAGAAATGGCTCTTGGTTGTAATACTCTTCAAGAGAAGAATGTGCTAGGCTTGTAAAGATGCTCATCCAAGCTTCTTTGTAACACACAAAAATAGAGCTTGAACTTAAGCTCAATATTTCAGCCCATCTGAACACCTTAGCAATCCCAACCTCAAGGCAATACATGTCTCCCTCTATTTTATGTGGCCCTCATTTTCTATGCTCCTCCTGCCCATCATCTCTTCTGCCAACCTAGTGTCTTCGGAAAGTTTTCAGAAACTTAAGAGCCTCATGCCAACATTGCAAAGTTGGACGTAACAACATTAGAAAAAGAAACTCAACCTCACTTTCCTTAATTGGCAAATAAGCCAAACAATGAACTCAATGAAGTCCTTTAAACAGGCTTGCTGAGGATAAAAATCAATTAAATAAAGCCAATCTAATCTCATAACCATTAGCAAAGAACAAAACTGAGACAACATGGCAAGCCAACATTCTCAAAAAAATTCATAAGATCAGGGAACCCATCATAAATGTATCAAAGCTACTGTTTAACTTGCCTGTGGGTGCAACAGGTGGATCATCAACCAAATTTGTAGCTGGAATGGGAATATCCTCTTGACCACCAGTGATGTCCTCACACACCAACCTTAGCCATAAGATAATAAAATTTAAGCACAGTTTAAACTTACAATTTAGAATATAAAATCTTTGATTCTTGATATTTTGTTCTTTACGTACCCACGTATTTCTGAAACAGACTGCGGCACACGCCCATAAGAAAACTGAACCTGCAATTAGAGAACTTTTATAAACTAGAGATTCATTAAAGGCTCACTGGCTTGCCAAACAAGAATAGTCTAAATGAAGATGGAATCCAAACTTTTCTAGAAATTAGAAAGAATACAGTTCAACAGTATACATCATATCTGAGATTAGCTTGGCATCTGACTCAGTACAGAAGACCAACCATGTAATCAAAGACAAGGTTAAAATTTCAGATCATAGAAATTTATTAAAAGTAACTACCAACTAGTCTTCAACAAACTCCAAACAGAACTGAAAACACGTGACATGGCTCCACACTGTCAGAACAAGGCCTACTGCAATTAGTTGCTCAGAAATGACTGTTTTCATTTGAGTTGCTAGATATTCCTCCACAAAAAGCAATAGAGAGGTGGTTGTGTATTTAGTGTACCTTGCTTACTCATAATGCTCCATTTGGTTGGGTGGAAAAAGTGGAGGATGGAATATGAGAGTTAAAATTTGTTTGGTGTGGTGGAAAAGAGGAAGAATGGAAAGGGGTGACAACTGGGTCCATCAAAAACCATCCTCCCAAATTGGGGATACAATAATTTTTACTTGGAATTTACTATTTTTCCCAATATTTTTTATCCATTCTTTATGTAATAAGGGTATAATTATAAATTTATTCAAATTATATTTTCTATCCTTTCACTTTTCCATCCTCTCCAAACGCATTAGGGAAAACTGGAACATTTTCTATCCTTCCTACAGTTTGCATCCTCCCAACCCAAATGGACCCTAATGGTACAATTTAGTTGACGTGAGTAGCCAGGACTACGAAGTACAAACATTGTCATATCACTTGGGTGATATTCTCAATTATTGTTTTTTGATAAATTGATATACTCAATTATTGTTGACACATAACTAGAGCATAAAGTGTATCTTTCTCTTTCAGAAGCAGCTAACTAAAGAGAAGCTCCCACCCACAATATGTCAATACCTCGGCTGTCTTCGACATTTGAGATTTCCTAATCAAACAACCAAACAAATGGTCAAAGGGCAATTCTAACAGCATTCCAGAAAACCATTGGCCAGGTTCCAATAAGACCAATCACTCTCCAGTCAGTATCATACTTCATTGTGGTAAGGCTTACCGGTTGTGGAGTTTGGTTTTTAAATCGTTTGGGATTTTATGGGTCTTGCCAAGATCGGTTGCGGACACTCTTTGGTTGGTGGAATTGGCCTGGAAAGCATTCGTCTAGCATTTGGAATTTAGCTCCGTTGTGCCTAATGTGGTGTCTTTGGAGGGAACGTAATTGGAGGACTTTGATGACCAACTATTGGCTTCTTTCAGTGACTCCCTCTATGACTAGTCTAAGGCTTTGGGACTCACCACTAGTGATTCTCTTCCTATGTTTAGCTCTCTCCTTTGTAATTAGTATCTTTTCTTTCTTTCTGTCTTTCTTTCTTCTTCTTTTTTCTTTTTTCTCCTCTCTTTGTAATTTTTCTCAGCCTTATGTTTTTCTGCATAAGGCAGTTTTCTTGAATATACATCTTTATTACTTATCCCAAAAAAAAGACACTGTTCCACAAAGTTGGGATAGAATCTGCTAACTCGATTTGCTGTAAGACGCCCAGAGTGACCTTCTGTTTTCTTCTTCCCTTGTAGTCACCCTCTTCTTTCTTCCTCAAGGGGAGACGCAACTCTAGAATCCGACATGGGAATGCCATAAAAATAAAAATTAAATAAATAAATAAAAAAAGGGGCTGGCCTACTCTCCAATCAAACTAATCATATATGCCAAACTCCTCTTATCCAGATACCAGAATCAATATTGGGACAATAGGCATGTCTGTCAGACAATCAATGAAAATATGCAAACCTGGTTAGTGGTCAATAGTGGCTGCCCGTCCTGTCGCCTTAGGCGAAACTTAAATATAGTAAATCCAGAAATACCCTTCTCTGCCCAGTAGTGAACAACCTGTAAAAAGAAAGCAAATTTGATTGAAGAAATGGAAAGTTATAGCGAATTGCGTGCACTTGAAAATCAAAAATTCATAGATCTCTCAAGTTTAAGAAAGCAAAAAAAAAATTAAAATATCAGAATGCAATCAATGAATAGTTTTCAAAAGATCCCCCACCATTGAAAGAATTGGATCAAACATATGTTGCAATCTTTTTTTTTTATGTCGCATACGTTTGAGAACAGCTTGTTTAGTTTTTTGCTGAAAGTGTGCTAAAGTATAATTGTACCTCGAAAAAGATTGAAAAAGTGAGGTTTTAAAAAGCTGTACATAAAAATTAAAAGCTTAAACTAAAAGCTGAAGCTGATGCCAAACAAGCTCTAATGTGGAACCTCACCAAGGCAAGGTCCTTTAGACCCACCCCTGGGGAGTAAACCACAGATACATGAGCCCACCCGCCAAAACCATGTATTAGGTAATCTAGGGGAGCTCCTAGTGGGGATTGAATCTAAGATGTCTAGGTCTACAGTTCATACCAAGCCTCCAACCACTAGGCTGCAAACGTTATCATCAAAATTATCAAAATCTCATCAAAAGTAGTACAAACCCGGGAGAAGCAAAGGCCTTGCGCACTAGCTATGAAATTTTTCTTTTTTTACATCATAAGGTGTACAAAGAATTCAACAAAAGTAACTCATTCTATCTCCCATCATTTAATCTCAAAAATTGCAAAGTTTTATATATGAATTATTTGTGCCCAAACAAGGACCTTCACATAAAGATTAGACAAAAGAAGAACACATAACCAAATGCTAGCTCTAACCAAAATAAATTTCTGCTTAAAAATTGACTATCAATACAATAAAATTATAAATCTTAGGCATCATCATCACTAACATTGTCATATGACAAATTCACAACTCTACAAGATATAAGACAAATGAACAACAAATGCAACCAAAACTTGAAAGCCATATCAACCATCACACACTGTTCAAATCTTAGAAACTAGCTGAAAAACTACCGTTTGCCCAAAAATCTTAAGCAATCACGAAATGGTGTTTTAATCATTATTCTAACACTCTCCCTCATGTGTGGGTCCAAATTTTCCCTTTAAAAGTGGAGCACATGTGAGATTTTAAAACTTTTTAAATGGGAGTTAGAATAAAGACAAGGTTTGAACTTAGGACTATATTATCTAATACCCATAAGCTACCGGTCCCAAAAGCTTAAACTGTCAGGAAAGAGTGAATTTGGTCATTTGATCATTATTCTAGCATTGGCTATGTGACCGTTTGTTTCAACTTTTTGGGCCCAAAAAGTCGCGTTTTCAAAACAGCCAGCTCAAAAGTCTGTTTGATGAGTATAAAACGCAACTTTTTGAAAAAAGTTGCGTTTTATAATTGTGAAGAGAATGCGCAAGTCGATTATGGAGCATCTGAGGTCCATTTTGCCAAAAGTCTGTGGACGTTTTGATATATCCGTTGGGGTGATAAGGCAATTACCAAATTACCCTTCATCAGTTCTCAGTTCTCAGATTGTGATCATACTCTTTTTCAAACTGTTAAGCAATTTGAAAATTATCAAGATGATCAATGTCTTAGGAAGATTTGGAGTGAAAAGGAAATATGAGTTGATGAGTTGGTGATGTTCTTGCTTCTTTGGGCTCTTCTATTGTCTAGTCCATATTGGAGAGAGTGCTTAATCTTCAAGCTACTCAAGGGGAGATGCTGCAGTCCTTTTTGTCTTCTAAAGCTACACAAGTTCAGTTGTTGGAAACACTTGTGGGAGATGTGGCTGCTTTGTGGGTTTATAAACGCCACTATAGGCCCAGCAAAAAAAATAATAATAATTTGAGGGACATATAGCAATGTTTCAAAAACGCCACTATAGGTCTTAGTCTTATAAAGGCCTATAGTGACGTTTATAAAATGCTGCTATAGCCCAATTCAAAAAAAAAATCTGCCACACTTTCCTGAGTCTTTTGGCTGAATATTGCAAAAAATAAAGTTTATTTGTGATATGTGCATTGTTCAACTTTTTTGAAAAAATAAGGAGAGAAGCAAATTTTGGTAATAGTGTTTCAGAAATTTTAAGAAAAATTATGAGAGAGGAGAGAGAAATAATATGACGGGGGAGAGAGAGGAAAAATGAATTTTCGTGATGTAGTTACCAAAATTCCTACCCAAGTTGTGTGTTACCCAAAATAGAGGAGTGCTCGAAATAGAAGAAGTGCCCGAAAAGGAGAGAAAAAAATAGGAAGTGCGGCGATGTAGTTGCCAAAATTGTTGGGGAGAAAAGAGAGAAAAAAGAAATCTTAGGTTATAAAAGAAAAAGGCTTTTCCGACTAGATTCAAGGCCGATTTCGGCCTGTTTTGGCCGTATCGGCCATTTCGGTCGCCGGCCGATACGACCCGATATGGCCGATACGGCCCGATTCTAGCCGAATCAGCCCGGTTCGGCGCGAATCTAGCCGCATCGACGCGAATCCAAGAAGAAAAAAAAAAAAACTCAGACGCGGCACCGACGCATGGGCAACCGCGTCGGACGCCGCGTCGGGCCGCGTCGGACTCGGGTGCAGCACCCTCCCAGCCGCGTCCGTGCTTTCTAGCTATTTTTCAACAAATCAAGGGCCCATGTCAATAGTGTGCTTTACAAAGAAATTGCATTTTAGCTACGCTTTTTAAAACACAATTCACTTTAGGTGTAAAAAGCACTTCACTCTTGATGCTTTGCGCTTTAAGAACACTTTAACCAACTGCAAAATTTTCAATTCCAAGTATGATAAAGTACCACATGCATGTTGGAAAAGAAAAGTAAATCCCCCAATTAGTTATCTTTGTTTATATTACTTAATTCTTCAAATTAACTGTATGCATCCAGAACTTAGATATTTCAAGCAGAGAAACTCAAAAATTAAGAGGTAAATGAAACTAATGCAAGATAGAAGTCAATGGGGACCCAAGAAATAAAACAAATTATATAGAGATGTTTTAGAAAATCACCTGGTACAAGCCATCATACGTGTAAACTTTGCCACAGTAACTGCTTTTAGATTCATGGCCACGAATGACTCTTACAGCAACTTTCTGTTCCACACAGTTCTGCAATTGAGTGCACAGCAGGTAGAAGTCAAGTAATATTATTTTAAATTCAGAAGGAACTTCATACACTCTCACTAGTTCTTGTGGCAAACTGATTTCCCTCATTAGATCACACTGAACTTCTGGCTAAAATCAGGACTAACCCAAATATAAAAATTAAAATAAAAAAAGAACGGATCAACTACAGAGTGTAAATCAAACTGTTGATCTAGTCTGCACACACACACACACACAATGGTTAATGTTAAGATAAAGTCACTTTGGTTATAAGGAGAATGGTGACAAGTTCCATGCAAGTGAGTTATAGACAGAAAAATGTCCAAACATGGGAGAGCTTTAAAATACACACCTTGAGTGCCAAATTTCCACGTTCCATCTTTTGATCCTGAATTTGACGTTTATTACCAGTTAAATCATGTCCACCTTGACCAGTATATAAAACATCCTCAGCGTTATCCAAGTCATCCTCATACATGCCAGACAAAACAATGGCAACTGCTAGTGGGAATGTTTTGCCCTTGTGCTCCTCCTGTTTCCAAAAAGAATATTTTCCATGAATTTTAATTTAGTTTAGATTCCTAACCACATCAACAAGAACAAATGCCATTTAGTCAGGGATTGCTTTTAATTATTTAGTCCATGGTTTACAGTACAGCATCTAAACACAGCATAGCATATACAAGGTTATACCACTAAAGAACAACAGAAAAACTTATACACTAGCAAAACTGTAAATAGTTGGCATTCTTCTCTTTTAAATATATATATATATATGATAATTCCATAGTTGGGGGAGGGAGGATTAAATCCTTGATGTCTCTATTGGAAATATCAGGAAGTGCCAACTAGTTAAGCTAATGTTATCAATACCATTTCGGTGCCAGATTCGGTTTGTCTATTGGAACGGAATATTTCAGTACCGGTCTATTTCGGTGTACCATTTCAAAATTGCAGTTCTATATATATATATATATATATATATATATATATATAAATATATATATTATTGGTCAATACCCATATTAATTACTAAAAATATTAAAATAAGTCCATATTTTAACTAATATATCAATCTCAAGTTCAATAATCATAATCACAATAGTAATAACAATAATAATAATATTTTAAAAATATAATAACGATAGGATTTATTATTTACTAGATAATGAAAAAAAAAAAAAAAAAAAGCACCCAAAGAGTATCAGGTGGAGGCTACAAATGAAAAGACACAAAGGCTGAAACATTTACTCTACTTTTCAAGTTCCCATGTTAGTCACATGTAGTGGCTCACAAAACAAAAAAGTGGAATATAAAAGTCAAAAAAACAAAGCAAAAAGAAAAAATTGGAGGAAAAATGGACAGACCGAAAAATAAAAAGAAGTGAAGGAGTGAAGAACAAAGATTGAAACACAAAGAAGAAGCCAAGAAGGGGCAAGCTGCTGGGTGTGTTCAGACTACCGCGAAGTGGTGGTGAGTGCCGTGGGTAGGTTAATTCACGTAAATAACAGTCATTAAACTTGAAAGTATCAAAATAGTAAAAAAAAAAATTATGCATTTTTCAATACTGACTGAAACTGTTCTACCAGCCAAAATTCACCAAAACCGGCCGGAATGGCCGGAACAGGCCAGCATGAACCAAAATTCAGTTCGAAGTGGAACAAAGGGGTGATTCGTTCCGGTTGAAGGCTGGTACAAACTATTCCAGCCATTCCAGCCAGAACAGAATGGTATTCATAACAATGCTTTTAAGTATAATATGCAGACAATTAAGTTGCAAATGGCATGCATTGGTAGTGTGGAACCAAGAAACTTAAGAACTCTAGTTCCCAAACTACAGCCTCAACTAACCATGCTACCTGAGTAGTAAATGGCTTAGTATTCAAAGATAGTGCTTCCAAGAGACTAAAAAATTTAGGTATATAAAACATAAAGCTATTGAATGCTAAGCATATGAGAATAAAACGTTGAGCGATACCATTTCAAACCTAAGACCTCTAGTTCCCATCAAGAACCCCAACAAACTTTGCTACCCGTGCAGGTTGTATTTAGCTTAGCATCCCACAATAGATTTCTTCTAAGAGACCGTAAAAATTTAGTTCTATAAAACATAAAGCCACTAAGAAGATAGTGCTAACAAAAAGCCAATTAGCTCAGTGTTGGTATAACAGCAAGGCACACCTAAGCGCAAAGACTTCTTGGAGCCTAGGCGCAAAGCTTGTGCAAGCTTGATTGAACTGAAACACACATTATAAAAAATTGATTTAATAAATTTTAAAATAATTATTAATGGACAATACAACAATTAAGTGATCAAATAATTATATAAATTGAAATAAGACATTTTATATAATTCATATAACAATTATATATGTCCTCCTTTTGGAGTTTTACCATAAAAATTGCAAGTCAAGTCATTATTATTTTTTAGATTTGCTAGATTTGAGAACTTCCATGCAATATCCTTTCTTGAATCTCCAGTAGCCATAATGCCCTGTTACTAATTACTAATATTAATCACTAATTATACGACTTAATGACTACAAGTCTATAAGAATTGCTCAGTATAAGTAGTACTATGTTTAACATCAACTACCAAAGTAAGTAAACGATTAACAAAAATAAATTATATCATATTTTTTTATTTTCCCACAAATGAACTAAGAATTTCAGGACAAACCAATTATGGTAATTGGTACCAAGCAGATACTTGAAGGGGAAAAATATAAAATAAGAAGAAGAAGATGGATGGGTTAATGTTTCAGGGAGAAAAAGACAAGAATAACAAAAATATTAAAAGAGGACTATAGGGTTGTGGGTTTCAAGATAAGTTTCACTAAAAATATGTCAAACCAATGGTTACAGTTCAGTTTTGGTTTATTTTTCTGAACATAAAAAAGCACAAAAAACACACTGAGCTTTTTTTTTAAGTGCACTTTGCTTTGAAGGAAAAAAGTGCTGGAGCCTTAGCGCTTAAAGCGCACTTTTACCAACACTGAATCAGCTTGAGCAATATCATTTCATAATGCTTTTAAAAACATAAAAGAACATTTCAGTACAGCCTATTTTCAAATTTTCAATATCCTCCATGAGTTACCTATTAAAATAAACTCCATGAGTACCAAAAGAAAAATTTTAAAAAAAAAAAACAAACAACAGATCCGTCTGCATGTCAATTGATTAAATTTTAAAAGACTATTTATTTAACAAAACAGCCTTATATTAATCATACATCCAATCATGATACTTGTCATGAAAAATGAAAAACTACAGGAAGAAAATGTATTGCTTGCATTCTCAAACACCCATAACCAGATTAAATTACCAATCTGCTGTAATTCTGCCCCATATAATCAATGCCGTTCAGCCAGTGACTATGAAAACCAACAGCAACCATTTCAGCCCGTGAATAGAACTGATGCCCAACCCTAATGCCTGCCATCAAAAAAGCATTTATCAATACCTCCTAATAAAAACTAATTACAATGTAAGTGAACAAGTAGATATTAAAGATTATAAGCTATAAACCAGTTCAAACAACAGCAAAACACAAATTACCAAACACAACAAAAGAGCTAGCAACCCACCTGGAATATTACCAATTCTTTTCTCAGGGTACAATATTTCACCATTCTCCATCATCTGCCAGAGATTTTCATTTGGAAAAACAAGGGGTGGATTTTATCAGAACGTTGTAACTGCAACCATTTTAATACCATCATATTCTCCACAACCAACATATTCACCATTATCATAATTCAGAAATATGACCATAGACAAAGAAGATGGATTCAAGAACTTATGTCATTCCCACATTACCGTCATCACCTTTAATACCATGAAACACCATGTTACTTTACATGTTTCACACAAAATATTTTAGTGCCTATTTAATAGAGCAAAAGGGTAAAACTAGATTAAGAGCATGAGTTGCTTTAAAGTGGCTATTGTTCAGAATGTTTCAGACTAAGGTTTAGTACAAAATATAACATAAGAGATAAACCCTTCAAAACAAACAAGAGGGAAGAATGTTACATTGGTCCAAAGGAAAATGACATAATAATTATTATAAAAAAAATTAAAATTAAAATGTCAAGTTTTGCAATCATAATTAGTGAAATGGATGATGATGATTTACCGCGTAGTAAAAAATTATTTCTAGAAAGCTATAGTGATTATTCTAAGAAAGAACCATTAGCCCTTCAACTCTCAACTTGCCTTAGATATGGCCTTCAAATCAGGTCGCTTGGCCTTGCTCTTTGTATCTTCCGGAAGGACAGGGACAACCAGTTTCTGCACAAATCAGTATATTAACATAGCACATAAACATCGCAGCAGTTAAATATCACAATATACAACCCATAAAGCTTCAAAATGCAACATCAAAGCAAAACAAATAAAAACCCTGATGATAAAAATACAAAACACACCATTGTACATTAAAAATAAATAAATAAAAAGCCCTAAGAACATATAACTAAAGTAGATGCTAACCTTAGATTTCGAGCCTTTGGTTGCTTTTGACTCTTTTTTCTGCACAAACCCATATCTTAATATAGCAAATAAAACAATAGCAAACACAAAATCACAATATACAAATAGAACCCATCAACCCCCGTCACCCCAAAATCAATTTCAAAAATATAAAAACCCTAATAAACACCAAAATCCAAAACCACAAAAAAGATAATGTTAACCTTAGATTTTGAAACTTTAGAGGCTTTCTTATCGGCTTCGACTTTTCTGCACCTCTTTTCCTCTTCCTACACACCCAATCCAAAATACACATACACATTTAAACAAACAAAACACAAAAACCAAAAAACAAGAGAGGGCAAAAAAAGTAACAAACCTGAACAAGAAGGAGGTAGTACTTGTTGAACAATCTGATAGTCTCCTTGACCTTAGCAATGTCACTTTTCTCAGCCACCACGCCTTTAACGGTGCCATTCCCGGCCTCGGAATCTTCGGCGCTCTTCGCCACCTCTCCATTAACCTTCTTCTCTTCCTCTTGATTCACATTTCCACCAATACACCTCCTTTTATAGGTCTTCTTCTTCTTCTCGCTGCTCTTTTCTTCGCTTCCTCCTCCTCCTCCTCCTCCTACTGCTGAGGCTACAACTTCTTCGTTGTCATCCAAGAGCTCCACTCTTCGCCGAACCAAAAGCTCCTTCTCGACTCGCTGCTTCTCCTTGAGCCTCGGACTCACCCTCTTCTGAAACTCCGAATCGGTCCTCAAACTCACCTCTCCGTTCGAAATACTACTCTCCTGTACACATTTCGGTGACTGCACAACCATCTTCGCCACACCAAAAGCGAAAACAAAAAACCCTACCTACACGCAAAACCCAAAATGTACGGAAATGAAAGGAAAAGCAAACAAAGTTGAAAATAAAGTGAGTGCTAGAAAGGGCAAACCTGATTTTGAAATTAACGATTAAGAATTTGAAAATTGAAATTTTGTTAGGGTTTTGGGAGTTGGTGGTGGCGGTGACGGTGGTGATGGGACTTGGAGAGAGAGAGGAGTAATGGTAAAAAAAATTTAGTTCCTACTGCATGAATCGAGGAGTGTAGTAGAGAGTAGAAAGAGTGGAGTGGACAGGTCTTTTATTATAGCTTTACATATTTTGTTTTTTGGTTTTCTTTTTCTTTCTTTTTTTCTTTTTTTGAGTTTTCCTATTGTTACGGATTCCCGCTCTACTTTTTCATCTGCCTCGCAAGCAAACGAGCAGCTGGCTGTAAAAGGAAAGAGAGAGAGAGAATGTGTATGTGTATTTGCGGTTTGCGTAACAAATGGGACAAAATGCACCTAAAAAAAAATTTATATTTGTATGTGTTAGACTCATATAATAAAGTATTAAAGTTTTTAACTGCAAATATGTATATTATATATAGTAATTTGGATATTTCAATTGTTAATAACTCTTGCAACGTGATTGACGTGGGGGAGACGGGGTGGTCACGGCCATCGAAGATAAAAGATTAATAGTATGAGTTTGGGAAGCGTGTTTTGCGCGTTTTTTAGTGAATGCATTTAGTAGGTTCTGTACACTGTTCACAAGACTCAAAAGTATTTTTTCAAAAAAAACAACTTTAAAACTGGGTCTCACGGTACTATTCATATATTTAAAAATTATTTTGTTACAGTGTTTTCAGTTTTCAGTAATAAGCAGTATTCAAACAAACCCATAATGAGAGAGAGAATTAGGAGATTGTTGGTGGCATCTACTGATTTGGAGTTGAATTGCCATTTTATTTGACCCCCTAGATTTTTATTGGTTCAATTGAGTGGTTTGCTATAATTGTAGGTGATATGATTTCCTCCTATATTGTTTGCTCGTATTTATCAAATCAAACTGATAAATTATTTAGGGGAATATTATTTAATGTATTGTTTTTCAAATAAAAATGTAAGAGTAATATTATAGTTATAAACTATTTTATAACATTTTTACAGACGGCTTGTGTGACTAACTATTCTTCACCTAGAGTAATGCTACAAACTTTTTTATAAAAAAATTTACAAACTGCTGATGTGGTGAGTGATTATTGGTAAATGAAAATGTGATATTAATAATAGGCCTAGATGAAAACTAATAAAAAGTTAGTCACATCAACAGTTTTTTAAAATGTTGTAAAATAGTTTGTGACTATAGCATTACTCTTTCACCTAAGCCCACCATTAACATCACTTTTTAATTTACCAATAACCACTTACTATATCAGCAGTTTCTAAATTTTTTTGTAAAAAAGTTTGTATCTTTAGCATTACTCAAAATGTAAAGATTTCTAAAACTACTTTCCTTAATTTAAATTTTTAACAAAAGAGAGGTATTGACTTTTAAATGAAATAAATAGTAAGTTAATAATTTATCTAAAAAAAATACTTTTGCCTTTGCGAATAATGCTAGAGATTTCAACTATTTTACAAAAAATTTTACAAACTGCTGATATGGTGAGTGATTATTGGTAAATGAAAAAGTGAAATTAATTATGAGCCTAGATGAAAACCAAAAAGTGGTTAGCCACATCAACATTTTGTAAAAATATTGTAAAATAATTTGTGACTGTAGCATTACTCTTTGCCTTAATATTATTGACTTTTAAAAAAAGAACGTATTCAAGGGCATCTCAATATGAAATTAACGATTAAAATTTTGGGATAAAATAGTGATATGAGTTAAATAATCCAGTCTTTACTAATAATTCAAGGTAGAAAGTAATGCTAAAAAAAGAAAAAGAAAAAGTATTTAGGGCATGTTTGGTTAAGAAAAAAAAGCGGTGTTTTTAGTATTCACTTTTGGTTTTTTGTGGGACCCACCACCAAAAAACTGGTTTGGTAGTGTTTTTGTACTCAATATTCATTTTCAATTTTCAAAAAAAGTGGATTTGAATACAGGAAATAAATACAACTTTTTAATATTTTCGTTTTCTATGAATATGAATACAGTGGCATATTCGTAAATACTGTGAAAGCAAAAAAAATTACTTTTTTTTTTAGTGATGTAATATGTGTGAGTGAGAAAAATTACTTTAAAAAAAAAAATAGAAAACAATGACCAAATCTAAGTATGATGTATTCTATACTCAAATTATGTATTCAAAACAACTTACCAAATACTACTAATTGTGAAAATTAGTGTTTTTTTTTTCTATATTCAAATTCAAGATTTGAATATAGAATTAAAAAAAATGAAAAATTGATACACCACTTTTTTGAAGCCAAACAAGCCCTTAATGCTTCCATTTCTGCAATTGAGGAGGGGACGCAACCTTTTTTGCTTTATTTCCCCCCTTTGCTTTTACTTCTACCTTCCTTTATCACATCACCTGTCATTTTATATGACAAACAAAAAAATCAAAATTAATAGATATATTTTTTAGAATAAAATTAATGGATATTATGACCTATTATTTTGAATACACGTGAAAATGGTGATGAGAATAGCTTATAAATATTTTATTTTTTTATTTGTTTAGAAAATAAGAAACTTTGTAAAGAATAGTATGCAACTTTTTTGTCATTTTCTTTTCTCCCTTACATCCAAACAAACATTAGGCCATGCTTCGGCTCCCGTAAATATTTTCCTAAAAATATTTATTTTCCGGAAATGCTATTTTCGGAAAGGAAAATATTTTCAAGTGTTTATTGCATTATGAAAATTGTTGTAGAAAATATTTTCATATGTTTGGTTCTATTCCGAAAATGCTATTTTCCTACAAATTTTTCATACATTTTCTCGCTTATTTTCTCGCATTCAAACAAATTTTATTACGTAAAAATTTCAAAACTATGTCAACCAATCTACGAATAAATCATAGCCAAAGAAATCAAATTCCGCGGGTCAAGATCAAAAATTACAAAGAAATCAAATCGCGTAGAGAGAGAGATCGCGGGTCGAAGATCGCGGGGTCGGTTGCCAGATTGCGCGGAGGCGAGATCGAGCATCGCAAAGGCATCGGCGCGGTGCCGCGACGACGCAGACCGATGCGACCGTGCGTGCGATCGCCTGACTAGGAGCCTGGGTTCGCCAACGACGCCGAACACGTGATCCGGGCTCCCTTCTTCCTCGCTCTCTCTCTCTCTCTCTCTCTCTCTCTTCTTTCTCGCGTGACTAAATGGCTCATGAAAATGAAAGTGTAAAACCATTTTCGGTCAAAGGAGTAAACAATGGTCAAAATGAAATGAATTTCCTAAAAATTTTATTTTCAGAGTCGCTAAACACGCGAGTCAGGAAAATGATTTCCGAAAGTGTTTACCACCAAAACAACGCACTCCTAGAAGATATATATTTTCCTCTATTTCCCTTTCTTGCCCTTCCTTTTTCCTACCTCTCTCGGAAAGGCCAAACATTATGTGAATGGCCAAAATAATAATTCTAATATTTAAATTATTTCAAATATAAATTCAAAAAAACTACCATTTAAATGGTCAATATTTTCACACCTACCATCCTTCAATCCCTTTCCATTTCTTGTCACCTCAATGCTCAATATAAACATTAGTCGATAACTAGTGCAATGCAATAAACAAATTAATATACTTTTTTTTTCTCTTTTATGTTTTTGCTAAATATAATTTTTTATAATTATTTTATGACATTTATTTACTATGAATGTATTTGTATATAGAATTATATATTATAACATTAGATATTTATTAAGATTGTTTTTTATATGAAATTTTAGTCATGGCCCAAATCATACAATCGTTTGACTTTGGCCGAGAGCGGAGGCTTTTGCCGAGCGTGAGAGGTCCGAATTCAAGAAGGAATGATCCTATTGGATACGCAATGCAAGTCGGTATAGATCCTAATGACCAAAGTAATCCTTCCAAAGAGCTTCTAGTGATAGTGGACGTGCACCATAAACGTACAAGAAAGATGGAACCCAAAAATATCTAAGGAAAGTCACACTACGCATTGAACGTTCCGTAGCTAATTCTCTCTCGGCCGTATTAATGAGGAAGTGACTCTCGAACAAGATTTCCTTTTCCAGCCTTTATAACCATCCTCCAAAGACTTCTGTATATACCGACGGGACAAGTATATCAGCCTAAGCCATCAACTATCCAATGCAGGCAGATGAAGGAAGAGATGTGATATAAATGAAATTAGAGACTTAGAGGAAGCGGATCGAAAAACGTAGAAAGCATCAGTGAAGAATCATAATTGCACTCTGTACTTTGTTTATTTGTTTTATATGAACACTTGTCTCCTGACAAGGAGTTCATCCATATTAGTCGTTGTCAAATTTACTAAAGTCTGGGGCTTCTTCGACCCACTCCTCTACAAAATTTATCAGATTAGGCTCATCGCCAAAATCCCATACATTTTGGGCTTGGATTGCAAATCGAGATCTCTACAAAATTATATATTCTACTGTTTAAAGAATATCTTTAGTTGATTAGCATGTGAAAATTTTCACTTTTCTTTTATATGTTGCATACCTCTCAAGAGTCTAATAAGATTCTTCATGTGATTAAATAAATAAATAAATAATCCATTTTTTTGTGATAATGTCCTGAATAATTAATTTCCATGTTTGCATCAGCCAAAGGCAAGATTATATTCCTCATTGATTTTACTTTCTTAATTTTAATATAAAAAATAAGAATAAACAAATATTTCATTGTATTATCCGCAATTCCGCACCTTTGGAGAATGTTGGTTGTCTAATTAAAATTTTAACTAAAAAAATAGGAAGAAGAATAAAGAAAGAAAAGGCAAGGGAAGAAAAACAGTTGAAAATGGTGTCATCAGCGCTGCAAATCATAGTATTGCTTGTTTTGTGTGAATTATGGGTTTCAATTAGTTCAATTGTTTACTAAAAAAAAAAATAGTTCAATTGATAAAATTTTCTATTGTCAAATAATAAAATTTGAAGTTTAAATCGCACTTATATTAAAAATCAACTGATGTTTTGATCTAATGATAAAGAGTAACGGTAAATTAAAATTCGATTGTACCTAGTGAATATATATAGTGATAACAAATAATCTATTTTATTATGGGTCCTTTTGAAACTGGGCTATTTCATTAAACCGAAACTTTTAATCGAAAGTACTGGTAGATAGCGAAAAGCTAACAAATAAGATAAGGTGACCCATGAATAGTACCAAAATGTCGAATATAAAATAAGTTAAAAATAATTTTGCCAAATGGAGGCTATGTGTGCGTTGCGTAGCTGCAAGCGTGCGCTGCTTTTGCATTTTTTTTCCCGGGTCCTGTATTGTTCACGACTGCCAGTACGGAAAACTAAAGAATAACTTCAAAACTGTCCCATGTGCATTAATCGGCTCATAGTTTAAAATTTATTTTCGATATTGCTTTTCTGCACAAGTAGATTTAAACGTACTTCTATATCAGTTTTGGACGGTATTGGTTGCATGATTAGAGTTTGACTACACAAAAAAGGAGAGCTACAAGAGATTGAGAAGAAAAGTTATATGTGATGATGTAGTGAAAATGTGAAATACAAACCATAGTCAGAAAAACAAGAACTTAAAGATAAATTGAATTGAAAAGAGAGATTTTGATAAATTAAGATTGATCATTATGGTGGAAGTGATCTCATGAAAATCGTAGCTCCAAGATACAATGCCTAACGTAAGAAAAATTAAGGTCTAACTCTTCAATTATCTGTAACAACTTTTCAGTAACTTTTTTTTGGGGGGTCAAATATCTATTTATAAATCATTAAACGCAGTTTAGAAAAGTATGACAATAAGAGAGAAAGGAGAAAAGCCTTTTTTGAAAAAAAAAAAAATCTTTCTTATTGTATCTCTATTTAAGTATTTATATATAAATCAAAAGACACATTTTTAAAGTTGACCATTTTTTATAAGCGTATTTTAGAAAAAAATTACTCAATTTGATATTTCATGAACAATTATTCCATTTTGTTCTTTATTATGTTATATATTAATAATAAATATCTGGTGTCTTAATAGTTGTGCACTTGCCAAGGTTGTTTATTGTTTTCTTCAGTGAAGTTTTTTAGTTATATTTTCACAAACACTTTCTCAAAAAAAAAAAAAAAAATTTCACAAACAATTTCCCAATTTTTCTATTTGAAGTGTGTTGGGAAATATGATTTATCTTTCATATAGATTGAATCAAAAGATTGATTATTTGGTGTGAATTATGAGATCAAATAATTGACTTGTTGCAAATGGCATTTAGGCTGATTGGCATTCAATTTGTGAGGTCTCCCACTATGATCTAGCAACCTAAAAAAAAGGACAACAAAGTTGACTTAAAATACCATTTTTGTGTTGATTTTGTAATTCAAATATATGGAATTATTGTTCTTCATTTCACATTATTGTTGGGGCATACGCTAGATCTCAATTCACAATTAGAAGAAAAAATTTAGGACGACAACCAATTCCACACATATTTTCACAACTATTTGTGAACGGTAAGAAAAAAGTAGTGGATTTTTTTTTTTTTTTTTTTTATGGATTTAATTATAAGATAGTTGTGAAAATATGTGTGTAATTAATTGTGGTCTTACAATAACTCCAGTTATAAATATGAACTCTCATTATGTCGATTTGTGGTGGTGAATTACATTATGTCATTAACTGTTTTTTGTGTCAATGATTTGTTTTCAACCTTTCCTATTTCTTTCATTATAACATTTAATACTTTGGAACGAAGAAAAGAAGATCATTGAAATTCATTAACGGATACATTTGGATGAATGTGCAAATGTTGCTTTACAAAAGTCGGACACAATTTTATTTTGTTAAAAAAAATCTCAAATTGTTAAAACAAAATTAGAAAAGGCATGTTTAATGTTTTATCTAAATATCTCCAAAATCCCACCGGTTCCCATCTATTTCCTCTTCTTCTTCTTTTCTTCTTTTTTTTAATAAGCCCATCTATTTTCAACTTTGGTTGTAAATTTATGTAATTTTTATATACAAAGAAGACCAATGAGTAAAGAGTTTTGAAGTTCAATTGTCGTGATTTGGTACTACTCTTGCAACTCGCCTTGAAACAGTTCTTTACCCCTAGAGTCCTAGTCAACTGTTACACCTTAGCTCTTT
Organism: Notholithocarpus densiflorus; assembly: GCA_030021035.2. Lineage (NCBI taxonomy): Eukaryota > Viridiplantae > Streptophyta > Magnoliopsida > Fagales > Fagaceae > Notholithocarpus > Notholithocarpus densiflorus. The sequence continues at coordinate 7,982,509 of JARYZH020000009.1, read as the reverse complement.
AATAACGAAGCTATGAATTTATCCTTGGGGTCAAATTAAAATATGACAATTAATTTATTTACATAATTTATGTTATGTTATATATAGTAGTGTAACACAAATCACGTGAGTGTTGGTCTAATAATTTTCAAGACCTCATAAGATTCATAGGGTCCTAAGTACACATACTCAAGAGCGTAGTCATGCTCTATACTAGTTTTGGTCATTTTGGACACCCACACAAACAAAAAATAAAATAAAAGTAGTAATGTAAAAAAATTTATAAACATTTTCAACATGTAAAATTAAGTATTTTATAGACTAATAGATTTATAACAAAAAGTATCAATAAACTTAATAGAATTCAACTTAATAGAAATGTGCTAAATCTCATTGTGCACTAACAATAAGAGACATACATATCAGATGTAGAACACTAATATTGTCAAGCCAGGGTAAATTTCAATGTGCATCACTCTAATGAAAAGGGTGAGAATGAGCTAGCGCTCCCACATTCAGTTCCTTCCAATGATTTACGCCTTGCCTTCATGGCTTCATCCTATATATAACTTTGTGATAGTTGTCCCCTTTAAGCATATCAACATTAAATTTATATGCATTTAGATAAGAACAAGACTTGAGACACGATTTAACTAAAATAACTCCACATGAAAGAGGATCGAGCAATTGTGTTGGCATTTCTTGGTGTTTTCCAATGAGACGTTCCAGGTCCAATTTCCTCCCTCTCCCAACTATCGAATTATTAAAAAATAAAATGACCAACAAAGTTAACTAATAGACCACCTTAAATATTAAAGCTCCATTTGTTTCGATGAAAAACATTGTGTAAAGATAGTTTTACGTGTTTTCCAGTTTTTTGTAGCATTAGAAAAAATAAGTTAAAGGAAAACTATCTTTGATCAACAAAAAAAATATGGTTTATTTTTAAAGATTGCTTTTCACTAATTTTTTTTTGGAAAATAACTCTATCTCACCTTAAGCTAAATAAGAGAAGTTAAAAGATTTTTTTTTTAACTCATTTAAGGTTACTACCAAACATAGGAAAATGAGATAGTTTTATATAAAACATTTGTTGGAAAATGACTCATTTTCTAGAAAATATTATTGCCGAAACAAACAGATCGTTAATTGGTGAATGTTTGACTATATAATAACATCACTAACCACCACACACCATTGATGTGATGGTCACTTCACAAGTATAAATGCTTGTAGGGTGTGAGAGGACAAGAGTCGAGGTTCAAGTCTCTAGGAAAGAGCTTCACACATATACACTTAGATTAAGCTAGAGTAGAATTTTTATCTTATATAAAAAAAAAAAAAAAAAAAAAATAACACCATTAACTACATGCTTTTGCCATATTTTTTTTCAAGGGGTGTTTGGTAGGGGTATTTAAACAACAGTTTTCGTTGTTTAAACAATATAATACGTATTTTCACAACACTTTTTCATCCCTACGTATTTCACAAAAACTTAAATAACGTTACTAGAACAACATTACCAAACGGCCCCAATTACTGCGTTTTTGGAGACACCATTGAATTTATTAGGTAATTTTTTTTATAGGAAATTGTGGGGTTAAGAACCTAAATCATATATTGGGCCTGGGCCGAGAACATGAATGGTCTGAGGAGGAATAAACAGTTATGGGTAATTCCAGTTTAGAGTCTCATAAGTGAGGAATGAGTGGAAGGTGGTCCGAGGAGGAATTTCTCCTCAGGTATGATAAATACAGCTCAAATATGTATTCCAATAATCAGGGTGACCTTCTAAGAAGCTCCAGTTATAAGGATGTGCATCATGAACACGCGAGAAGGAGAGAAACCCAAAAAATATCTAAGGGAAAGCTGCTACCACTGCATTGAATGCATTGCAGCTACTTTTCTGGCCGCATTTATGTGGAGAAGACTCTTGAACAGTGCTGCTTTGACTACCGCAACTCACAGAAAGCCAAAGAGGGTATCTGATGAGACAGACACTCAAGTAAGGGTTCAAATGATCAACAAGTGTAAGAGCAAGATGTTCTAAATGGAGCTATATAATGTAAGAGACCCCCAATGAGGAGGGGGAGGAAGGAAAAACACTGTAACACTCTAGAACAAAATTTGTAACCTTACTTAGGCATTAATAGAAGAGAAGCAGTCTCCTCGGACTTGGCCGATGACGTTTTTCTCAGACCCCTAACTTGTTTATTTTCATTCTCTTGTCATCAAGACCTACCTTATTGTTTGACTAATTCATTAAAGCCCAATTCTTCAACCCACTCTCTATAAATTTATTGTTTTGGGCTGCTTAGGCTTAAGTCCATCCATCTTTTGGACCTAGGATCCGAATCAAGTCCATACAGAAATATTATGAGGTAAATTTCTCAGCTCATGAAAGGACAAATTTTCTTTCTCCAATTATGACTTATATTTTTATTATACAGGGAAACCAAATATAAACCCAGGGGGCCATGGCGCCAAAACAGTTTAAAACTTTAAATAGGTTTTTTTTTTTTTTTTTTTTTTTTTTTTTTTTTTTTTTTGAGACAGAAGATTTAAAGAAAGAAGTACATTTACTATTTACAGACAAAATATTATTAAATTTGGATTAAAATTTATTCCTGGCCCCTCCATATTGAAAGTTGACCCAACAAATTCAAAAAACTAAAAGTCACTTAACGTTTTCTAGCGGCCAGTGACCTCTTTCAAAATAAATAAATAAATAAATAAATTGATTTCTATATAAAAAAAAAGTATGAATGAAGTGTTTTTTGGTTTGTTTAATTGACACTATAGTTACACTATCTATAATTTTTTTTTTCAGTCATCCATTTTTGCTTTTTTTTTTTTTTTTTTTTTTTTTTTCTTTTATATATTTATATAAGTTGGCATATATATTGTTATAATGCGCGTAACTATAGTAGCTACGGAAAATTATTAGGTACTCTCGGAGTACCATAAATGCGTATTCTCCCCTTTCACATGAATGATGGGTCTCACCATAAATTTAATTAGTGGGACTCACCATTCATGTGAGAGGAGGAAGTACGCATTTATGATACTACGGGAGTACACAATAATTTTCCTAGTAGCTACAGTGTTTTTTGGTTTGTTCAATTGACAAAGTAACTACAGTAGTTTTTTTTTTTTTTTAATATTTATATGAGCTAGCATATATATTGTTATACTGACGCAACAAATTTCACAATATTTTCATAATTATTGAGGTATCAATTTCTTATAAGTCGAAATAAAATAAGAGACTGTGACCAACCACGATTGAAAATAAATGTTTTGTGAAAATGTTGTAACACTTGTTGTGTGAATGTGTAAAAGCTACTGTACTTTTTAGTTTGCTCAATATGTATTGTTCATCACTTCATTGGCTTTTTTTTTTTTTTTTTTTTTTTTTTCAATCATCGGTTTGTGCTTTAAAAAAAAAAAATTATATGAGTTGGCATATATATTGTTATACTGACACAACAAATTTCACAATATTTTCACAATTATTGAGGTGTCAATTTCTTATTGGTCGAAATAAAATAATAAAATATGAGACTGTGACCAACCATAACTGAAGATAAATGTTTTTATGAAAATGTTGTAACACTTGTTGTTATCACAATATTTTCACAATTTTTGATATTTTAGTTTCTTATAGATCAAATAAAAAAAGGCTAAGTCCACAACATTTTCACATTAATTTCACAACAAATCATAGGTAAGCTACTATTGATGGATAAAAATGTGATATTAGTCGTGGATCCATTTTCAAATCAGTAACAACTTGCCATCTAGAATTTTTTATGAAAATATTATGGAGATAGCATTTCTATAAAATAAATAATAATATATCAAACCGAAACTTATCACGGTTGAAAATAAAGGTATTGTGAAAATATTGTGATATTTTGTTGTGTTCCTAGACTTCTTTTTTGGTTTAGTCAAATTTGGTGAGCAAAAATTCACTGTTTCACGCATAATTTTCTTCTGTTAGTTTTTTGTTTCTTTTAATGCATAGTTTAAATTGGTTGTTCCAATTAAAAACAAATAACAATTTACCATCTAGGATTTATTGTGAAAATGTTGTGGATGTAGCATTACTCTAAAATAAAATTATAAAAGATCATATCAGGGCCCACCATAGCTAAAATAAAGTTATTGAGAAAATATTATGACATTTATTATGTTCCTGACTTTTTTTTTTTTTAGCCAATTTGTTAAGCCAAAATTCATAGTTTTATGGACAATTTTCTTGGGCTAATTTTTTTTTTAACACATTGGTTAAAGTAAAAACACATAGTTTTACTAACAAAAAAGAATTATGGAAAAAAGTACTTTCCCCCTTTATGTTTGAGGTAGTTTCATCCCCCCAACTTTAAAGTTGAATAATTTCATCTTCTATATTTACAAGTATATAGTCCCTACTATTACTCTCTTATTTAAACCTTAACAAAATCTTATGATTCCTAGAATGTTTCATTGTGCAATATCTAAAATGCCTCACGAAATTTTAATGTCTCATAAATTTTCTTCGTGTATTTTGAGTTTTATATGTTAGTCATTCTTAGAAAGTAAAAATGGTGATATATGGTATTCTATTTGTTACCTAGAGAACACTAATTTATTAGTGGTTTAAATCTTCTAAATTTATAATTTTATCTAATAGAAACTTCAATGACATATGTTTTTTGTTATTTTTTTTTAAAATTGTTTTCTCTCTTAAAAAGGTATTCATTAAAAATTAAGTAAGTTAAGCATCGTAGTTAGGCTCATAAAATAAAATGATAAAGAATGAATTATGAAATATGAATAACAAAATATTGGGGGAAAATGGGCTTTTACCTGTATTTTTTAAAATATCTAGCACAATATCCCTGTTTTGAAACTATTAATCATAGTGTCCCTGTTTTGAAACTCGATATTTAGAAAATTGAGTTCTATGTAAGTTCAATCACTTAATTTTTTTAAAAAGTTTAAGTGGAACTCGACATTGCTAATGTCGAGTTACACTAAAAAATATACATAGTACTCGATTTCGAGGATATTGAGTTTCACACAATACTCAATTTTGTTAAGATCAAGTTTAAAAAACATGGACATTTTGCTAAATAGTTTCAAAACATGAATATTTTACTGCATAGTTTTAAAATTTGGGGTAAATGCCTATTTTCTCCCCAAAATATTCATTGCAAATTTTTGTAGGTATTTAATTTGATAAAGAGTTTCAATTGTAGCATATGTCATCATTTATTGCGAAAATTTAAATATTGTGACAATGTTTTATCAAACCTTAAATGTTTATTGTTGGAAGATGACGACATTTGTTATCATTCTTAGTATAATTTTTTTGTGAGTAGATATATACTGTCTTTAGAAAATAGGTTCTACGAAATAAAAAAATATTTTATATCAAATGATATCACATCATCCGTATCAAAATCTAATAAACGAGACTTGTGTGCAAAAATAATTATTCACTAACACATGTTTTTCAATTGTTAGTGGGTTAGTTATTTTTTGCTGACATGTTTCACACTTATTGGATTTTGATACTGTTGACATGATATCATTTGATACCAAATACCTTTTCTTAAGAAATTATTATACTAAATAGATAGCTGCCATATGTTAAATAACTATTCTAAATTTAAATACATAGTTTGATAATTTAAAAAAAAAAAAATCTATCTTCAATTTTCTCACTCAAGGGACAGCAGCACGTGCAATACTAGTGTTTGTAATAAATCCGTAAGTGTTATTGGAATCAACGCGTTTGACTTTTTATTTTTTTATTTTTATAATATTAAAATTATTGTTTTTGGTATTTCCAAACGTTACTGTGTGTGGCAATTTGGTTGGTCAGTGTTTGGAACACAAAGGGAGAAGTTTGAAACTTTCATGTTGTCAAATTGTTGCTCGTCTCCACCTAAACGACTCATTTAATTTCTTAAAATAAAAAGGGAAAATTAAAAAAAAATCTACAGATCAGTGGTCAAATTGATAATTGGTTAACAAAGTGCCTGCAAATGGGAAAAATAGCTTGTAATGCCTCAGTGGAGATATTTTCTCAAAATATTATACTGAAATACAAATGAGTTTTATTCTCATATATCCTGCTGACTTGTGCTTCCTGATATATAGGCTTGTTCATGAGACATTTTACTTGATTTTGGCCATATTGCCATCATGGTCATTTTGGGCTTAAAACATGCTGTGTCGACACTCTATTTTGCATCTCTTATGACTCAAAACTAATAAAGCATTCTCACGAGTTACAATGTCTTCTTCTCTTCTCCAAAGAAACTTAAAAAGGAAAAAAAATCAGGTAGAAGTAGAACTACTGAACTACCATCAACTCAGTTGGCTGGTTGGCCTTGGCATACTTTCTTCAAGTACAAAGGTGGAAGCTATTTGAAAATTTATGAGAAATTCTCTCAAGCACTAAGCAGAAATCACAAGAAGAATATCCCATATGTTGGTTCTCAATGATTATCCATTGTCGTTCCACTCATCATAGTTAAAATCACCACCCGCAACACCATCAAAGTCTGAGAACTAGAATCCGGTCAAGTGGTGCTATGCATGTGCAGTTGTTGCCTACTTGAAAATGGTTGGAGAAGTCCATGCCCAAAACCCAAATTCGGATACTTGAAAACCACAAAGATTTTGAAATTTTGTAAGAGTAATTCTAGTACTACTAACTAATCTGCCACATGGGACAGTTGTGGCTTACTTTGTGGTACTAGAATTACTCAAAGGTCAATACGAGTCATGCTCCCCCTGCCTTGTTATTAGAGAACTCGTCCGCATCCATAAACCATGGTTGGTCTTCCTCCTGCCCTGTTTTTGGATCAGCCTCTACCCTTTCGGGTTCTATCTTTTCATGATGCATGAACTCTACCACAAAGTTTGCCAATGCTTGTTCTTTGATAGCTATCTTTGGGCAATAACTCACTCAGTTCAACTGACCATTGTATGAGACAACTAGCGGCATCTAGCCTATAGAAGGGCTTTTTAAGCAGGTGGTCAATCATTACAACAATGATATGTGGACAGAAATAAAGTACTACACCTAAGAAATTGTATCTAAATTTCATGTTAATTTCAATAGCTATTTTCTTAGAAATCACCTTATAAATAGCATTACCCAAACTAATAGGTCTAAAGCTTATTAGCATTTAAAGCACTATCAAATTTGGGTTTTAAAGCAATAAATGTGTGATTTACCTCTTTTAACACAGCCATTAGCAACTAACATGACTTTATTTTTCCAAAATTGGCATTAGCGTTTATAAAACACAACAGACATGATTGCTTTGAGACTTCCCAAGCTGAACATCGCTTAAATTAACTCAGCATTTTCATCTTTTGTGATGGGCTGAGGAATAAGACCCTTCAAACCATAGAAAACTGAGGAGAAGATGTGAAAAGAGCCTTAAAACGATTTATGAAACTAGCTCCAATCTACTCTGGCTGATATCCTATTGCCACTGCCATCTTTGAGAATGTCAAAAAGAATTTCGTAGAAAGATGAAAAAACTTACAAAGATTAGCTACTGTCAGCCACACTTATTTTTTTTCTTCCATAGCTATTCCTCTTTGGTAAGAAGCTCAAGAAGTTCTTGTTCAAGATCTTTCAATACCAAGGGAGTTGAAGATGAGGGCTGCTTTTGCAATTCTGAGACCTGGCTTCTTCTATCTTGGCTTGTATAGCATTCAATAAGATTATAATTAAAGAACAGAAAAAGATTAATGAGAAGGTTTATCTTCATGATACAACAATAACAGTTGCAGACTGGGCTAGTTACCCACTTTCTTGCGAGTTATACCTTCATTTTGCCCAAGTTTATGAACAATGACCTCACCAAGCAAAATTCTAAGTCTGCTGTCTGCATGCACCAAATGATATGCTTGCTTCCAACTTTGGGGTGAGGCAAAGACAAACTTTTAAGCATATTACAAAATAATAGGAACTCAAATTTGGCCAACAGGTTGGTGGTTTGCTACACATTTACTCTTCCAGAAGACTTGTTTTGTCTTCCTAAATGCAATATGTACTGGGAACAACAGGTTTTCACTGCTTTTAAGACAGAGCATTTCTAATATGCTACGGTATCTTTATCCATTCCATTCTAGTGAATACCTAGTAAAAAAGTGTATATTGTGTAAAGACAATAAATTCTGAAGCTTTCAAAATCAGCATGGTAAACCAATTAGCAATATGAAAAAAAAAAAGAGCTTTCTAAGAATAAGCATTGCAAATGATGGATCATGAAGATAGTATCCATCTCATTGAGAAATTATGTCAGAGATAAAAAGTTATAGATAAATCATAAATGACTAGCATTGAACTGCACAATTTTGTGGATAAACATATACTGAGCTGGAAAATCTAAATTACAAGTGTTGATGTAGCTCACAACATTCTTCATGTGGTATGTGATCATTGTGACTGTGGCTTTCATCTTTGTTTGCTATCATAGGCAGGGAGGGATATAACTCTGGACAAGGGAATAAAAGCTTCAGACGGAAAGCATCAACTCCATTCAAGTAGTACCGGAAGAGCCGTTTTGCCCTAATAAACCCCAGACGGCCATACAGTGCTAATGCTCCTTTATTTGTGACTTCTGCTTCCAATGTTACCTTCACAAAGTAATAATTAAAATAAGAAAGAAGATTAAGAAAAGAACAATAATAAGCATGAGTCAGTATATTCCCTGCTGAACATTGCTAGAAAAAAAATGACAAACTCAAGAACACCATGAATCATACTAAAGAATAATTGTAGTTGGGATATGTTAGTGCAAATGAAGAGAACATCACTATTGGTATCCTCATGGAAGCACACCCATATTCCATTAACCAAGTCATTGAATTTTAATCTTTTGAATGGACCAATCAATTAAATATGCTATTTCAGGTGTATATACCAATCAATTGGGGGGGGGGGGGGGGGGCAATAGCAAGAAACAATAATGCAGGCCATGATTTAAAAAACAGAATGAAATGGGAAGCCAATCCATCATTGCTCCATCAATTTACAATTCTATTGACCTTCTCTGCTTTACTTTATGAGGATGAAGGGAAAGAGGTAAAAACCAAATAAATTCTAATAAACCACTTAGGAAACCTTAAACAAGTTTACAAAATCCAAGCTATTCATTTAAACTTGGTTACTTTCTCTATATGGATCATCACCTTCAAAAATTATATATGGAGGAGTATTTTGGAATAAATTGATACAGCATAACACACAATGGTAACATTAGAATCCACATTGACATACCTCTTCACAACCAGATTCCATCATCACTTTGATAGATCTGGTAACAAGTTCTGTAGCTGCAACATAAAGGAAATCTCAACTTAGATAATAATAATACAAAAATGTATAGCCAATAAGATGTACCTAACTAAAGTTTTAGAGACACACTAAATCATAAAAGTACTTAATAATGCATAGATATTATGAGAAACCAGTAGCCTCAAAATTGCACTAGACCTCATTTTCTACTACAACAAACTTATCATTCCTAAGTAACCCAACAACTTAAATATAAGAAATGCATAATCACCAAACAATCATTACATATGTTACTCAACTAAATGGAACAAGATTCTCTTCATTTCAAGTCCTATCCATTTAGTGCATTTCACGGTTAAGATTTTATTTTATGGATCTAATATTGATGACGTGACAGTAGGCACACCTTTAGATTTGTAAAATTTAATCTGAACCATGAAATGGACAGTTGAAATTTGGAAAAAACTTTTCCCATGAATGACATCTCATTCTTCATGATGCTTTCTCTTTACAAGCTCACCTCATATCTAAGAGTTCTATACCCACACACACACACACAATTAGACACAGCCACAAATAAAACTAAATAAAATTCAGGATGATCAAAATGCAATTAACATAATTAGCTCAATGAAGTTCCATCCCAGTAACTAGATTGGATGGAAGGGAAAAGTTACCAATGCCTTTGCCTCTATAAGGCTTGATGACAACCAGCATAGCAATGTAGCCTCTGAACGTATTTCGATGCTGACCCATCTTACACACCACCGTCCCCACACACTTCCCATTGTGAAAAGCCTAAATCCACATAGAGAAAAAACCAAACGAATTACAGAGTGAGTGAGTGAGTGAGAGAAATTTTGGGTTTTGAAAGAAACCCAATAAAAGTGAAAGTAAAGGGTACCAGGAAAGAGAGTTGAGGCCATAGATAGACGAAGTAACGGTAGGTGAAGATGGAGTAAGGTTCACTGAGTTCTTGGTCAACAAGGGACATGACAAGGGGTAGATGGTGTTCACCTCCATAGCTCACGTACTCTATTTGCGATGCATCCAATTCTGATTTTCCCGTTTCTGTTTCTTCTTCTTCATTCTTTCTTTCCATTCCTCCTCCTCCTCTCTCTCTCTCTCTCTCTCTGCACTCTGTGTGCACTCTGTGTTGGTGTAGGGTTTGAAGCACTGGGCTTGGTGTGAGAAAGAAATCAAAGAATATGAATTTTGGGCTCTTTATGGGCCTTTACTTATAAGGGAGAAGAACAGGTCCATTTAAAAGGCCTAAGTACTCTATCCCTTCAAAAAAAATAGGCCCATTTTTCAACCCAAAAATAAATAAGGAAAAACAGACTAAATCAAATAAAAACGACTTGCTATGACCATTTGGTCCAACCACAAGGTGCTTCCTCCCTTGTTAACTAAGAGTTTTATTGAGGGTTCAAGTGATAGTTCAATTGTAATGACATTTTTTGTTGTATTTGATTAGAAAATATATCTTAGCATGCGATCTCCTAGAAATTTGAATACGATTCAAAAATGAATTTTCATTAAATTATGTATTTTGTAAGTGCCTTTTATGAGTATGTATTTTTTATGGTAAAGAAAGCATAAACATGACAGTTGATTGTTGTAAGTTGTAAGTGTGCATGCATCTTTTTTGGTGTTGTAGAGATATTGTTTATGATATTTCTTACTCCTGTTCGGAAATTTGAAGTATTGTTGCCATTTCTCTCTTTAAAAATATATTGAAACACTTATTTTGAGCTCTTTATGGGCCTTTACTTATGAGGGAGAAGAATAGGTCATTTTAAAGGCCGAAATACTCTTACCCTCCAAAAAAAGGCTCAATTTTCAGCCCAATAATAAATAAGGAAAAACATACTAAATCAATAAATAAGACTTGCTATGACCATTTGGCCCAACCACAAGGTGCTTCCTCCCTTGTTAATTGTGAGTTTAAAATAAACACTTACAGGAAGTAATAGTAGAAATAAGAATTTTCCTAGCAGAAATAGATGAAAGGTTACAAGGTAAGATGGGGGTAGGGAAATCTAACGGGAGTTTTAAAGCAAGAAAAGTAATAAGTTCTGAATACAACTTAAAAGGGACAGCCCTTTTATAAGCAAAAGAAAATACTATTTAAACAGTGAATGTATATATATATCTTAGCATGCCATCTCCTAGAAACTTGAATGTGATTCGAAAAATGAATTTTCATGTATTTTGTAAGTGCCCTTCATGAGTATGTATTTTGATGGTAAAGAAAGCATAAACATGACAGTCGAGTGTTGTAATTTGTAAGTGCGCTAATTTGTAAGTGTGCATGCATCAGTTTTTGGTCTGTTCCTATGAGATTTAGGTGGTGGCTGGCCAGCTATCGCTTGTAGTTGGTGGTGATTTTTTTTTTTTTTTTTTTAATTTTTCAAATAAAAGGTAGGAGCTTTTAGTGGTGATTTTGGTGTCTCAGGCGGTGGTTTCTGACGGAAGTGGTGGAGAGTTGTAGGGGTGATCGACGGTGGTGGTGGGATGTGAGGGTGATGGACAGTGGTACTTGGACTGATTTGGATTTTTTTTTAATTAATTTTTTAATATAGTTCAGTGATTTATTTTTTTGGGTTGTTCATCATTTGTGTTTGATGTTTCTGGGTGGTTTATCGTGTTTGTGTTTTATTTTTCTAGTTCTTCAAATTTTTATCTATTTAGATCTGTTGTTTTATTTTTATTCTTTTATGTTTATGGAATTTTTAAAATTTTAGAGCATTTAATTTTATGTTTCATAAATTTTAAATTTATTTATCTCTATATATTAAGACAATTCAGAAAGTTAGTTGTGGGGTGTCCGAGGACTGTGTGCATGGCACACACCCACAAACATGGAACATTGCTAGTGCACCAAACACAAAACGCTATCGATGGATTTTGCCCACACAAATGCAGAACTTTGTAAAATTTTGGCCATAAGAACTATATAATATAGGAGATACATATCTTTGTGTGTTTAATTAAGTATCTATAATCCTTATCAAAGGCCAAACCACATTGCTCCTAATTATTTGGTGGCATCTAGATTATGATTGGCAAAACCAAAAAGCGTTGTTGCTTTGATTTATGTTGAATTCTGAGTACATTATAATCTAGAAAGCACCGACGCGGCTCCAAGGTCGCCGCACCGGAGTCCGACGCGGCGTCCGGCGTCCGACTCGCCGACTCTTCCCTTTTTTTTTTTTTTTTTTTTTGGATTCGCGCAGATTCGCGCCGACTCGGCCAGATTCGAGCCGACTCAGCCAGATTCGCGACGATTCGGGCCGATTCTGGCAGAAACGGAATCTGATACGGCCACCGAAACAGGCCGATACGGCCAATTCCGGCTGAAACAGACGCCAAAACAGGACGAAATGGGCAGTGGTTGCCATTCTTCTGCTTCATGTGGCCTTGTGAGAGGAAAAAAAAAAAAAAGAGAAGGAAGAAGAAGATGAGAAGACAAAAAAAAAAAAAAGATGGAAGAAGAATAAGTACGTAACAAAAGAATACAAAAGAATATAAATTAAGGAGGTGGAAAAGTCAAATATTTAATGTGGGTGGGCTTGGGAATTGAAAAATGAGTAAAGGAAACTTTTTGAAATGTGGTTTTTTGTTTACAATTACCAAAAATATTGATTTTATTAAAAACAAATCATAAATAATTATTTTTTAATAATAAATTCTAGCATTTATTTGATTTTTTTATATAAAAATATTAAATTCACTATATAAAAATATTTTTAATAATTTTTTAATCGCCGAGTCCCGCCGCACCCGCACCCACCTTTTTAAAAAATTGCCGAGTCCCGCACCCGCACCCGAGTCCCGAAACGCACCCGTGCTTCATAGATTATAATATTAACTCATTGACAATTCACAATTTTCAAACTATGAGTACTATTTTTTTTTTACTTAACCCCCAATCAATCAAAACCACTGCTACCAGCCACTAAAGTAAAGTCAGAAGTTCCCATAAAAAAAAAAGAAAAAGAAAAAAAGTAAAGTCAAAAGTTTTCACTTATTTTCCATTTGAATAACATTATAAGAGATAGTTAGAATTATCTACCATCTTTGAACGAGCATCAAAAGGGGTGGTGTAAAACACATTCTCTACGCATAACTGAGCATTCAGATCTGTATTTCTAATTCGAGACATTATTTTATTATTTAGGTTAAAGGACTTTTAGAACTTTATGGGCCTAGACCTTAAGTTTAGAACATTTGAATTGAATGATCAATTATGATTTTGAATTGGTGGTAACCACTTTTTAAACTTTTCCCCAAACATACGTGCGTCATCATTCAAGTGGCTGATATCCCCCGACAAAAATATAGACTTTTATACATAGAATTTATTTTTTTGTGTCAATTTGTGTGAACGAGTGATAGGAAGAAATTTCAATTTTTTGAGATTGTTATTTGGATACTTGAATTTGGATCTGGATTTAGATATGAATTTAAAAGTGATAGATTTAAAATGCCTTAATATTTCAAATCTATAAATATATTTAGCCAAACAATAAATTCAAGTGTGAGATTCACCCTTTTATAGATTGCAAAACAAAAAAACTATATTTAAATACTCTTATCAAACAGGCCCTAAGTATGTCATATGAATTTCTAAAATGTTATGAATTTAGAAGTTATTTCAAATTTAAAAATTTTAAGGTTTAAAATCTTTGATAGATTTGTCAAATCCAAGTTCTTGACCATTTGTAAACTAGTCAAACAAAGTATTTGAATTTTAATCACTTAAATCCAAATTCATGTGCCCAAATGTCAAATCCAAGTTCTTGACCATTTGTAAACTAGTCAAACAAAGTATTTGAATTTTAATCACTTAAATCCAAATTCATGTGCCCAAATTTTGCCATCCAAGCACGCCATTAGGTTGTGTTTGGAAACTTGGAATTAGATTTGAAATTAAGAGATTTGAAATGCCTTGATTTCAAATCCATTGATTTTAGGAGTTATTTTAAATCCAAACATTTTAAATGTTTAAAATCCTTCTTAGATTTGTCAAATTCAAATTAGAAAAGTGCTACGTCCACAATATTTTTACAACAAGTCATGGGTGGTTAGTTATTATTGGTTCAAATTTGAATTTAGCATTGAGATTACTTTTTTAACCCAACAATAACAACCAGTAACAACCTACCACTTAAGATTTGTTGTAAAAATGTTGTAAAAATATTGTGGACATATCATTTCTCTTCAAATTATTGACATTTTTTTAATTGTCCAAACAAGATATTTGGATTTCAATTACCCAAATCCAAATGGCCAAATCATGTCATCCAAACACACCGTTAGAAAATTTTAGTCAGGACTTGAGGGCTCAAAATTCTGTATATAAATTTCACCTAGAAAAAACTTATTTCCAAATTTCGATATCTATGACTTGGAGTGAGAATAAATTGCCTTGAAACAACCAATGATAACCTTCTCATTGAAGTGAGGATAAGCTTTTGAGCAACGAACATTTCACTATTGCTAGTCCACCTACACTCCACCAATGGAACCGCTTGTAGTTAAACTCAACAATTATAAGTTGCGTTAGTTCATTGACGGAGAGCACTGCAAGTTGCCCAACCACGTTAGATTCTTCATTGTACAAGGTCTTGTGCTACTCAATGGTGTGTATGACCACAGCACCTGCCTTGGGTTCATCATTATTTTTAAACAAATGAACAGTTACTTTTTTTTAGTTTATGAGAAGGGGAATTGAATTTTTTGATAGTTTGATAGTTACAAAAATAGGGGATAATTGCGAGGACTTAATACATGGTTTTAAAAACCGAACTGGAAGAAAAACTAGATTTGCCTCCGATTCCTAATTTTTTATTTTTCGGTTTTGACCGGTTTTTCTCGGTTTTAGGCAATTTTTCGGACTGGACTAGCCTCCGGTTCTCGGTTCAACTGATCAGATCGGCCGGTCTGGTTTGGTTTTTAAAACAAAGGAGGACTATGGAAGGGTCCTATGCATGCCATGTAGTTCTGCAAATTTGTGTATGTATTTTCTGTAATGGGTGTGTGTTGAATGTTAATTCAATTATTGTATTTATATATGAAAATATGGTTTAATAGTGAGCTTAACGATTATGATATACTTTTTCAAAATTTTTTTTTCTTATATTTAGGTTAGTATAATTTTTTATTTATTTATTTTTTATGTATATAGTATCCAAATAAATTTAGGGCTGTAAACAAGTCACGCTTTGCTGAGTAGTTAATGTTCGAGTTCGGCTTGACAACAAAAGTAAAATTTTCAAGTTTGACTCGAGCTCGGATCAAGCCTACAAACAATTTTTGAACTCGAGCTCATCAAAAATTCCATAAGCTTGAATTTGGCAGCTCGACTTAATTCATTAATCAAGCAGAACTTGAGATTCAACATGAGTACATTATCAAATGCTTAAATCTCCAAAAATCAAGTAAGCATAATTAACCTACCAATTACATCATGCTTCTAATCCTACATATGTATTTGCAATTATTTAGATTACAACTTTACATGATTATATCCATACATTCATCTCTCATTTTGCTATTGTCACCTCCCTTTTCACTCCACCTTTGTTTACAACTAATTGTTTTTGCTTCCTATAAGCTATTTTACGACTTAAACAAAGCTTTCAACTTTCAAGTACCTATGGTATGGTATTGTGTTGTTGCACCCTTTCCATTTTAGGGAAGTGTTTTTAGGTAGTAAACACATTAAACCTTTCTTGTTCCATTGGAAGGACAAGTTTTCTATAGTCATTCCAAACCATAAAAATTCTCTTCCTTTTTCTAAATTTTTAATTTTTAAATTTTTTTTAAAAAAGGGTTCTCTTTACGTTCACTCTCATTATTTTCTATAAATACTTCATTATCATGAAGACTAATTACTATGTCTATATTTTCAAAAGCAGCCATTTATTGACTCTCCGCTTCACAATTCTATACATTAACATTCCAAAACTTATATATATTTTTTTTTGAGAAGGAATAACTTGAATTTTCATTAAAAAGTTAGCCGAAATCAGCTGCAAGTACAGGTAAAAGGTGTGGAGGAACATCCTCCATCCACACTGAAAAACCTCGAACATGTCTAGCATGTTTCGCTAGGTTGTGAGTAACAGAATTACCAAGCCTACGAACGTGAGAGAAAGAAATACAGCAGCTAGTCTCTGTTTTTTGTTTGGCCGAGTCTAGAATATGGCCAAAGGGTGAGAGGCTCTTTATTACTACCTCTGAGTCTCCTTCAAGAATAAATGATGAGAAGCCAAGTTCACGTGCAAAGGAAATGGCTCGTGCCGCTGCCAAGGCTTCGACGATATCCGATGTGTGTGGGAGAGGAACCTGCTCAGATATGGATGCTAGAACCTGTCCAGATGAGTTCCGAATCACAGCACCAAAACTTATATGAATAAACAAGAAATTAACTTTAATATAACATTTAAAGAACTTATGGCACATATCACAAAACAAAGCTAATTTAACAATTTCAGTAGCTACCCAGACAAAGGACTCTACACCTCAACAAAAAAGAAAAAAAAAAAAAAAAGAACTTCATTCCAATTTACACACCAAACTCCCAATTTACAAGCTAAGCTGCTATCAAACAAATACAATAAAAAAGAAGTTAGCGAGTTTTATAGAAATTTCAAAAACAACCATAAGCTGAACATTAAGATTGTTAGAGATATATTTTTATATTAGACCAATAGTATATGCCCAAAGACAATCCTAATTTGTGTGCAACAAGCTAAGCTCCTACTTGTACTAAAAGTCTATTAACTATAGGATTTAGTCTATACTATATATACTCATGTTGGGTTCATTGTGACACGATTTATACTACACTTTCATATAATAAAAATGTAGGCCTTAAGAGTTTTCTATGTAGATGTAGGCCGTCAAATTGAACCATGTAACTCTCGTTTTCTTGTATTATCTATTTTATGCTTCCACTTGCACATATATTTTAGCATATTCGCATGATAGTAAGTTTGGCCTCTTATATCTTTAAATGTTGGGTTCGTTGTAACACGATTTATACTATACTTTCATATAATAATAAAAATGTAGGCGCCAGAGTTTTTATACTGTTAGATGTAGGCAATGGAATTGAAATAATATGGCTTACTCGTGTTCTTATATTATCTATTTTATGCTTCCACTTGCACATATATTTTAGCATATTCAACATGATATTAGAGCAAATATTCAACAAAGATGTTTCTAAGTTATCAAAGAAACAACAGTGGCTAACAACTAAAAAAATATATAGACATTTTAAGAATTTAAAACCAAAAATAGAGAGAGAGAGAGAGAGAGAGAGAGAGAGAGAGAGAGAGAGTTGAATTCTTTGAGAAAAATTGAAAAAAACAAAAACAATTGAAGTGAAAGAGAGAAAAGATGAGGCAATTCAAGGAAGCCTAGAGCTCTAGGATATAGAATATGTTGATGAAAACACAATAATAATGGAAATAACAAAAAAAAAAAAGAATAATACTTTTGAATATTAATTATTTGGAGATAAAAAAATACACAACACTATTTGGACTGAGGCGTGATTACTCGCTCTCACCTCCTCCCTCTACCTCCCTCTCGCGCACATATCTAGCCCAATATTTGATTCAATATATATTAGCCTATTAATCATCACAATTAAAAAGAATAAAATAGTTCATCTCCTTTTCAATGTGGGATTAAATATTTTACTAAATCCTTATCTTCCTTATTAACTCCCATATTTTTATATTTTAGTTATATTATTAATTCATTTTAATTAGGTAATATTAATATGCCCCAACAGAATACTAGAGTACTACTCTCATATATTAGTTAAAAAAATAGAATACTAGAGTACTAGACAAAAACATTGAGGATGACCGCGTGAAAAGAGCTAAAGAAGTCTAGAACGAGCTAAAATGAACAGTAATTACTAAGGGCTTGTTTAGTAACGTTGTTTAAACAACAGTTTTCGTTGTTTAAACATCATAACACGTATTTTCATAACACTTTTTCACCCACACGTATTCCCACAATACTTAAACAATGTTACTAGAAATTTCTTACCAAATGGACCCTAATTTGCTAGAAACATAAGCAAGGTGGGGAGAGGTTTGGCTAAGTTAGGCTAAGGCAAAAAGTTAAAGTAACAAGAGAGAGAGGGGGAGGGGGATTCGCCTTAAAGATGAGAAAGGACCCATAAAGGATGCGGTTACAGTAGATGCATGGTGGACGCATGGCCCACTTAGATGAAAAAAAAAATTGTAACTAAAGGGGCTTCATGTCTAGTCAGCTAAGAAAGAAGAAAAAAAGAAAGAAAAAGTAATGGATATTGGTCTCAAGTGGGACGTTCAAGTTCAAGTTGTTTTGAATTAAGCCTTATGTTCATGAGTCTGTTCATGAACAATTTTTTTTAAATTTTATTTGGACTCTACTTGTTTATTAAATAAGTTTAAAATTAAGGCTTAAACTTGACTCATTTATATATTAAAAAAAAGCATAAATAAGTCTTTTACTTTTTATTTTTATTTTATATAAGATAGAAATTTTATTTTAGTCTAATCTAAGTGTATATGTGTGAAGTTCCTTCCTGGAGATTGAAACCCTAGCTTTTGTCCCCCACACCTCACAAACACTTATACTTGTGGAGTGACTATCACATCAAGAATGCGTGATAATAAAAGAGTCTTTTATTGAGCCAAACATGAATTGTTTATGAATCACTTAATTTATTAGAACCCTACAAACAATGGTTTAAATATTTGACAATGAATTAAATATTTGATTAAGTGTGAGTTTAGATATCCAAGTTCAGTTTCAAAAAAAAAGTGTGAGTTTAGATAGCACTAATGCGTTGGGCGTTTGGCCTTTTTTTCTTAATCCTGTGCACTGTTCACGAACCAGCTTGTACGGAAAAACGCGTTTGTAACTTTAAAACTGGGTCCCACGGGCACTATTCATAGTTTAAAAATTATTTTGTTACAGTATTTTCAGTAATAAGTTTTCAATTTTCAGCAATAAGCAGTATCCAAATAGACCCTAAATGATGGAGGTGCATACACTCATTTTTAATTCTCTATGCAAAAACACAACATTTTTAATGTGTTGCACACAAACTTTGGACTTTTTTTGTAAAAGACAAGTGACCAGTAACCGACACCTTTGTTCTCGGTAGAGCTTAAGAGATAGATCAGAACTATTGTGACACATTCTTCATGCCCCTTCAAAATTCAAAAACAAATGCCTACCGCTACCGCATCATCATTAACTTTAATAATGTTTATCTATTAGTATTACAGTAAACCACTGAGAAGATAAAGTGATAAACACACGCTCAGGGAAAAAAAAAGGTAGTTCAGAAAAAGGATAAGATAAACACATATTTCAAAGCCCCCCATTATCACTATGTCATTTAGTTCTAATTTCGTACTCACACCACTCCACTTGTCTTTATGCTTCTCAAACAAACTCTAGCAGTGTAGCTGCTTATTACAAAAAACATTGTGGGAGTAGAAAATGAATGAACAACCAAAAGAATTGACAGACAAGATGCCACCAAGTCATGGCTTCCCAGTAATTGGGGAGGTGTGTTTGAGCTTAGCCAAAAAAGTCCTCATGCATGTCCCTAAATTTAGGAAGCCCCCCTTAAAAGAAGGGATGTTAACATTATAAATATAGAAAGGAAGGAGATGGAGATGGAGATGGAGATGGAGATGGAGATGGAAATGGAAGGTATTTTGTATAAAATGATATTATGTTGTTACCACGCACTTTTGAAGTGATGGTCACTGCACAAGTATAAAGTTTTTATGGGGTGTGGGAGGGGGTAATAAGGGCTGAAATTCAAGTCTCTAGAAAAGAGCTTCATACACATATACACTTAGATTAAGTTATAGTAAAATTTCTATT
Organism: Notholithocarpus densiflorus; assembly: GCA_030021035.2. Classification (NCBI taxonomy): domain Eukaryota; kingdom Viridiplantae; phylum Streptophyta; class Magnoliopsida; order Fagales; family Fagaceae; genus Notholithocarpus; species Notholithocarpus densiflorus. The sequence continues at coordinate 7,962,297 of JARYZH020000009.1, read as the reverse complement.
TTGTTTAAAAAAAATGATACTATATCAGCGGTATCAAAATTCAATAACTATTTTACATACATGTTTCTCATTTATTGAATTTTGATAAAGATAATGCGATATCATTTGATACAAAATATTTTTTTTGGACACAGTGACTGTGGGACTTCACAGCACCGACATGGATGAGACAAACTCAAGTAGTGACTATCCATCAGGGTTGGCTTATACTCACTGAGGAGTGCCTTTGCTGCTCACGGAACCTTTGCCGTGCACATCACATGCCCAAAGCCAAACCTTGCAAATTTCTTCTTCTAAATATTTAATATTATTAATTAACTTGATTGCCTCTGGTGTATAGATAGACTTCAGACATGGCAACCAGATCAGAACATCGGGTTTAGGTTTGACCATGATTGGGTTTGGATGAAAAAACAGGATTTTTTTATTTGTTAAAAAAAAAAAAAACAGGTTAGACTAAACGGATTGTTATTCTTATGACTTTTATCCGGGTTTTTTATGGGTTCAGTCAACATATAATACACAGGTAGCATTTTTATTTACAATATAAAAAATCTAATATAACCTTAGTGTGTAATGCTACCTAATATATATAAATGAAAATTAGTCAATAAAAAATTAAAATTAAAATTTTATAATAGAAGCTTGGCAAGTGGATTTGGATCAAGTATGGTAAAATCATTTGTAACAATCTAAGAAAAGCGCTCCACATTTGCTGTGCTTGAATACCCTAAAAGGATTAGTTAAGTAACAACTGAGATTCTTCATAATCATTTAGAAACTCGTGGTCGCAATTATCTGATATACACCTAGTAGTTAGTACATACTTGCACAACACACATTAAAACAATTATATCTAATAAAATCCACATAATTTGGGGTATTACAATATTTATCCATACCTCTTTTTATTTTTATTTTTTTTATACGTGTTCAAGTGGATTAATGAGTTTGAATCCAATTTTACCAGGTTTATATTACTATGGTAATTTATAATTGAAACAATAGCACTTTACATAGATATATTATTAACATTATCTTTATTATGTAACATAATAATAAATATTATATTAGTAATTATGAAAAAGAAGTTTGTGTACTGCATTTATATTATATATTTAAATATTCCAATGGCCAAACTTGCAACAATTTGCTCTATTTTTTATTATTATTATCTCTAAGGTGTTTATAGTTGAACCTAGTGTGAAAATCAACATTGTTAGAATTTTAAAACACATTAGAAGTATATTTGCACTTTTTTTTTATTCACACGTTTTATGCATATTTCTTATTTCGTAATATTTGATTTTGAATATAAAATATTAAGGAAAGTGATAAAAAGTGGTCATGGGAGGTTAGTTCCCGTAGATCGGAGTGAGATTTTGACATTGCAACCAATTGGTTCATTGCACCTGAAATCAAAAATTGCAATTCAATTCACGTGGGATTAATTAGAAAATGACACCTGTACCCCATAATTTAGTTTGGACGGAAAGGAAAAAGAAAGATCATAGTCTTGAATGAACATTACTACATGGACGGTCCAGACGTGGCTGTGTAGACCTCTTAGATTACATTGTCTGGTAGAAAATCTTTTCCCTGATTTAGAATTCCAAATATTTCCTTTTCATTCTTTTTGGCACCTCTAGGAGACAAATATAACCTAACTTTAACGTGTATCAATGAAAACCCTCAAGCAACCCCTTTCACTTCCCTTCTCTCTTTCTTCTTTCTTTCCATCTCCTATTTTTTCTTTCTTTCTTTCACTCTTCCTTTTCCTTCTCTAATATGACCACTACTCTTTATTTCTCTTCTTTTTCTTGCTCTTATTGATCTTTCACAATCGATCGCACACAATTTTTATTAGATCTGCCTTTTGATATGGTCACAAGCCATAAACTACTAATCAAACAACTTGGAGAGTTTCATGAGCTAGAGCTACAAGCTCAGCCACAAAGAGATTAACAAGGTGGATCCAAGGCATGGTAAGAGGGCTCTTCCTTATGATGCATCGGAAGAGAAAAAGGAAGATCGTGTCTTTTCTGTAGATTCATCAGCTTGGGTACTTCAAGATCCCTCAGCCATGGCTTCATCAGCCTTTGCACCAATTATTGGCACTGGGGACAGCAGCCCAACTCAGAGGCAAGCAGGCATGTTAGTTGGGTCAGAGTCTATCATGAAAGAACCTGCCACTTCTAAACCTACACATGATCAAGGTAAGTTAATATATAATATATTAATTCCTAAATAATACATATTTTTTTAGATGAACATATTTCAAAATTATAAATCCAATCTAATTATTATCATATTTAAGAATGATTATATAGCTCATATATAGTACAATCTCTAGCTCTTGGCCTAGCTTGTTACTAGCCATGGGATTCTTGTTTGAAGTATCCAATCTAACAAGGAAGCAAATTACCATATCCATTAGTCCATGTGGCCTTAATCACCATAATGATTGACATACATTAGTTGATATTTTAAAATCAAGATGATTTGGCTTTCTAATCATAATGATAGATATATATTGCAATCTGATCAAAATTAAAATGAGTTTGCCCTTGTCTGTTTTGAAAGAAAGAAAAATCTAAAATGTATATAAATGACTAAAACTCAACAATACATAATCTTGAGTACTATGTACCAAGATATAATTATTTCAGTGATTAACTGGGTGCAATCACTCCCTATCTCACTTAATTAAACAAACCCCATAATTGTATTGTTTAAGTATTAATTCGGTTCTATTTCTTAGTCAGCCATACAAAGTACAAAATATCTGCATGTAGTTAACATGCTTTTAGTTTCTCCCGAAGCACATATATACCATAAAAAAAACCTCAATCAAAGATATAAGACTAACACATTGTTTAATGGATATATTTAAATTTGTAATATTTAATTTGAACAATGAAACGTTCTATTTCTTGACCATTCTAATGAAATGTTTTCATGTTCTTGTAAAATAACCATAATTGGTTACTGAAAAGCCTACCTCAATCTTTTATTACATAAACATTATAACTTATATGTTTAATTATTATCATTCTCAAAAGATCTTGCTATTTTATGCTATAGTGTTGCACTTGATAATGTTTGTTAAATTACCGATTGTCCTAAAAGCTTAAACTGTTAGAAAATAATGAATTTAATTACTTAACCATTATTCTAACAATGTTCACTATTTTATGTGTAGATTTATTTATTTATTTGAATGTTACAATGGGAGAGAGACATTTGAATCATCCAAAATGTAATAATTGAGTTATAAGACACTTAACGATTTTGTTATTTCTGTACTATTTCTCATTGGGTTTCAACATATGAAGCTTTTGATCTCTCATTCTTGCATCTACATTTGATCCTAAACTACAATGTCTTAAACTTGACTAATCAAGGGCCTTGAACTTCTTGTAGCGAATAATGTAATAAGAAGAAGGCATTATCGAGGAGTAAGGCAGAGACCATGGGGCAAATGGGCAGCTGAAATCCGTGACCCAAAGAAAGCAGCTCGAGTGTGGCTTGGAACATTTGAGACAGCTGAGGCTGCAGCTGCTGCTTATGATGCAGCAGCTTTGAAATTCAAAGGCACAAAAGCTAAACTCAATTTTCCTGAACGCATTGAAGGAGGGACTGATCAGATGGGCTACTTCATGAATGGCCACCAAGGTTCTTCAGCCATTAATGTTGCACCAAGTTTTCCCAATTACTCATTTTCTCATCATGCTCCTCTCCAATCTCCACCACCACCACCACAAACACTTTATCCTCTCCCACCTCCATTGTCAGCTGAAGCATTCCCAAACCTTTTACAATATGCACAGCTACTTCGCAGTAGTGATGATAATGCATTACACTATGCTACCTCAGGTCTTTATAATTATGACCATGGCCCTTTATTCTCTTCATCAACTTCTTCAGCAATATGTCCAGAACAAATGGAAAATTTTCAGAGCTCTCAGATGGGGGGTTACTCTTCTAGTTCTCATCATCATGTTCTTGAAAATCTATTCAGCTCACAGATGGGGAGTACTTACTCTTCTGGTTTTCATTTCTTTGAACAGGGGAGGGATTCTCAAAATAATAATCCTGGACCTGGGGAATAGCAAAGTAAGGTCCATGCATGTAGTTTGCGAGTGGAAATAATATTGCCAAGAAATTAACATTCTTGGTTTACGCTAATACTTTATCCAAATGCATAAAATATCAAGCTTTCGTGGCTGTACCTTTTGGACAATTATTCATGTTCAGAAGAGGGAATAGTATCCGGCATCTAAGAGTAAAAGTAACTAGGATGTGATATGCTTGTGAGATTGGTCTATATATATAAAACCAATTCGTTTAGTACAATTGAGAGAGAGAGAGAGAGAGAGAGAGAGAGAGAGAGAGAGAGAGAGAGCTTTGAATATGTATTCGAATTGTTTTTTAATGGCTATTCTTCTTATCATCAACAAGGATGGCTTTGTTGCACATGTTTTGCATATTTCTTTAGTTGCTACTCTCAGAAAATATAATCTTATTACAACCCTTAAATGCAATGTCATTCTTAAAATATGGCAAAGATTGGGTCTAAATGCTTCTATGTATTGAATCCATCAAAATTATAACATATGTCTACCTTTGGTCATATGTCACAATTTTGACGAATTTAGTGCACCCGAACCAATTCCCTCAAAATATGTAAATTTCACAAGTGAATGGGGTCTACCAAATATGAGAGGGACATTTCATGAGACTGATCTTAAAATATGCTTTCTCCTAGTCTCACCAAAGTTTTGTTGAAAGAGTAAATTAAGCGACTTCTTGCTTTTCAGATATGATATTTTTATTTGCTTTTAAAATACGCAGACTATTTCATGATAAAGATATGATTGTCCACAAATCTAATTCTATACATATTTTTAGATTGTTTTAAGATCACTAATCATCCTTACAAGGCATCCTGAGCATTTTTATACTTCCAAAAAAATTAAATCTTTGCTATGAATTAGACATTCTCTAATTTAAAGCCTTGTGCAAGAAGTCGCACCAAAAATTCTTCTCTTTTACTTTTATGCTTCCGGTTTTTGACTTTCAACTGCACAGCCACAAAAATGGAACATAGCGACAGTTAGTGATGACATTAATAAATAGGGAAAATGTCTTCTTATACTTGCTTATATCCACTATTTTAATACAAATATCCACAATTGTTCAAAGGATGGTGATTAAAGCACTAGTAAGATTAATGCACCAATAAGAAAGAATGAGTTAATCAAAATTGAGAAAGAATTTAAAAAAAAAAAGTAGAGAAAGACTCAAATTAACATTGGTAGAACTTAGAAGTAATAAAAAAATGAATTATCAATTAAGAAAGAATGTGATTTTAAATAAAATAAAATGGAGAAAATAAATATATGTGGTCGAACCTAATTAATCTGTTGAGAATTAATAGCAGATTCCAAAAATTTGGGATTAATACTTATTATTGTTGTTATAGTATCCATAATTGATATAAAAATATTTATATTTTTTAAATTTTTTTTAAAAAAGAAGAAGTCTACATCTGGATATACAAAAATGGAGGTAGAAAAAAAGAAAAGAAAAAAAAGAGTGAGGGTATCATTGCCCCTCAATATACTACCAGTGTGTGGACCAAACAAAAGTAAAACCATGACCCTCCAAGTTAAATTGACATTGGATAGGATTTCAAGTTCAAGCACACAATAGGAAAGAGCATATTAATTTATGAAAATTTTTGGTCCAAGTTATACTCCTAAGACTTCCAAAAAAGGAGGGTATAAATTATTAACACGTTAGTCCATCTTCTGATCTCATCACTTGGATCTCCTTTAGCCGCCACCCAGAGTGTTTATTCTAACAAAGTTCCTTACTTCAACAACTCATCAGCCGAAAAAACAAAGAGGAAAATTGCACAAACCGGAAAAGAATTTTGCTATCATGTCTACACGAAAGTCCAAAAGAGTAAAGAGAGAAGGGAATCGGGAAAGAGATTTCTAGCTAGTGGACATGAGAGAATAGAAGCTTCGTCACATGTTGAAAAAAGCTAAATTTCATCAATTGATTTGTACGGAGGGCGTGATCAAACGTGGCACCGCCCACTTTTTTTTTTTTTTTTTTGGAGTGATTTCCTTGTACTATCAACTATGAAAGAGGAAAGCCAAAATGGCCTAATTCTACATATTTTTGAAAATTTCAGCAAAATAGCATCGTTTGTAAACTATGTAGCAGAATATGAAAATTGAGTTTCACGTAGAACTCAATTTTAACAATATTGAGTTTCATGTGTAAAAAATGCCACGTGATGCGGCTTTTCTTAGTAAAAAATCCCGCATGGAATTCAATATTTATAAAATTGAGCTCTGTGTAATTTTCTTTTGGAACTCGATAGTTGTGAAATCAAGTTTTTACATAGAACTTGATTTTTATAAAATTGAGATAAAAAAAAAAAAAAGTGGCATTCTCTTGCATAGTTTGTGTACAGTACTAGTTTGCTGAAATTTTCAGCCATATGTAGTATTTGGCCAATTTAGCTAGAGAAAGGTCATAGACACAAAAAATGACAACGCCGATGTGACAGGCTGTTCCCGATAGATAAAAAGTATTGTTAGTAGTAGACTTAGATGAGAACTTATAAAAACTTGCCACTTAACTGTTGTGAAAAATATTATAAAAATATTTGTATCTTTTTGTATGGCTCACTATCTAAACGTGAGATATATGTAGTTTTCCTAGGGGAACTGTGTTTTAACATCTGCACAGTCCATAAATCGGCGGATGGAGACTTCAAATGAAAGCGTGAAGTTTTGCTTTCGGCTCCAACTTAACTTACGTGCGTCAATCTTTGCGGCTGTTAATGCTTGCTCTGATTCGATTACATGTATCTGGAAGTAATCAGTCAAGTACTTGGCCAGACCAAGTAAAAAGCAAAGCCATTCAAGCCTTATCAATTACCCTTTTAATTATTTTGTGACTCACTAACCCAGCATATCATAGATTTCTCTTTTTTGATAAACAAAAGAAGGTTTATAATTATATTATATTGATCTCATCCTAATCTCGTACAAACTTCTCTTTATGGCTATAATTGGTTGGGAGAGAATAGAAAATATATGGAGTATAAAAAAATTAGAAGAAAGAAAAATATTTTTTTTAAAGAGAAAAATATTATTTTTAGTACAAATAGATAGGATAGAAATCTGTGTGTATATATATATATATATATATATATATATATATATATAACTCTTTTTTGGTTTGGTTGAGAAAAAAGAGAGGAAAGAAACAATAGTTTGTGTTAATTATTATTATACCTTATTATATATGAAATTATTTTTTAATTATTTTTATACTAATTTTAAATTTTATTACTAATATATTAATATTATATTGACTCATGAATATCTATTATCTAGGTTATATGAGGGCCAAAATTATAATTGTGCCCCTTCCTATTTTACCTTTTTCTTTTCCCATCAGTTTGGGAGGATTAAATTTTGTGGGCTTGGATGGAAACCTATATTATTTTCATTTTTCATTCTCTTATGGCTTGTTTGGATGGAGGGGAGAAGGAGAGAGAGTAGAGTAGAGTTGGTTAAAAATAAGCTAATTTTGTGCTAAATTTACTCTACTCTACTCTACTCTACTTCCCCTCCCTTTCCTTTAATACAAACGGACCATTAGTTTTCATTTGTACCAAACAAATGAAATCTTAATCCCTTCCTCATTTTTTACCCTTTTAAAAAATAAAATCGCTTCAACCTCAACTAAAATAAAATATAATAAAATCATCTCAACCAAAAATGGATATTGCTTATGCTAATAAAAATATAAACACTATTTAATTGATTATATAATGTTGGAAATTTATGTGTGAATTATATGGTTAGTTAAATCATCATGTCTTGCTTATGAGTCATGGTAATAAGTATTGGTGATTAATATACATTGACTAGCCAAACTTAGCGTTGTATCAGTTTCTCACGACGAGACTCTTCAAGATATAAAATTTCAACCACCACGCACTATTGGCGTGATGATCACTCTAAAAGTACAAAATTATTGTGAGGGGAAGAGTCGAGATTCAAGTCTCTAGAAGGGAGTTTCACACATATATATACTTAAATTTTTTTAGAGAGTTTCAACCTATGACGTTCGCTCATGATTATGTTCTTTATTATCAGATCGGGACACCAATCGGTTTTTGGTGTAAGCGGTAATTAAATCCCAGATCTCTTATTTAACTATCAGAGACTTTACGAGTTGAACTAACTAAAATCCATACACTTAGATTAAGTTAGAGTAAAATTTCTATTTTGTATTATATATATATATATATATATATATAATTTCAAAGGTTGAATCTATAGATTGAGCTCATTCATGTTCTTTCAAGGCGTTAATCATAAAGAAGCAGTCAAAAAAAAAAAAAAAAAAATTTATAAAGAAACATTCGCTACTAATACAAACACTCTTTTTCCCTTGGTGTCTCACTTTCCACTTCTTTTTAAGGAGAAATATATCAAGAAGAAAAGAAATAAAAGAGGGAATTAAGGTGATTTCTAGGCTGATTGGTAAGAAGACAAGAAAGCACGAGGATAATCATTCTTTGGTGATATTTATGGGGCTTCCAAGGTTGGAATTACTACTGGGCTCTAACTAGAGTTGGGATGGACGATTCATAGAATAAAAATTTACTTTTACAAGTACTCTTTTTTTATTCATTTATTTATTTTTGAATATGAGAGAAACATGAGATAGAAAGCTTATTTACGTAAGTTATAGTTAGCTAAACTGGTAAAGTTATATGTTGTTGAATAAGAGATTTGGGTTGAAAGTTGGAACTTAGCCTATGCCATAAATTATTGATGTCTTGATTAGAAGATAAAGAGTAATCAATATGAAACAGATATCATAAGTTGAAATTCTATTTATATTTATAAAAAAAGAGAGCATTGAAAAAGAAAGCTTATCCGCAAGTGAGTTTGGGGTATGGGAAGGCAAAAACAGGGGAATGAAAACGATGTAGTCCTCTTATTCCTTGGCTCATGTGTTTTGTTTTGTTTTGTTTTCTTTGATTAATAATGGATAATAGTAACTTAGGGACGTTGACAGTGAAAGGTTAACAGAGTCGGAAGGAAGGGACAATTTGTCCTCAAAGTTAAAGGGGTAACCGGGTAAAATGATTATTTTAAAATACAAAGAACCAAAATGACAGTAAACACAAATTGAAAAGGAGCAATATGTAGTTTTGCCTTTCTTTTTTTTATCTGAGTTTGTGTCACACGTGTCCAAGTTGTACCTCTGTCAATGCCTTAAACCTGTGTACATTTGTATGGTAGCAAAATTGCAAAATCCAGAAAAGAGGAAACCATTAGAGCAATGGGTCACATAATTCAAATCATTAATTTGGTTGGTTGGTTGGTTTTGTGGGTGGAAAAGTAGAATGGTAGAAATGATGACGGTTGAAAAAGTGGGAGGATAGAACTCATAGAAGAGATTTTAATTTTTTCTCGTGATATTTGGTTAGGGGTGGAAAAGTGAAGAGATGCCAAATTCTCTTGTTTGATTGAAAAGAAAATTGAAATGATGAAAAATATAGTTTGTATAAATTTACTTTCTTTGTCCTAACTATTAATAGATTATAAACAATAACAAATTATATTTTTATTAAAAATTTTGTATGGATTTGCACTTCCTTTTTTTTTAATATAGTTACAATAATCCAAAACAAAGAAAAAAACGAATGAAAAGTATCAGAAAAAGACAAGAAAGGGACAAGAAATGTGGGGTTAAAAAAGGATAAGAAGAAAACGACAAAAGCCAAGTGAACGTTGCATAGGGGATAATTTGGTCTCTCTCAAGTGGGGCTTTTTTGTTCAATTTTCTCTGGAGTTTTTTCTCCAAATTGGGGATATTGCATTAGGGTGGGTTTAGGGAAAAAACACCTAAGCCCCACTAGTTTTCATTCTCATTTTCCTCTCCAACTAAACACACCAAAATACTATTTTCTTTTCACTCTTCTCTCCCCTTTTCCATCCCTCCTAAAATCATCCCAACCAAACAGACCTAATATCTATAGAACTAAACCCAATATGATGGGGTGTACAATTGCATAGTTTTGGTTAATTTTAGCATGAAAATGAAAATCATTTTATGGCTTGGGAACTTTAGAAGTTGAAATTAAAGCCAATTCTTGGCTTATTTAACAGCATTTCGGCATTAGACCTTCCAATGGTAAAGTTATTTGCATAAATAAGATATATTTGAATTTATGGCTTTGTTTCTTGATGATTAATTTTTATTATCAAATTAAGACACTAACTGATTTTTGTGTAGGTAGGATTTGAACTCAAATTCCTTATTATTCAATAATAAAAAACTATATCAGTTAAACTAATTAGAAACCAAAAGAATGTTAAATTAATCTTATGTAATGTTAGTTAATGGATTCAAATGCGCCATAGCATGATTTTATTCAACATTCCAATGCTCTGGAAGCATTAGAGATGGTATCAAAACAAGGTTTTCGACTGTTCAACACAATGTCTTCAACAAGAATTTGTAAGCCAGAGTCTCTTGTGCCCAATATCATGTACTATGAGAAAGAGACAGAGGCATCGTGGATGTGAGAGAGAGGGGCAAGAATGAAGACTGAGTGATTTGTGAATTTTGATAATGAAGTATGGAAATATATGGTCGTCGAGTGTGGACACAGGACACCCATTTTATGACTACTAAAAAACTTAAAAGTTCTCGATCCCCCAATGATCATGAATTAAGGAGAAATAGAACATCACTTTTAAGCATCAAAGTGAACAAAACCAGAAACTGCCCAAAATTTGTTCCAACTTGCTGTTGAAAAATGATATTCCTACCTTCTTATCCATATCTCACAACAGACAGGGAATATTGGACTCAGATTAATTTGATTTGAAAGTAGACATATATACAAGGACTTATATGACTAATGAGTACAAATTTGACCAATTTTGGATAAAAAAACAAATGAGATATGACTTTTTTAAGTTGGTGCTACTGTGCAGCCCGTGAAAATATGGGATTTTATCTGTTAAATTTTGATCTCAACTATCCAAATTCCAAAATATTTAGGGTTTATTTGGACTACTAAATTAAAAGCATGGAGTCCTAATTATTTTTGTATAACCATGCTTTCTCATAATCAAAAGGGATCCATGGGGAGGGAGCTTTAGAGGGGATGATTTTGATATAGCCCAGCTAGGTGATCTTGAAATCTTGATTCATTAATGACCCTCTTAAAGAGTTTCTCAAATGATCTGGTCATTCTCTAAAACAAATCTTTCAAATCACTAGCACAATTGTGTTCTTGTTTCCATATCTTTGTACCTGTGTTGCTCACATATCAAACATAAAAATATGTAATTTGAAATTATTATAATTCTATGTAATATTATGAATGTGTACAATCGATTATTTAGAAGAAAAAATGTGTACAATTTAATACTTATTTAAGTAAAAAAGATTCATATGTGTGTATGTGGGGAGTGGAGGGGGGGGGGGGATTTAGGTCCAGTTTCTTGGATGATATTTATTTTTTAGATGATATAAATTAGCTTGACTAATAAAATATAAATAAATGTATTTTTCAAAGATAATTAAATTCTATTCCCTTATATACGTTGTTTGAAGCTAATAGTATAACCTAAATTCTATGCATATATATAATATTTTTAATTGCATTCTACATATGCAGGGCTTAAGGGTCTGTTTGGTTAGAGGGGTGGAAAAATTGGAGGATAGAAAATGGTGGGATGATGGAAAAGTAGGAAGATAGAAAAAATTTTAATTTATATTCTTTTTGTTTGGTTAGGAGTGAAAAAGTGGAAGGATGGAAAAAGCGAGTTTGTATAAATTTACTCATATACCCTTGTTAAAAAATGATGCCCAATTAAAAAAAAAGAGTGACAAACAACCAAAAAAAAATACAATCACCCAAATTTATTAAAAAATAAAAATCATGTCCCAAAAAAAAAAAAAAATCACATCCAGACAAAACAAACCAAAAAAAAAAAGAAAAAAGAAAAAGAAGCAAAACAAACATTGTCACGCTCATAGCCCAAGAAAAAAAAAAAAGAAAAGAAGAAGGAAGAGGCAATGTCTAGTGGAAAGCAAAAAAAAAAAAAAAAAAAAAAAAAAAACGTACAAGCCCATGCAACTTGCACATGGGCATTTTTATCATTCAGTCATCAAATTTTCTTCATCAAGTTTTCTTCTCTCCTCATTTTTTTTTTTCCATCCTCCCTAAAATCCACTCTACCAAACACACCGTAAATGATTTATTTTAATATATAAAAAAGAAAAGAAAAAATAAAAAGAGGGGAAAATAGGCAGGGCTTAAGTTAAGCGTGTTTAGTTAGTATTGGCGGTGGCCTGGATAGCCTAGGTCTATCTAGGCCCAAAGGGTGCCTATGTGGGTGGCACAATAAAAAATAAACCCTAGCTCTAACTAGGAGGATGCAAGGGCATACACACACACATATACATGATTTACCCAAAAAAAAAAAAAAAAAAAAAATACACATGTATATGTTCCTTCCTAATGAGTTGTCACCCTAAAGAGAAAAGAACAAAGTTTCTCTCCAAACTAGTTTGGAGAGAAACCCTTCAAGCTTTTCATATTTTGTCCAAGTTTCCATTTCAAATAGACCTCATACTCTTTTCTACATATACAAAAGGGTTTCCAAACTTCGTTATTCTCATTCACCGTTAATTGATCTAGGTTCGTGAGGAAATGGAATTTTTGGAGCATGTGAAACAAGGCTTTGTTTGTTTGTTCTTCAATTTTGTATGGTATATCTCATCATCTATCATCTATTTATTTATATATATATATATGTGTGTGTGTGTGTTATAAAAGTTAGATTCCTAAAATTGGTGGATACACAAAGTGATGATACTTGTGTCCTTTTATCAAAGCCTATAACAATGACATGTATAAAAACATCTAATAATTATCATATTTAATAAAAAAAAAAAAAAAACACCTTGGAAAGAAAAAGGATTGCCACACATTTGATGTTGAAAAAACGTTTGAGGTGAAGAAACTAAATAGAAGAAAAAAATGCCAAAATTAAAACGACTATTTTCGGTTGCAAACCTTAATTATATTATTATTATGTTATAAATAAATATTACAATAGAAGTCTCCAAGTCTTTTTTTTTTTTTGGATACAAGATAGAATTTCTACTCTAGCCTAATTTAAGTATATATATGTGTGAAGCTCCCTCCTAGAGACTTGAACCCCAGCCCTTACCCCCCACACCCCACAAGCATTTATACTTGTGGAGTGATCACCACACCAAGGGTGCGCGGTGGTAAGTCTCCAAGTCTTAAAGCACACTTATAACTCACCAAAATACCATTTGCATCTTTTTTTTTTTAAGTAGGCCATTTGCTTCTTATTGATTTTCCTAGTCATTTCCATTCCAATGTCTATTCAATAATTTTGCGGTAATTTGTCAATATTCCTTTGACAATAGAGTGCCTAATAATTACCAAATTTGTTTTTTTCAAAAAGGAGAGATGGCTTGTTAAACCAATAATTTTTTTTTAAAAAAAATAACCTACAAAAATCATTCGGTCCAATTCAGTCCACTTTTGTCCTCTATTTCGGTATATTTCAGTCCATCTAATAATATCAAATTTGTCTGCCTATTTTTCTCAAAAAAAAAAAAAAAAAATCAAATTTTTTATATTAAAAAAAAAAAAAAATCAAACACACGTAGAAAATAAAAAATGCTAGGTGTGGGGTGTGGAGTACTGACTCTTCCACTCCCTCCAAAACCCTTTCCAATTCTAATTCCCAAACCTCCTCCCTCCTCTTCTCTCGCATGGACGAAGAGGAATTCGAATTCCAAGACTCAGACGGCGAGGATTATACTGGAGTCGACGCTGATGCGCTCAACGGCTCAAGGAAGAATAGGTGATTTCAGAGCCTAATGTTACAATCGAAAAATTAGCACTATAAATTTTAGTACTATCTCATTTCAAAGTAATGTACTTTGTTAATAAGGAAGTGGTTTATTGCTAATGTTGTTTAAGTAACTTGTAATAGGTGGTAAGAATGAGTAATTCTTGTCCAGTTGATAAATATATATTTAACAATGTTTATGTATGTTAGAATTCGTTATATGTGATGACAAATTCATAATCTTATTGTTTGAGGTACTTAAGGTTGTTTTATTGCAATCTTTTGTCTGAAAGTTGAAATTCTTGTTATACATTTTCTTGCTAGCCCTATGATCTCCTATATCTCAAAGGTTGAATTTGTATATTATTATTAGCTTTTTAAGTTTATGAGTAGAGATTACACTTACAGTCCCATTGATTGGACCCTTGATCACGCTAAGATTCTTTATATAGATGTGTCACAGTCACACATCAAAACTCAGAAGCCTCTTTGTCGATTACTACTTGTATGGGATGTCATTGCAATAAACAGCAACACCAAGCATGAAGAAAAAGCACAATCCACCAAAGGGTCATTGTTCAGATATCAAAATCCAAAGATGTTACATCCTTATTCCTTGTGCTTTTTCTTGGGTTCTTTGTCATCTTTAATACCTTTAACTTTCTTGTCAACCTCTCCTACCAAATTGAATCCTCGTTCTACTTGTCCAGTAAATCTGTAAAACTACATGCAGTCCATCACTATCTACATAATCTTTTGTGTCTATTGTCTTACAAGTTTGCAACAACATATCATTCTAAGAAATTAAAAGCTGTTGGTATACAATTTCTACATGCCTATAAATTAAAAATTCTCATCTGATCGCCTTATGTTACACCCATTACATCTCTCTAAATTCACAATTGGGTTCCCTAGAACCTCTAATAAGCTCTATTAATTTAGAAAATTCATACATGAATATCTCAGTTTTGAATGTCTCATTTAATGCTTCCAATTCCCATATTTGTATACAAAATACAATGTGAATGGAATCAATACGGAAGTTTGAATTTGATATGACCTACGGAAGTTTGAACATAGCAATGATAATGTTACTGTTATGTTTTAGATGTTAGCTAATTTTATGTGACAAAAATAGTCAGAGAATTTTGAAATTTATGTATTTGGGTTAGGTTAGATGTCTAAGATGAGAAAATTGAAAAATTTAAAGAATAGCACTATCGCCTAGGCGAAACGCAGACTCGCTCTAGTGAAACATTAAGGTAGCGTTTGGATTGCCTTTTTGGGCAGCGTTTCAGCGTTTGCGTTTACGTTTTCCTTTTTCTATTTTTTTTTTAATAAAAAAATTGAGAATAGTGTTTTCACGTGTGATGTTGTCTGTCAGTGGGTCCTGTGCACTGTGCACGGGACCCACTACCTCTTTGACCAGCAAATTTTGCACTGAAATGTGTCTGTCAGTGGGTCCCATGCACTGTTCACAGGACCCAGAAACCTCTTTTTTCACATAAACTTACATTAAAAATGGGTCCTATGGTACTATTCACACATTTAAAAATAATTTTGGTACAGTGTTTTCAGTTTTCAGTTTTTAGCAAAATAAGCGATATCCAAATGGACCATAAATAAAATTATCTGGTGTTAAAATTCAAATTTGGCTAGAAGTGTGATTTCTCAAAGTCTTAACCCTAACTATATAAGACACTCATAAGGATGATTTTCTGTAGGGAATGTTGTTGTACTCGTAGCCATACAAAGCCAAACTATAAAACTTTCTCCTTGGGCCTAAACCGAGAAAATCCATTATTGTACTTTGATCCTATACAGTAATATTCATTGGTTTTCCATTCTGTAAAAAAAAAATCTTTTTTTTGCCTTTTATTGCTATAATTATTATTGCTTTGGTTTGGTAATTGGTTACTGTGTTTCAATTAAATGTTAGAATATCTTAATGAAATAACTTGGTCAATACATAAATTAATCTATTGCATAAGCTGTTTGGGGTCTAAATAGAAATTTTCAACTGATAAAACTAAATGCCAATTATGTCAAAAATTGGTTTTTTTTTTTTGGGGGGGGAATGAAGATAATGACTCCCCCAAGATAGTTGAATTTGTAGAAACTCTATAATACATTAAGTGATTCCAAAATTAGACGTGGAGTTTGAGACTGACCAAGAAACATATAATTTTATTAGAATTATGCTCGTTTAGTTGGATTTAGCAATAGACAAAGTAAAGGGAAATTAGGGAATAATGATGGTATAAGCAAGTGCTTAGATTGAGTTTATGTTGTTCTTTCCAGTGCGTACAAGGAAAAATAAAAAGAGACAACAATGTAAAATATCATCGCCCAAAAAAAGATGTGATTGCTTAGTAGAGATGGATGTTAGTAATAGATCTAGTAATAAAGGTTGTGTTGTAAAATTTGTGGCAAAGCATACTTATGTATTAGCTTGTACTTGTAACCTTATGTTCTTGAGATCTTAAAGGACTATCAATCATGCTTAGATGTTGAAATAGGGGAAGACATCAGAGATCAAGGGAGCTCAATTTCCACATAAAGCATTCTTACATTCTCTCAAACCCATTCCATTATATAATTTCCATTTTCAACATCCATAAAACTTAACTCATTATCCAATTTCCCTCCATATCCCCAAAGTCTCACTGTTAACATAGTTCCAACTGTTCTTAAACGGATCATCAATCATCCTCATCAATGGATTGACACATCCATAAAGACTTACAACACCATGATATTTTTTATCATCTCATAAAAGAGTGTATGGTATACATTACGAGGTTGCTTTTTAGGATGAGTTTGGTATGTCATTGAATCTAGTTAGTTAGGGGCCATTTGGTAACGTTATTTGTATTTTTTGAAAATACGCGTGGGTGAAAAAGTGTGTAGAAATACGTGTAATGTTGTTTAAAAATTGAAAAGTATTGCTTAAAATCACGTACCAAACGGCCCCTTAAGATTTAAGAACAATACATTTTATGAAATTTTGGACATTTGAACAATAAAATATAATTTTAATAAATTAATAAGTTTTTTTTTTGATACCATATGAAAATATTACAAAAATGTTCATAGGGCTGTTAGAGTTCACTTAAGTATTACAAAATTCTGGGTAAACCCAGTGGTGGTGGACTGGAAATCTAGAGGCTATAGCTGCCAACTTAACCAGAGGATATAAAACAAAATTGGGGACATAGATAGAATGGAATAACATCCCCCGTTGCTCTAGAAAGGTTAGATCAGCTACCATAGTTTTGTCTAGCCAATGGGGTTTGCATCTACCATTGCAAATCTTCACCAAGTTCCTGCTTTTGGTTAGGATAAGGATAATACTAAAAACCAGCTCTCTAGCTTTCAAAATTGCCTCTTGATAGGCCAAAAACATATTGACTCATTGTGATGAATTAATTGATTAATTAGCCAAGTTTATTAATTAATCAAATTAACATGCAATATATGCGGCAGCACAAACAAATCACCAATTAAACTAAGTATGCAGCGAAAATTAAATTGACACGGTGATTTGTTTATGAACGGGGAAAACCTACATGGCAAAAACCCTATCGGGTGATTTTAAGGCCACTACTCCCGAGAATCCACTATTATCAAAACAAGTGGTTATAAGTAAAGAAATCTCAGTACCTTATACCAACCTACAGTTGAACCCTTACCCCAATGCCTAATTGGACTTGTTTTGTAGTGATAATCTCTCTTTTCAATGCACGGCTCCTAGTACGTGACTAACCAATTATGCGGATTCCAGTACGCGACTTGATCACCAACTTGAGAAGAATGTTGGCTATAAAGTTCTTCTATTCATCACACGATGAAGATCATGAAGTTGCTTGGTCATAAAACCCTAAGGTGTACAGAACACAGCAGTTTCTTCAAGAGAAAGAAGAACTAGGGCAAAAATAGGTTTTCGGTCACGCTCTTCTTCACACTTGTGGAATTATGCTCTTGTGCAACTTGTGTAACCTTTTACGGCCCTCAAAATAATCTTTATATATGTTTAGGGTTGTGAGAAAAGAAAGCCCAAACATACATTCACGGATTGGATGAAAATCAGCTTGAAAAATTGAACTTCATAAACCTCGATAGATAGCCATCTATCGAGCTAGCTGTCGAGCCATGGGCTTCAGCAGCTTTTAAACCTCGATAGATGCTAGCTGTCGAGCTTTAATGAACAACACTTTCTTCACTTGATTCTTAGACAGACTTGCATGGCTTTAACATTTGAACTTGAAACCTTGTTTCTTGAAACATTAAACACATCCTAGATCTATCCAATTACAAGTAAAGTGCGTTTTGTCAAAGGATTAGCCAATTACATAAAATGTTGACATACGCTGCTAACATCAAATCACATATGTCCTAACACCTCCATTAAAGCTTCCTGCATTGCCCTTGAAGGTGTCTTGGCTCTGCTGCTTTGGCAACCACCAAAGATTATATTGCCCATTCTATCTTTTGCTTCATAAGCATACCCGCATCTTTTGTATTTTATGCTTCTACAGTTCTTCTGCCGTCCACTTTGAGGATGAGCTGCCAACTCCTATTTGGTAAGGCTCGGCTGGGTGGATTCTAGAGTTCTTTGGAGTGGGGAAGTTCTCTGTTGAAATCAGCATGATACCTGCATGAAAGACATTTGGTGGTTAGAATGATTTTCCATAGGATCAGGTCTATTCCCTTCATGAACAACTTGATTCCTTTGCAACCAAATTGTCCAAAGGTATTTACGTGATTTTTTTTTTTTTTTGGTCTATATATAAAATTTTCTTTTTATTAGATTTTGTATAATTTAAGTTTCTTAATAGTCACCCTGAAAATAATTCCAACTGCCACCCCTTAAGCTCGCCTAAGAAAATATCACTAACAAATTAACTAACTAATTCCTAACTAATTAAAATCAAATGTGCATGTAAAATATAAAGCCACATGTTGAAAATATGGAAAATGTGCAGAGAAAAATATTATGACAATTTGTTATGTTTCTAACTTATTATATATAAACTGGGTAAATAACAATTCATATGTCCAAAAAAAATTATAGGCGAAAAACACCTTTTAGTCCCTACATTTTTAGGCGATTCTCATTTTAGTCCCTACATTTTATTTTTACCGCTTTTAGTCCCTATCCTGAAAAACGTTTCCCGTTTTAGTCCCTGCCGTTACATCAGAAACGGAGAAAGCTAACGTGGCAAACGGCAGGAATAAATAATACTAAATTAATATCCACATGGCCTAAATTAATAATAAAAAATGTTTTTTTGCATTAAAAAATGCCACGTCAGCATCTAAATTAAAAAAAAATTAATTTATTAAAAAAATTAAAAACTAAAAATCATATGAATTGAGATCTAAGTGTGTCTTGAACAAGAATACAAACTCAAATCCAAGAACACAAACCCAGAAATTAATAAATAAATTAACAGATCTAAGCAGATTGCAACAAAATACAAATTAGATCTGGAAAAATCAACAAATCAGAGAATTCAAGTGTCACAAAAATAAATAAATAAATAATAAATCAAAAGGACTGAAATGCTCACCGCCTCCATTCACGAAGAGCAAAACCTTCCACTAGCTCCATTTCGATTGGCGGTGGAAGTACCGGACCGTCGGAGCTGAAAACATCGTCGTCGATGCCGATACCGATGCCGTTTTCACCGAAACCACCATAACCGTTCTTGTTCCCATTTCCATTATCCACGTGGATCGGGTTGAACGAAGATTAGGAGTAGTCAAGGTTTGGATCATTGAATCCGTAGATCTCAAGCGATGCGGAGGCGTGGTTGACAACCATGTCACCGTCAGCTAGAAATCCCCCGGATGGGAAGCTGGAGTAAGAAGCATAGCCTTCGACAGCAACGGTGAAGCTCTTTTCATCTTCGTCGTCAATGAAATGACTATTCGATGCATTCACATTAGTCTCCTCCTCGCCATCGATGCCGTACACATCAAAGGAAGACATTGCTCTCTCTCTCTCTCTCTCTCTAAAAAAACAAGTAAAAAACAAGGAAGACATTTACTGGGTTTTTTTTTTTTTTTTTTAATTTCTGGGTTTGTGTTCTTGGATCTAAGTTTGTGTTCTTGTTGTTCTTGTTCAAGACACACTTAGATCTTAATTCATATGATTTTTAGTTTTTAATTCTGTTTTTAATTTTTTTTATTTTGTTAAAATTAATAAATTAATTTTTTTAATTTAGATGCTGATGTGGCATTTTTTAATGCCAAAAAACATTTTTTATTATTAATTTAGGCTACATGGATATTAATTTAGTATTATTTATTCCTGCCGTTTACCACGTCAGCTTTCTCCGTTTCTGATGTAACGGCAGGAACCAAAACGGGAAGCGTTTTTCAAGATAAAGACTAAAAGCGGTAAAAATAAAATATAGGGACTAAAATGGAAATTGCCTGAAAATGTAGGGATTAATAGGTGTTTTTTGCCAAAATTATATATTTTTTTTTTTATAAAAAAAGTTCAACTGACGATGTTACCCCCCACCCAAAAAAAAAAAAAAAAAAAGAGGCCTGCAAACAACGTCAATTGAATAAATCAAACACTGTAGCTATAAGGATTGGCTCTTGTTGGTGCAAACACAATGATAATGGAAATAACACAAAAAGAAACTGAATAATACTTCTGATACCTCCACCCTTCACCTCCCCTTTGCGCACGTATCTAACCCAATATCTAAGACAATTTATGTTAGCCCATTAATCACCACAATTAAAAAGAATAAAATAGTCTATCTCCTTTTTAATGTGGGATTAAACATTTTCACTAACTCCTCATCTTCCATATTCACTGTCACATCTTTATATTTATGTTGTGACATTTATTCATTTTAATTATTTAATATTAAAATGCTCCAATAACTCTTTTATATATATATATATATATATATATATATATATATATATCAAGGAAGCCATTAAGTAAAAAATTTCATTCGGTGCAAAAAGTGTTGTGATATGAATTTTGAGAGATAAGATTTGAAGATATAACAAAGAACGAAGTGATGTCAGTGGTGGCTCAACATGCAAGCCAAGGTGGTCACAGGACCATCTTGACTTGCAAAAAAATGTATATAGTTGTCAAATAAAATATTATATGCTGAACTAACCTATTGTGATCATCCAAATAAAAATTATGAACAGCCTGACTTGAGAATTACAAAAATTTGGGTTCAACAAAAATAAGAGTAGTGCTACTACATTCATAATATTTTCACAATAACTTTACAACAAATCTAATGTAGAAAACTATTACTAATTCTAATTTGAGCCAAATACTAATATTATTTTTTTACCCACCAATAACAATTTTTTGCATAAGATTTATTATAAAAATGTTGTGAGCGTAGCATTACTCCAAAATTAATACTGCCTCCAAACATAATTCTTAATTTCAGTTTTTTTTTTAAAGCTTAAATAACGACAATAAATATTAGTTCAAATAACAACAAACATAAACCAAACAAAGACAAGACAAGACCAAACAATAAAAAGCAAAAAATTTATTCAAGAAAATCCTATTATAAAACAAAAAGATAAAATTTGCAGCTCGTTTAACCTATTCAATAAAAATAATTTCTAATTTCATTTTTCTTTAAAAAAAATGGTACTAAACAAATATTGTTGTAATTTAAATTTTTTAGTTACCATCCCAACAAAAAATTCCTAAAACCGTCACTAAGTCTAAACATGAACCACGCACGCACGTAAGTCTAAACATGAACCATGCATGCACGTAAGTCGATCTAAACCATGCATGCCCGTTGAAATTTTTGTCTCTCCCTTTTCCTCTGTTCTTATTCTCTAGAGTTAATAGTTGGAAGGTGTGGTCTCAAGTCACTAGAGTATAATAACTGGGAGACTTATTGAAAGTGATATCCCTTTCTCCAAATTCCACTGCTGCTAGACACAACTGAATAAAATTATTTTGCTTAAAAAGAAAAATAAAGAAGTAGGCTCTCAAAAAATCCTCTTGAAAACTTTTGGAGACAAGAGCGCATCTTTCTTTCTAGATAAGGATGGTATTTTGCTGTGTTTTTTTTTTCTTGGTTCTTTAATCTTCTTTTTTGATCAATCGGGATAGTCAATAAATTTCAACGGTGAAGAAAAACTTTAAGGACCCACAGCACAGCAACTGCCCCGACAAAAGCGCAAAGAAATGAAGACCAGAGCAGATCTAGGCAATTTGGTCACATACAAAAAAAAAATGATAATAAAAAGGGGGAGAAGTACTAGATGGTTTTTCTTTTTCTTTTTTTTTGGGGGCTGGGGAATCAATTACAAGGATGGTAAAAGAGTTTATAATAACGGTTCTAAAATAATGATCATTAAATACTTAAATTCATTCTTTCTTATAAATTTTGCTTTTTTATTAAAAAAATATATAATTTTTTTTTTAGAAAAATTATATTTCATCGTTATTACACTACAAAAAAATAGTTCTAAGGCCGCGTTTTAAAAATGTGGCCATAGGCCAAAAAAACGTGGCTATAGCCCGATTTGGCCTATAGCCGCGTTTTTTTAGGCTGCATTTTATAAAGTAGCCTAAAACCTGCGACTATAGGACTGATCTGCCTATAGCCACACTTTTTAAACGCGGCCCAAGACCTGGTCTTATAGCCCCGCTTAAAACGCAGCCTAAGGTGGGCACTGTAGCCGCGTTTAAAACGCGGCTTAAGACCTACACCTTACGCCACGTTTTAAACGTGGCCTTAGCTTTAGGCCTACAGCCACGTTTAAACCGCGGCTTAATGTATCGGTCTTAGGTCGCGTGTTAAACGCGGCCACAGTATTAGTACTTTGGCCGCGTTTAACACGCGGCCTAAGACCGATACATTAGAGAGGTAGAACAAAGCAGTAAGACAGCTATAAGGAAAAAAATAAAAAAATAATTAAAAAAAAAAAACATCCATTTTTTATGCCCTCCTTTTTACTAAACAACAACAACAGTCAACAGGGAATAGAGACAACAACGACCACACCTCTCTCCTCAAATATAAGGTCCACAAAAGATGATAATTAACCTTCCAACTAACATAGAAGAAATAAAAGAGGATAATTAACTTTTCAACTAACATAGAAGAAATACAATCTTTCATCATTTTGAATGCATCATTATTCAAGGTGTGACCCAACGTTTTTTTACTTCTCCTTTGAGTGCACTATGTACAGCTCGATCAATCCCTGGTACCCTATATTTTAAAATTTGATTTAAGACCTCTTCGATGGCATTCATCTGCCTTGTCAGTTTGTAATTTAAGCCTTCCTTCTCACCATCTTTGATTAATTTATTAAAATACCTAAAACAAACCCACTGGCACGTTATATTGCCTATTCAACTTAGAAAGTAGGCCCCTTTTCGCTTTCCTCTTAATTGTCCTTCATGTATGACTATGCCCTTTTCCTCCTATTCAGTTAGAGAACTTTTTCCACAATTCTTTTTTATTGTTTTCCATGACCAAAATCTGATTCCAAACCTCCAAATCCCTACTAATGGGGTAATACTTGTACTCAAACAAGACACAAAACCTTCTACCACACTCAAGTATGGGTAGAAGAGCCCAAGGTTCATAGAAGACCCAACACAAATTTTGTGCAAAAGAATCCTATGGTGAAGGCCTATTTTATATTTCATAGTTTATTTTAAAAAAAAAATAAACAAAACTAGGTAAGACTAATCACAAAACTATGCTATGTATAAGAAATCCAAACACTATAATCATAATATCTTCATCATTCCACTCTAATTTTCTTTCCACAACAAAACCACTTTAAGACATGTTTCTTTTCACAAAGTGACATAAAGTAAGGAAAAACCCCTCTTGTTGGGACAGAAGTTGAACTATCTTGGAGATCATTTAGGAATTTACTAGTGTATGACCGTACCTGTTTCAATTAACTTTTTGAAATTTTGGAACCATGGTCTGTTTCAATAACTCATAAGTGGTTTCTATTGCTACTATCAAAGTGTTTAATAATGAAAACTTAAATGAATCCAATAGCCGCCAATAATGAATTTAAAATAACACCACCCTCTGTTCAAAGTGTTACTATTCTCATTTGTTAAAGCCGAATACTCAAACATCCCTCACATATACATTTGTAACCCAGTTAGAAGTTAGAACAGAATCATAATTCAAAAAATGACCACATACTTGCAAAGTGTTTTGAATAGGGCATACCCAAACTACCTTTAAGGAGCCATTCCTTTTTCTCGTAATAATAGGCAACCCTGCTTTTACTAAAGTCAAAAATGCAAGTTTCACATTATCTAATCACTTTTAAATGGATAAGGAGGTGAATGAAAACATACAAGGCCTATCAAATTTTGATGCTTCATTCAATGATTCCTATATTAAAACTCCAAGCATAACAACTAAAAACAAAAGGCAATATGTGAATTGCCTTGCCAAAAGAACATGAAAAGGAATTTCCAAGTTTCAAGTCACAGCCTCTCTGTCTTAATGCCTTCTGACTCCAACCAGAAACTTTAACTGCATGAAAAATACAAGTTTGATGTTTGTAGTGTGTGAAGCTACAAGTTTGATGTTTTACCAAACCCACTGAATTTTATGGTTTGAGTTGAAATCTAACAAGCCCATGATACAATGTGTAGTCCTATGACAAATGAGAACTCTTTGCTTAAAATCCTCATAAAAACGTGATGTAATCTAATATCATAGTATATATTAATCCTTTAGAATAAGATATCTTTATCTATGGCTAAAAAACAATCTTTCCAATATATTTTACAAAGGCCAAGAGGTCGCTCCTTGAACTGGTCCGTGTGCTATTGTACAGATTGACCAACTCATTCAAAGACTATTGAGTGTGGAAAAATACAAAAAAAAAAAAAAAAAAAAAACCCTCAAATTCCTATTCTTTGCTGGAATGGGTTTGGCTTGCATCCAATGCTCTATGTACCTAAATGCAAAATGAGCACAACATACATCCTAAAAATGCCACATGTCAGCCAGATATTTCATCCAAAACACGGGATATAAGTCTTGCCCTACTAGAATAATGGTTAAATGACCATTTACACTCTATCTCATGTCATAAAAAGTTAAAAATGATAAAATTAATATTCAACTCTTTCCATGCAGAGTACATTAGGTTTTATAATTAATTTCAAGCATGTTGTATTAATCAAATAATCATAGACAATGTTATCTTCTCTAAGGAAAATTAAATTCAAAGCAACTATATGTACTATATGTTTTAAAGAGAAACTTATATACTCTACGGTAAGAAACTCTATATAAGTATTAGCATATTAGAAAAAATAGTTAAATACTTACATTTACGATTTACCAGTTCATAATAGCTAGGTGGTGGTTTATCAATTATCATCCACTAGCTTTACATTTATTTGTAAAAATAAAAATAATTAAAAAAATTTGATAGTAGTTCAATTCACAAAAAGGAGGAGGAAGAAGAACAAGAAGAAATAAAACTATACTGATAAAAATCTAGACTATACGAAATCAGTTTTCACATGGGAATACTTATGTTTTTTAGTAAAAGAAGTATAAAACTATGACTCCAACCAGAAACTTTAACTGCATGAAAAATACAATTCCCCCTTGCTAGTAAATGCAAGATTCCAATGCCTAACAAGAATAAATTCTCTTCAAACCGCAAGGGCAAAATAACAATAATTTATATTTTTCTCAATCTATTTATTCAAATGTGGTTGCTATTCTAACAAAGTTGAATACTCCTACTTCCAATCAACATTCAACCATCATTTCATAAGCATTAATAAAAAATAAAAAATAAAAGAAGAAGAAGAAGAAAAGAAAAGCAAAGCAAAACACCATCATAATTCTTATTGCAAATTCGCAAATCCTATAGGTAGCATAATGCTGAACAAATGAAAAAAAAATTACCATCAATCAAAAGCACAGCCCTTTTCTTAAAAGCACCACATTCACATGCAAAAGAACACTTCTTAAATCACAAATATATTCAGCAAAGAAAGAACCAAAACATCAATCATAAACACCACATTCACAACAATTTTGGATTGTGTAGAACACCATCAATCAAAAGCACAGCCCTTTCCCCCCGTTTTTCACAACAATTTTGCAATTTAAAAACGTCTGTGCAGAACAAGCATTACAAGTATTCACTAATCATTTCAATTTACGCATTTACCTTGTTACAAAAGAATGTTTTTAGTCTCAGGAACATAGAGCATTTTTCTGATAGCGCCTTAAAATTTCAAGATTTGGATTGTTAAAACTTAATAATAGGCTAACAAAGCTCAGAGTCAACAATCCATGTTAACTAATGATCTATTCATAACTTCATATAACAAACGAAAATCCGAGCACTAAACAGCACATGAGGCAAGAATCATAAATCTTGCAGAAGCATCACAACTATGATATTTTAATATATTACCTATCTGCTGCTGTTTTCAAGACACGATCATATTCAGAGAGATTTCCCCTTCTAGCTGACTATGGTAAGTTAGATTTGACTAGAGGTCCTCCCTGATAATTTAAAAACAACAACAACAATTAAACTCAACCATGTGTTTAAAGTAATGCCGTGGGAAAGCTGCAAATACACAAAGGCATAATTTTGATGTAAAAAACACCCAAAAATAGAGGCTAAAGATAAACTGTAAGCCCTCCGACGCACATCCAACTAATTCTGACACATTCATAAGTTCAAAATTAAAGGTTGAAATTTAATTCAGACACGAGACCAAAAATACCCATTCTAAAGCTGTTTAATATATAGTATAACAGGGTTTATTTCCTATCAGAAGTAAGGGATGGATCATGGATGTAAGCAAAGAAATTAAAACACTAGCTTATTATTGGCATCAATAATTCAATATCAACTTATTTTGACCTGTTTCCCATATTCTTGGCATCAATATCAACTCATTTCCTATCATAAGCGTGTTATACACACACATAAAATGATACAATCATGATTATATTCATGCATGTTTACATTCAAGCATCACCTACATACATACTTGCTAATAAGTCTCAATTCAGGCAATCAAAGAAGAGAAGGTGAATCTATGATAATATATCCATTCTTTAAATCTTGAGAGGTTGCCCAATGTTAAACTTTTGACTTCAAGATATAAATGTAGTAATTTCATCGAAGTAATGTAAAGTGCTGTAAGTTTATTATTTACTTTTTTTCTTCTAAACGGGGGCAACAATTGGCTTCTGGGCACCTAACTGTTCTCCGGATTATTTGTCAAAGGCTGATCAAATTGTACCTAAAAAATGAGAATATATGTAAGTACAGTAGTGAGTATCTCAATCCTGACAGCAAACTCATTAACAAAACAGATTCCTAGAACGTATAACAGTCAGGTTGATATACTTTAGGGACCCAACCAACCGATACACCAATTTCACACTTAAATTTTATGACTTGCTAAACTAGTCAACCATTTGGGTGAAGTGTGTCATGTTCATTGGACCCAATACAAAAAGTTAGACACGTGGTGCATTGTATTAGGTTCAGTACACAAATCCCGAAAACCAAAAAAATATTGTAGGTCCATACAAAGAGTGGTTGGCATAAAGTATCCACCATTTATAGTCAACCATCGATAGTGGAATTGGGTATGAAAGTGTGTGTCCAAGATTTATCCTGAACACATAAAAATCATGCAGAGTTTCACTAAATACTAATAAAGTGTATAGAACCTAAAAAAACTCACAAATAACATGTAATAGTAGCTATAGTATGAGATATTGATGACTGACCATCTTATTCTTAGTAACATCCAACTGAGGCTTAACATCATCCAACTGAGGAGTTTGAAGACTCGTGCACATTTTAAGTAATACCTTTCTATCAAATTTGTCTAAAATACGCCTAATATTTAGTGAGAGGCTTCCTCACAATATCTTAAGCAGAGGCTCCTTGTATAAGGCCATATGCTTCCTGTGAATAGTTGCTGCCTAAAATAGTTATCAGTGTGACAAATTCTATTCATGAAAAATGAATTTTTCAGATTGTGTATCTCTCAATTGAAAAATCTTCCTCATTATGTTCAGATACTACGCAATTGAGAAAGAAAAATATGACTATAAAAATGGTAACATCATTATGACTTCTCCAACATGAACAACCAGAATCTAATAATCTAGTTAAATGTCTTACTCCGTGAGGTTCACAAATAAAATAAAATAAAATGCAAAAGCTTTGTGTACTTTTCCTTTCGTTTCACTCATTTTCTCATCAACCAAACAATAGAACATATAGTAAAAAAGTCACACAATCTAAAAAAACTCACAGGCAAATGTGCTAGAAGGAGTAGAAGCCAAAAACAAAAAAAAAAGTACAATTGTCAAGTAAATCAGGCAATGAAGTAAAAGTAAAAACAAAACCCAAATGCAAGCGACAGAGTTGAGGTCAGCCATGGGTATATTATACAAAAAAAATGCTTGGAAAATGAAAATGAGAGTTGAGGTCAGCCATCGTACCTTGCCTGTGCGTTGACGGTGGGGTGTGAGGGCTTCCGATCGGAGAGACGGAGGGTGAGGGTGAGATCGGAGATGGAGGTTTTGGGTGAGATCGGAGATGGAGGGTGTGGATGAGATTGGAGATGGTGGGGTGAGATCGGAGATGGAGGGTGTGGGTGAGATCGGAGATGGTGGGCGAGGGTGAGATCGGAGATGGAGGGTGTGGGTGAGATCGGAGATGGTGGGCGAGGGTGAGATCGGAGATGGAGGGCGACGGTGAGATCGGAGATGGTGAGGGCTTGAGATCGGAGGCTTGGAGGATGAGGAGGCTTGGAGGATGAGGAGGTTCGATGGAGGCTTGGAGGATGAGGAGGGTCGATGATGTCTGGGAGCTATACGGTTAAAATTGTTCCTCTCAAATACCATATATACAACGCCTAAAGCCGCATTTTAGACACGCGGCTATAGGAAAACTCTAAGGCCGTGTTTAATAAATGCGGCCCAAACCCAAACTAAAGCCGCGTTTATAAAACGCGGCTTCAGAATAAGTATAAGGCCGCGTTTTTACACACGGCTTCAGACCTCATTTAAATCCGCGTCTATAAAACGCGGCTTTAGGCAGGCTAGAGCCACATTTTTTAAATGCGGCTACAGTTAAGAAAAAAAAAAAAAAAAAAAGGAAAATTTGATTTGCCAAAAAAAATTATATATGGAGGTCCTATAGCCGCGTTTTTTAAACGCGGCCATAGGTCTACCCTAAAAACGCGGCCACAGCTCAAAAAAAACGTGGCTTCAGAACCTTCTATGGCCCCGCGTTTAAAACGCGACTCTTGTTTTTTATTTAAGCCGCGTTTTTAAAAAACGCGGCTTTAGTCCGTCTGGGGCCACATTTTTATAAACGCGGCCCAAAAAAACGCGGCCTAATGCCCCCGCGTTTTGTAGTGTTAGTAGTAAGAAATAATTAATTATAATGATAAGTAAATAATTAAGATATAAAAAATAAAATTTGAAATAAACCAATTATTTTCTGTGGACCACACACTAGAAACCTCATAAATATCGAATTATCAAAAAAAAATTAAAAAAAAAAAAAAAACGAATTCTAATCGATCAAACACAACACCAATCGAGTTTTTCATTTTTTTTTTTTCAATATTTTACTTGTATAAAAATAATTTTATTTCAATCATAAGTTGGCAAAAATTATTTTTGCCAACTTATTTTACTATTCAGCTTATTTTTGTTACTATTCATAGGTTTCATTGTACTTTGTGATACTATTCATAGGTTCCACTATACTATTTTAACTAATTTTTACCTTTATTTACAATACTTTCAGCAAAAAAATTTCAGTTTCAGCAAAATAAATGGATCCCAAACGGATCCTAATAGCTTAAAAATTTTGTGTTCTACTATTACTTTACACAAAGATCATATGATTTACAACATTTGTAGGGGCTCCAAAATTTTCACATCCTCAATCGCATGGCATCTCATTTGGGTACTATAAAAAAATTAGTGTGAGTAATAAAGAAACTTATTAATATTATTATGTGTTAATTACATCATTAAGCACTCTTATATATAAGAGGTAACCATATAACCATCAAACTAATTCTAAGGATTTACAAAATCACATGTAATAAATATTAAAAAATGTAAGCAATCTACAAAATACAAAAACTAGTCCAAAAATGTAAATTCCAATAGCTACAGTGCTACACTACAACACAAAAGGCTGTGACACTTTTACTATGACTTATCTCGTGCGTGAATTTGTTATAATTAGTTGGGAGTGGGCTCCCATGATAGTTTCCACATAAGTATCTATTATGGGCAGTGACGGAGTCAGAATTTCAGTTTAGGGGGGGCAAAATTAAAAGACAATAAAAAAAAGCCTAAAGAAAATCAATCAATATTAATAATAAATAAATAAACAACTGTAAACAAACTATAACTGTTATAACATTTTATTGTGTCTCTAACATTACTTATTATTATTATATTATATTGTGTATAATATTAATATGGGGCCCATTGATTGAGTTGTTGTGGCTGATATGAAAGGAAAAAAAAAAAAAAAAGGATTAGGCAGAAAATATAAAAGAGCAATGGGAATGGTGTGGTGTGGTGAAATCACGTGTGACAGTGGCTTTCAAGAAGTGAGAGCTGGTGTCTTTTTCTTAGGTGCTAGGCTTATTGATTAAGTAGTATAGGTTTTTGGCTTTTTCCTTATGTGAGTGGTACAGATTGGTTATTGTGGCAATGCTTCTTTGTTTTTTCTTTTCTCATGTCAGGAGGGGCAAGAGCTTAAAGAGTTAAAGTTGTTTCATTTAAAAGTTATTTTTTGAGGAGCCAGGGGGCACTTGCCCCCTCTCGCCCCCCCTTGGCTTCGTCCCTGATTATGGGTGAGGGTTAAGCTTCCATTCAGTGTAGCAACATTATTCGGGCTGTAAGAATACTTTGGTTTTAATGCTATTTCTATTCAGCAATATGTCTAAAATGGCGAAGTATTAACACACAGTACTGTATTTCTGAAGTTTAATGTGGACTACTCTGGGAGAAATTATTTAGTGCACCTAGCTAGGAATGTCACAGCACACATGCTGTAAGTTGTGATTTTATTTCTCTTATGGTCCATTTGGATTAAGGGGAAGTGAAGAGGAGTAGAGTAGAATTGGCTGAAAATAGACTAATTTTTGGCTAATTCTACTCTACTCTATTTCACTCCCTCTCATTCCCCTCAATCTACACGGATCACTAGTTTCTGAAGAGTTTGTGATGCTATTCAATACTAAGATCCTCTGGTAGTGTCCTAGTGTCACTTTTGTTCTCCCTCACATCTACACAAAGCATACCGGGCTTCTTTTACGGAATTGGTGCCAATGAAAGCCCCAATGCTTGTGCTAAAACAATGCCACTTTATAATGTTGTACGAATAGCTCGACAATGGGTATCGGCATCTCTCTCTCTCTCTCTCTCTCTGAGAGAACTAGACTTGACCATGGGCTTCTATTTTTTCAGATTGGTACAAACACGAAAAATTGTTTGTCCAAACCTCACGTGTTAATAAACTTTTCCCCAAAAAAAAAAAAAAAAAAAAAAAAAACGTTTAATTTTTCTGAAACAGAAAGTCATAAGAGGTGGTGGTAAAGAAATCGTTTAATTTTCATCAAAAGTAACAAACAAAAAAAAGATGTTTTTTTTTTTTTTTTTTTTTTTTGAGAAACCAACCCTTGTATTATTAAAGAAGGCTAGTGGAATCAGCCTGTAATACAGATAAAAGGTCTGGTGGTACATCTTCCATCCAGACTGACATTTGTGTTAAAAATTGTGATTTTCTTGCTAAAGAGTGCGCTAAATTATTACCCTGTCTACGTACAAGAGATATTTTAAAGTCTGAAAAATGTTCACCGAGGAAAAGTAGATCTTGCACTAGGTGTCCGTAGGATGTGAAGCTACTGCACTCTGTTTTCAGAGCTTTGTACAGAGTCTCTGAATCTCCTTCAAGAATGATCCGCTCAAACCCCAACTCCAAGGCAAACTCTAGGGCCCGTCTTGCAGCTAGGATCTCGACCTCAATAACTGAAGGTGGCAGTGGGATTTGTTGCGCCATAGACGCCATGACAAGGCCATCTCTGTTGCGCACAACGATCCCGATACCGGCTTTGTCCCTGTCTTCGAATGTGGCTCCGTCAAAATTTAACTTGTACCAATGTTCAGGAGGTGGTGTCCAGATGGCTGGTTGCTTACTCCTTGGTGTGATTGGTGGTAAGGGACTGGAGTGGGACTCAAACCGTTGCTCCCGAGAGTGCTCCAGCACCTTATTTAGTGGTATTGTAGGCTTTCCTAAGCGCAGGTTATTCCTACGATTCCACAAATTTGATAATACCACCAAGAAGAGCTCGAGTTCCTTCAGACCTGCAAAAACAGAAACAATAAAGTCAGTGAAGCATGTTTTTTGCTTGAGGGCGTCCTGGTTCCAAGACGGTGTTGTCGACCATAGGCTCTGCAATTCAGGGCAGTGATAAACGGCGTGAAGGGTATCCTCTTCGTGCTGCTTACATATCTCACAAAGGCTGTCAGAGACAACTTACCGTCGGACCAAATTTGTCTTGGTGGGAAGTGAGTCCTTGCATGCTCGCCAAATCAGGTGTTTCACCTTATTAGGAACATCAAGGCTCCAAAGCTGCTTCCAGAGCTATTTCAGGGGGCTTGATGTTGATGAGCTTGGCTGACGAACTCGACACGAGTCTTGCAAGAATCTATAACCTGACTTGACCGAGTAGACCCCATCCGGATTAAAAGGCCAAATCAGTATATCATCTTGTATGGATCGGCAAAGTGGGATCTTTTTGATAGTTGATGCTTCAAATTCATAGAATACCCTATCAATTAAGTCTTCTTTCCATACCCTATTTTCTTGATCAATGAAATCTCCAACTCTAGTTGTCTCACAACCGTCCATCATTGGTGAAATGACTTTTGGACATCCAGACGTAGGCAGCCAGTTAGCACTCCACACGGGCACCGAAAAACCCGACCCAATACGCCATAAACCTCCCCATTTTATCACATCCCTACCCTTGATTATGCTCTTCCAAGCGTGGGATGCACTCGGTGGACATTTTGCTTCCAAAACCGTGGAGTTTGGAAAAAACTTGGCTTTGAAAACTCTATGAAAAAGGGATTGAGTGTCATGTAGTAACCTCCACGTTTGTTTTGCCAAAAGTGCGTCATTGTACAAGGCGAGATCTTTAAACCCCATACCACCCTGATTTTTTGGTTTACATAGGTCCTGCCATTTCACCCAATGAATTTTTCTACGATCACCCCTTTGACCCCAAAAAAATCTGCAAATTAAGGTTTCAATTTCATGACATAGAGTGGTGGGAAGCTTAAAGCAACCCATAGTATAGGTGGGTAAGGCTTGCGCGACGGCCTTGATCAAAACTTCACGACCTGCTTGAGATAGAAGCTTTGCTTCCCACCCTTGTAGCTTCTTCCATATTTGTTGCTTGATGTAAGTAAAAGTCTCCTTTTTATTTCTGCCAACAAGAGAGGGGAGGCCCAAATACTTCTTATAGCTTTGTATCACTGTAACTCCAAGCATGTCCTTGATCAAAGTTTGCATGTCTCCTAGTGTGGATTTACTAAAGAAAAGTGTAGTTTTGGTTCTATTAATTTGCTGCCCCGATGCTCTTTCATATGTAGACAATACATCCAACAAGCTTTGGCATTCACTTTCTCTCGCTCGACAAAAAATCAAGCTATCATCAGCGAAGAGGAGATGAGTAATTTTGGGTCCATTTTTGCAAATAGACACTCCTCGAATGTCTCCATTTGTGGCTGCCTTCCGTATCAAACCATGTAGTCCCTCAGTACACATGAGAAAAAGATAGGGGGAGAGGGGATCGCCTTGCCGAAGTCCCCTTGTGGGTGAGATCTCGCCATGGGGCTCCCCATTGATCAAAATCGAGTAAGATGCAGTAGTAATGCAAAGCATCATAAGTTGTACCCATCTCTCATTGAAACCCATCTTCATCAAAACTTTCTCCATGTAGGGCCATTCAACTCTATCGTAGGCCTTACTCATATCGAGTTTTAAAGCCATAAAACCTGTTTTGCCTTTGGTATGATTCCTCATGTGGTGTAAAGTTTCAAAAGCCACTAGGATGTTATCTGAAATCAAGCGGTTAGGTATAAAAGCACTTTAATGATCAGAAATAATATGGGGCATGATAGTTTTCAGTCGATTAGCTAGGACCTTAGCAAAAATCCGATACAACACATTACTCAAACTTATGGGTCTAAATTGTGTCACATATTCAGGGTTCTTCACTTTGGGGATCAAAGTTATAAAAGAGTGACAAAGTGACTGAGGTAGAGTACCTGTGTTTAGATAGTGCAATATAGTTTGAGCAACATCTGACCCGATCAAAGACCAGTAACTTTGGTAAAACAAAGGAGGCATACCATCGGGGCAGGGTGACTTCAAGGGTGCCATCTGTTTTACTGCCGTTTCGACCTCTTCAATAGTGAAGTCTAAGAGCAACATTTCGTTCATATCATCAGTGACAACATGAGGTATATTCTCCAAAACTTCCTCCATGCCTTCCGGGTTGGCGGTTGTGAAAAGATCATTATAGAAGTTTACAATGATTTCATTCACCTCAGATTGTCTAGTGCACCACCTGCCCGTGGGATCATACAGCTTTGTAATGTAATTACGTCGCCGTCGTTGGGAAGCTCTAGTGTGGAAAAATTTGGTGTTTCGATCCCCGTCCTTAAGCTATAGGATTTTTGATCGTTGTGCCCACATTTTAGCTTCCTTGTCAAGGAGCTTATTAACCTCAGTCTCCAAAAATCTCATCCTTCTTGAGTCCCCTGTACGTATCGAGTCCCTCTCCGCCTGCTGTAAAGCTTTTCTTTTTTGTTGCAGTTCCCGTTTCACACTTCCAAAAGATTTCTTACTCCATCGTGCTAGTTCAATGCCACACTTATCAATCTTATTCACCACCCTTGTATCCCATGGGTCAGTCACTTGCTCTGACCATACTGCTTCTATTGTATCACTACAGCCCTTTTCCGTCATTCACATCTATTCAAAACGAAACGGTTTTTGAAAACCCGAATCCATGCCTTTAGGTGTGATCCATAGTGGTTTGTGATCAGAGCTTGTTGTGTCTAAGTGATAAATTTTTGTATCCGGAAACTTTGTGAACCACTCATTTGTCGCCACAGCTCTGTCCAGCCTCTCCCACACGGTGAAATCCGGGTAATGTTTGTGCCAAGTAAATGGGAAGCCCACAAATCCTAAGTCCATGAATTCACATTCATCAAGGATATTTCTGAATAACTGCATCTGACCGTGTGGTCTTGTTCTACCCCCCTGTTTTTCCGACTGTCGCGTGATTTCATTAAAATCACCAGCGCATAGCCAAGGAGAACTACTCCTTCTCTTCAACTGTCTTAGCTTGGTCCAGGATTCATGCCGTTTTTGTGTGTCGGGTTCGCCGTAAAATCCAGTGAATCTCCATTCATTTTCCTAGTTTTTGTTTATAGTGGTGTCAATATGATTGGGAGAGAAAGTTTCAATATCTAACTTGAAATCTTCCTTCCAAAACAATACTAGACCCCCTGCCTTATTCCTTCTTGGTACTTCAAACATGTGCTTGAACTGAATTTTTCTCTGAACTAATTCCAGCCTTGCTCTATCGGTCCATGTTTCGGCTATAAACACGACCGAGGGATCTTTTGCCCACACCATGTCTGCGAGCTGATCTTCTGTACGTAGGTTCCCAAGCCCACGACAGTTCCACACTAAGAGACTCATTGCTTCTGGCAGGGCTGGTAACCAGCCTCCACCAATATCTGGATGTTTTCATGATCAGATTGAGAAACTGCAAGTTTCTTATTTGGTAACTCAGTCTGATGTGTGTGAGATGGTGCTGCTCTTTTCTGCTTCACCGGTTCAGTATTTGGTAAAACTTCTTCCCTGTTAGTTCTGGTGATTCTCTTCCATGTACCTGGGGAGTGAGTGTTATGATGAAGTTTGGTTGGGATGGGGATGTCTGGGGAGTTTTCAGAGTGAGAGGAAGGTGGTAAGCTTGACGTTGGTGCATGGGGAAGTATTTTGGGTTGTGTGGGCTCCAGGGAGTTATTAGGAGTAAAAGGTAGGATATGGGGGGAAGGTGGTGTGATTTGCATTGGTGCATGGGGAAGTATTTTGGGTTGTGTGGGCTCCAGAGATTTATTAGGAGTAAAAGGTGGGATATAGGAAGATATTTTGGGTTGTGTGGGCTCCAGAGAGTTATTTGGAGTAAAAGGTGGGATATGGGAAGATATTTCGGGCTGAGGTGTTGTTTGAGTGGACAAGGGGGCCTTTTGGGTATTTATGGGGTTATATGGGAAAGGCATGTTTCCTGAAAATTTATTTTGGGCGTGATTTCCTCCTCCGGGTATCTCAAAATTATTCAGAGCACAGTCAATGGCATTTATCTGTTCCTCAAACGTATCTGAGCTTTTATGTGTGGGCGTTAACTCCGGATTATGTTGGGCTTGGCCAGCTAGGTTGTTCTCCTTTTGGAAAGTTGATTTGAAGTTTGAAACTGACGCGTCCGCCTTCAATGCATCTGCCTTTTCCGTGTCAGTAAATGTCTGATTAACCACCTCTGTTTCTGCCGCCGGCGTCCACCGGGGAGCTCGTGTAGTGCCACTTCGGTCTGCGCTAGTTTCCTTTCTCTCATAGAAACCTGGGACCATTACCACTGCCTTGCGTGAGTCCCTGAAAGGAGCTGCCCGTAGCCAAGAGCCATAGTGCTTATCTTTCTCCTCCAAAGTACCTGCACTGTCAATCCACAGATCATAGTCACGGTCAGAATGTGTTAGACAACCACACCAATAACAGAGATTTGGCAAACGTTCGTATTTAAACGAAACCCATTGTTCCCTATTGTCTTCAAGGGTCACCACCCTGCCTCTACATAAGGGCAGTGATATATCAACCCGTACACGCACTCGCATAAATCCGCCTCCATCTACGGTTGGAGTGTTTGGATGGCATAGTACCTGCCCAGCTGTTTCGCACACACCTTCTGCCACTCTGGGGTTCATGAATCTGATTGGGATGCCATGTACTTGCACCCAAAAGTGAGTATAGTTAAAAGACATATTCTCCCCTTCTGATTCTTTATTGTATCGCTGAAGCACCATAAGGTGCTTGTCAAAAGTCCAAGGCTCGTTTGCCATAATTGTCTCCACCTCTGCCGCATTGTCAAAAGTGAAAAGAATAACATGGTTGCCCATATTTTTCACCTTGAACCCGTTCCTAGAACGCCATAGTGGTTTGAAAGTTGCTGCAATTGCTTCAATATTGAGGGCTCGCTTTGTTAAGAATTTTGCAGCAATGATGTATTCCGTTGTAGCTAAATCATTGTTCAACTGAAATCTGGGTCCTTCCTGTTGTGTGAGGGAGAGCCCTTTCCACTGCCTGGTGAGTTCTTCCATGAAAGGAACAAACGTAAGGGTCCTTCTGTGAGAGTATATCTTCTCAAAAGACAAAACAAGAGAACCTAAGCGCAAGCTTGTTACGCAAAGGGACACCAGCACCTTCAAAAAGGGACGACCGTTCTACAGCCTAGGAGAGGTTTGGCAGGCCAACCTTCACTAGCGTCAGAGAAACTTTTTCTACATGATGTTTAATTTTTCTTTACGGGGCCCTTTTCTTTTCCCACTTCATTTTCTACTCGTCGAAAGTAAAAAATAAAGATGTTATGCTCCATTCTTTTTAAACGGAAAACTGGAAAACATATCTTTTTTTTTTTTTTTTTTTTTTTTACAAGATAGAATTTCTACTCTAACCTAATCTAAGTGTATATGTGTGTGAAGCTCCTTCCTGGAGACTTGAACCCCGGTCATTGCCCCTTACACCCTACAAGCACTTATACTTGTGGAGTGACCATCGCACTAAGAATGTGCGGTGGTAAAAACATATCTTCTATATCTCTCTCCACTTTTCTTTTTCGTGTT
The DNA here is from genome assembly GCA_030021035.2 of Notholithocarpus densiflorus. NCBI lineage: Eukaryota > Viridiplantae > Streptophyta > Magnoliopsida > Fagales > Fagaceae > Notholithocarpus > Notholithocarpus densiflorus. Next base: position 7,924,313 of record JARYZH020000009.1, on the reverse strand, counting down.
TTACATTTATAGATTGAGATCAAGTACATGCAATTACTTCACTTCCTTCTCAAATTTTTTACATTTTAAATTTTTTACCTTTAACTTTTTACTTCATTTTAATATTTTTTTTTATTTAAAGGTTGAGATTAAAAGTTGCAAAAGCAACTTTCAATCTCAACCATTCATTATTATTGCATCTAATATTTTTTTTTATTTTATGGTTGAGATTGAACAATCTCAACCATCCATTGTTATGCATCAAGTGAAAATACCTTAGGTATTGCATCAGGTAAAATGCCTTAGATATTGCACATGATCTCAAACCTTCATTTACGAAGATTCTTTCTTCACACAAATTAAAGATCATATGACTCATCACGCACAATACTCTATCATAATGACTAGGGAGTGGGCTTCACTCATAGGTCTAACATAGGGGTTCCACCCCACCCGTGCGTGAAAGGTGGGGGAGGATTTTAGCGGGTAGACAATGGCGGGTGCACATATACTTTAGGGTTGTCCCCTAACTTTAAAAAATATATATTTATATATTTAAAGTATATTTTTACCAATTAAATTTACTCTCAAAAACATTTTTGCACACACATCAACCTAGGCCAAAATCAAATAGCAACACAGATAAGCCTATTTCAAAATCAAACAACACAAATCACAAATATCTCTTACACGCATGATACTGATTGTGTGCATTATTTTTATTTTTTTATTTTTGTTATAATGTTATAAATTTGTGGGAGTTGTAACGTATGTAAATGTGCACATGTGTGTATATATATATAGTACAAATATAATATAATTATATATAATTTAATAATTAGAAAATACAAAGAGTTTGTTATAATGTGTATATTGTTATCCAATTATAATAACTTTTTGTTATAAAATTAGTGATTCAAGAAAAAACAGTAAAGTTAGTAATTACTCAAGCATACACTTAGTGTATTATTTATATACAGATGAGTGTGACTGTGTGGGCAAGTGGGTTGATTATTGTCATTTAGTTTACAATATTTTTATGAAAGATAATGCCAAATAAATAATGATAACTACATAAAAATAAAAATGCTATACAAACTTAACAAAATAAAATGGTCACATCTACACACATTGACAATAAATAATAACAACAAATAATAAACTATCTTTACAATTGATAATGAACTATTATGTAACGATTTCAAAATATGAAAACTCGTAAAGAAATCAACTTGTTGTGCTAGTCTTAAAATCAAAAGGAAAGAAAAGATGATATTGATGCCAAGAGGTTAAATATGCCTTGATAACAGGTCAAAATATAGAGAGTATAATAAATAACTTCTTGTATCCTAAATTTTTTTGAACCCAATATAATTACATTTTGAACAAAGTTTAGCAACAAACTTGGTTATAGACTAAGGTTACAACTCTACTCAATATTTTTTATTAGATGTAAATTTTGTCAAATCAATGGATTACATTTTTTCTTATATTCTCCATACTTAAAAAATTTTAAGAAAATAAAAGATCAATAGTTATATCATCAATCAAATTTTAAAACTTCTAGATTTTGTATCTAAAATTATACATAAAAAAATAAGTTTATGAATTAAATAGTAAATAACATCCTGTAAAGTTGTAATTTACAACTATTTTGTGTTGGCTTTAATTCCGTGCCAATTTGATTGTAATTTCTTCAATCATATTTCCCTGTATTTATGTGGGTTTTTAATTGTAAGGGATGAGTGTGAAAGATTGTGAAGACTAAAGCTTAAAAGGATGAACAAGTAGATTTCGCAAGTATCTCGCGAGAAGCTTACCCGCGAAATAGCCAAGTGTAGAGCACATGACTAGAAGGCGAAGAGTCATGCCAGCCTGGAAGATTTCACGAGTGTCTCGCGGGTAAGACATTCCTGTGAAATACTCACGAAACATTCTGTTTGGCAAAATGTCATGTTTTGTTTTACCAAGTCTTTACCCACACTATATATACCCTCATTACACACATATTGTAAAGAGTTCTTTTTAGAGAGAAAACCCTATAAAATACACTTGAGAGTTAGAGATTGTTATACCCACAATCATCTACACATTTTCTTCTGGTTTTCCTCTACTCCTACCTCTCCATCTTTAAATCCTTGAGAGATTGATAGCCCAAACACTTACCACACCCAATCTGAGTGTTAAGTGAGATTTTGATGCTGCTGGAAAGTATTGAAATGAGCCATTCATTAGTGGATGCAATCGGGCTGAATTGCGGGATTCGAGAAAGCTAGAGCAGACAATGTTCCGAGAAGCCAGTTGGTAGTAAGAGCTTGGAGGGCTCAAGTACATTGGGTAGACTAGGCTTGAATGGTCTTTTGTTATTCGTGTACTCCAACTTTATTTTCTAGTGGATCGATTTCGACTTGAAGGATCACAGAGAGGTTTTTCGCCAAGTTCTTTAATTTACTCTTCAATAACACGTCTCAATGGTATCTTGTGTTTGCATCTCTCTTCCCTACTCTTTAAGCTTTTCTTTTATTGTTGATAATGAATGAATATGGCTTAGGGTAGTGTTATCGGTTGTTTGTGTTCATTTACTCTTATTCTGCACTTAGTTTAAATTAGAGTAAAAACAATCTAGCCGTAATTTTTATTGGCGGTCTAAACAAGCTCTTGCGTTTTCACACAAATCCGAGCTTTCACATCCAATTAACATGAAGTTTGACATGTTTTTTAAGACTATAAAGACCACGCAATTCAATAATTAGATTTTCAAAATATGTAATCATGTTAATTTGTTTAGTGAGAGTTGTAGCCTAAGTTTGCAGCCAAATTTTGTCCTTAAATTTTGATTCCTTTAACAATATATTAGATCCTTACAAAGAAAAAGAAAAAGTCCAAGAAAAATTTTATTCAACTAAAATTTTGAAAAATATATATGTAGCTTGCAGCATTTTGATAATGAGACTATCATGTAACAATTTCAAAATAAGAAAATTTGTAGAAGGAAATTGTAAGATTTTATTTATTTATTTTTTTTTTTGTCTATATATAAAGTTTTCTTTTTATTAGATTTTGTATAATTTAAGTTTCTTAGCGGCCACCTTGAAAATAATTCCAGGTGTCACTCGTTAAGCTAGCCTAAGAAAATATCACTAACAAATTAACTAACTAATTCCTTTAAAATCACATGTGCATGTAAAATATAAATCCACATGTTGAAAATATGGAAAATGTGCAGAGAAAAATACAATGTACAAAATACAAAGACTAATCCAAAATACAATTTCTAATAAATGGGTAACAACTATGCTTCTTTACTTTCATTTTACCATTGTCCATATGTAGGCCACACACCTTGGGTTGATTCAGTCCCTTGAGCAATACATCTTTAACCTATGGCTATCTATTTAGTATGATTATTGGGCCCAACCTCGTGTGCTCCATGGTGTGAGGTGTGCCCTAAATGCATCACCTAGGTGGACCCGGGTTAGCATTTCTTGTGTAGGTGGTATAGTTGTGGCATGCTCTTGCAAGGCGGACGGTGTTATTTTCATTCATTGCCATGCAAAGCAAGCCTAAGGTGATGATCAAACGTATTGTGAAAGCTCTCTCCAATGCCACTTTTCCTCAAACGTGTTGTGCATAGCTGTGCTACATACCTTCCTTGAAGGCACTCGTCCAACTAGTTGATTCGTTCCTAGTCGACGCTCCTCGCAAGTGTCGGCAGGGCCTCGAAGCCGTCCTCGTGTCCCATGCGTGCCTTGCGGCCTCCGTGTTGCCGTTGTGGACCACGTGAGCATGCTCGTGGCCTCGGATGTAGAACATTCAATGCAACCATTTCCCTATACGTAGCTTGATCTAAAGGTTGACGAGACACAATTTGATTGTCAACCTCAGGGCTTTTTGCTTTGTGACGCAACAAAGAAGTAGTGCCACTAGAATCGGCAACAAAAGAATTTTGACATTTTTTACACTTTGCTCTCTCTTTCCCATCAGGACCTTTAGGTAATATTTCAAAATCCGACCATACAGAAGAAGTCCTACATCCCATTTTTTTTGGAGCACTTGAAACAGTATCACCATACTCATCATTTTCTTCATTCATTGAATCCATATCTAAAATGTAAAGGAAAACAAAACCAACAACAAAAAATAAAAATAAAAAAAACTCAGCATTTTGAACCATTCAGAAAGGGAAAGATTGAGTTTGTTTAAATAGGCCATATCTATGGTCAAACACTATATACAAAACCAGACTGTAGAATCACCATAGTATCAAAATATAGGTATATGCAATATGCCTAGAAGAAATGGACAAAGATAATGAAAATATACAAGTAAATTCTCATCCATAACCAATTAGCAAATTCTCATCCATTCCAAAACTTGACCACTCAAATAATTGGATATTATGGGTATAACTGTGAATTTGAAAACTATGACAATATGGGATTACAATAATAAAAAAGTTCACATGAAATACCACAAATATACCAGGATTCAATGCTTGCAAACTATTCAAATTCCAAACACGACAATATGACATTCTTACTTTATGACCGGTAGCAGACTCTCACTCTCACAGGCTCACAGTCACAGGCACAACTTTCAGTTTATGGTTCAATACCAATACATTGGCCACTGATCACAAATTACAGAAAAGCTCAAACTTTCATGTAAAAATCACATATTTATGAACCAAAGTTTTCAGAAACTTGGGCGGAAAAAATCCTCTATTATTTCTATTCAATGCTCCATTTGGTTGCTGTGTAAACGTAAGGAAGATAGAAACTAACCCAGAAAAGAAAAAAAAAAAAAACCACCTTCCATTTTATGACAAAAATTTCAAATTTTCATTTTTCCTTTCTTTTCTCTCACTTTATCAAAGACCAAATAGTGCAAAGTGGTGAATAGAAAGAAAGAAAAAAGACTGAAATTTGAAAATTACTAAGTGGGCTTTCTGAGGAGACGAAGATCTGAGAGAAATGACAAGGGATTCCCAGGAATCTCCGAAGCTTTTGAAGCTGCTGGGTTTTCGATTAAAACATGATTGGAGGCCGAGAAAAAGACGGAAATTTTGAAAATTTGAAAACCTAGTGAAACGTTTGAGGGTTGGTTTTTTTTTTTTTTAATTTTTTTTTATGGGAAGGGCTGGGTTGAATTTGGGTATATTGTTTTTAGGTTAAATGGGCATCAATGGGTTTTTAGTTAAAACCCAATAATCACTGGGTCTAATTGGGTTGATGCCCATTTAACCAAAATAATAATTGGGTGGGTTTGGGTGGGCAAATAGGTTTGGGCTTATTTTGCCACCCCTACTTTCAATGTGCCCACTATAATCATTCGATGGATCCATATGAGATTAAAAAAAGCCCTTTCATAGATGTTTTTACCTTTGGTCAGGTACAAAGATGGCTTGCATACCAGAGAGTCCTACTTATGCACTGGTCATGTGACAATCATACATCAATAATCTTTTACAGTTTCCTATTTAGTGTTGGAATTAAGTGAGTAGTATAACGAATCTCCAGTCAGTTCAAACTCCAACCCTACTATGCACCAAAATGGTTGCAAGCTTAATTATTAGACTATGCGAAATGGTGGAGCCTCACCAAATTTCAGAATGTAGGCTGTCTCATAAACAGGCCGCAGTTGCATAATCACTTGAGCATCCAAATAGGCATTGCAGGAATAACACCAAACTGACAAATCACTGTTTCCAAAAGTAAACAGAACATGACCAAGACAGCTTTGTAAAACATTGCAGAGAAAATTAAATAAAATTAAAGAAGACAATTTGAATAAAATAATGCTAATTGTAATATGTATACCGGTAGCCAAGTGACAGGCAATGATTTGACTGTTGAAAATGCTGCATCATATGTTTGTTCACATAACGGCTACAGAGCACGTCCTTACAGCTTAAACATAACCAGTTCTCATTTGGGTGTTGGCACCTTTCATATGTCAATGCTTCCACAGATTAGATAATGCGATATACAGTTCAACGGCCAAGCTTCACTTAAGATAATTAAATTATCATTGACATACATAGCAAAATATAAAATTTAAATGACAATTGAGGGCTTTTTAAGGACTAAGGTGGGCTACAGAGGTGAGACATGAGTCATTACCCATAAATTACTCGAAAGATTAAACAATCTTTAGAAAGATTGCAGTGAATATTCTAGTTTGAGCTTGTATCCGGTTTTAGTTTCATTATGTCAAGGTCACACATTTACTAAAGCAAGTATGCAATAAATTGTTAACAGAATACGAACCTTACTTAGTTTCAACTGTATAGTTCAAATCAAACCTAGCTTTTGTAGAAAAATAAGGGGCCTTAATTCTTACTTTCAGTCCCAAATGGATCTCTGTTCTTCCTTTCATCTCAAAAATGTGTGTAAATTGTAAAATATTCTAAGATTTATAGGTAAATGAGTATAGAACTAGACAGCTTCACTTCTTAACAATGTTTTTTATTTTTTTGGAAAGCCAAAGGTAAAATATATAACCATGCTCTAATGCTTTATAATACAATACTATTGACACTATATAGGTTTCTATATTACAAATAACACCACAATATAACATGACATGCAATTGTTCTGATAAAATACTTGAACCTACAGACTCACTCACCCACATCACTCTACAATGGGGTTTCAATTTGCGTTCTTCTAATTGAATACTTTGACTACATGAGTCGACATGAACACAATCTATTTAGCAACCCTAGAACATTAGCATTGCCAGTTTAGTAAGCAGGTAGAAAACACATGATTCACGTAACACTTAATAAACATGTAGTATTGTGTTGACAAAGATGACATATTTAGCTCATTTAATAAACAGGTTGTGTTATATTGAGTTTATTGGCATAGACCTAGCTCATTTCAACCCGTTTAAATATGAATATATGACTCCAAAATTGACATGGTTGACATTTATTTATTTATTTATACACACATAAATTACAATAATTTTAATTAAAAAGAAAAAAAAAATTCTATTCCATAATAACATCAATTAAAATACCAATAGCATATAATCTAAAAGTTCTGAGTTCAACCCAACGAACTTTCATCCAAATTTAAAATACACAATTTTTAAGAAAAATAAAATTAAATGAATTTTTTCCCCTTTGTTTTTTGGTAGAAGGGCCAGTTAAAGACTTTTGACATTGTCCATAAAAAAAGGGGGGAAAAAAAAGAGTATCAACATAACCATTAAAAATTTGTTTAACTATTCACCTATACTTCAAATCCAAATTTATTTTGGAAAATGACACTTAATGATACGGGTTAAATAGGTTCGCGTCAAAGCATGAATAATGAACCCGGTCTCTTCATGTTGATTGCGGGTCAAGCAAGTCAGCACAAAATTGACCCATTTATTAATCATGTCATGACCCATTTACACTAAACAGTAAACACTAACCAGCAAAAAATCATATGGTGTACACAGTTTGTGTCAAGCATTGCTATCCTAAATCTATAGACTTAATGATATAATCAACTAATCACCTAATCCCCCCTCAAAAAAAAAAAAAAAAAACTAATCACCTAATCATAACCCGTGTGGGTCCAATTATTTTCATGCGAGTAATTTTAGTGAATGATTTCAATTGTTGAAATTGATGGAAGTAGTTGATCATAACAATTCTAAAACAAAATGGGTATGATTATAATTTTTTTTTAAAATAAAAATAAATGTTTTGTAAAAAATAGAAATGGTAAAAGTAGAGTAGAGTGGGGATGTGAGAAAAAGAAGTAAACCTGTAACAAGGAGTATCGGGTGCGGGAATGTGAGCGACGTCGGACGACAGAGAGGCCAGATGGTCACAGCTCGTTCGAATATCAACCGAATCCGATTTCGCCATTCAGAGAGAGAGAGAAACCGTAGTGTTAACTTTCACGCTCTGTTTGTTTCGATGTGTAGATGAAAATGTATAAAATTTTCCTTCAATCAAAATAAACCCAAACTCAAAAATTCTCAACGAACAAACTCAAATGACAAACAAAACCCAACCCCTGAATCAAACCATAAATTATCATTCCCAAAACTCAAACCGGGAATTACCCACAACAAATTACCAGAATTTTTTTTTTTAGAAGAAGAGAACCCAAAGTGAAAAGCGTGAATCACCCACCCAAAAACCCAGCTACCCACCGCAACCCACAAACCCAGCCACCAGCCACCCACCGCAACCCACAAACCAGCCAAAAAACCAACGCAGCTGTAAAAAAAATCCTGACCTGAGATCGGTGGATGAGTCGATGACGATGGAGGTCAAGTCGTCGAGGAGTAGCGGCGGCGCTGGAGACAAATCACGCCGACGAACCTGAGAGTGATGAGTGGCTCGGTGGCTTTGGTGGTTTGTGGGAAGAGAGAACCTGAGAAGTGGGTAAAAATGGAGGACTTAATCTCAGCCGGATTATATGACCAATTGCCCACTGTATCTTTTAAGCACCATATTTTGTTGCAGTGCCTGCGGCAAATTGTGGAAAAGTGGAAGAAGGTCGTATTTCGGTCGCCCTGTAAAGTCCAATCGGTTCTAGACTTAAGAGCCCAAAATTCTTCTTCAAGGCGAAGGACTTGCTGGTATTCGCTTGAGAGTTTTCCTTCAAGATGAAGCACGGAGTCACTGTGGTTGGAGCAGAGTGCTTTTTGGAAGCTTTTCTTTTTATGAAAAGCGCGGGAATTTTTTATTTTATTTATTTGTTATGTTTTATCTTTAAATGGATTCCTTACAAAGCAACTTATATTCTTTAAATGTTTTCCTAAAAAAGTAACTTAACCGGAGAGAGGAAGAAATAATAAGAAAAAAAAAATAGAAAAAAGAGAATAATTACAAATTTGATTAATCAAATGTATTATACAATGTGTAGAAAGAAAAAAAGAAAAAAGAGGAATCATTTCACATCTCTTGTAAATTTCAACTACTAATTAATTATTACAATACGTCAATGGGTATTTCATCACCAAATACAACAGCAATACTTGATTGATGCAGCCTTAATGCAACAGTAGCTCTTGAACTCCATGGGGAAAACATACATAGTGCCATTAAGCACACACCATTTCAAAAGTAATACAGTGTAGTACATCAACGGCTTCATCATTCTCTATAGTTTAGGACATGCAAATCATGAGTGGAACTCATTGTGAAGGTCATAAATAAAAGCCTAAAAGTATATTAAAAACTATTAGACATTTGAGTGGTAATTTGAACTCTAGTAGAATAACCTACTAATAATTTAACGAAATTGCTTCCTGGAAGACATTTTGGTTTTACTACAAAAGAGACCAAAAATATTAATTATAAAGCAATAACATTTGATCAATGTTTGCTAAGGACTTAAAGGAGGCAGCAACTTAAAATACTGACCTGTTTTAGTTGTCACAATCACTAAAATAAAAAGAGTAGCTAAAAAGAATCAAATTGTAGTAGCAATATTTACTTGGTGAACCGCTGTGTTGCAAACTTGATAGTACTAAAAGTTTTAAATCATTTACGTATTGGAGTTGCGAGAAACTGCAACAAACCACATCTTTATAGACACTTTATGCCAAAGGAATGAAAGAATTACCTTCTCTAAATGGCATTTGAAGCACTCAGAAGATCCATTATCTTGTAGGGGTGGCAAAGTAAGCTCAAACCCATTTGTCCACCCAAACTCACCCACTCTAATTGAACCCAAACCCACCCAATTATTAGTTGGGTTAAATGGGCATCAACCCAATTAGACCTAGTGATTATTGGGTTTTAACTAAAAACCCATTGAGCCCCATTTAACCCAAAAACAATATACCCAAATTCAACCTAGCCCTTCCCATAAAAAAAAAGAAAAAAAAAAAAGAAAGAAGGAGAGGAAACTTGACCTTGGTGACGAAAACGACGTCGGACTCGGACTTGCAGATACAGCAACGGCGATCCTTGCAGATGAAGCAGAGGCGAGCGACACAGGTGGAGCAGACCTTTTTGTGGCCACAAGCTCCGTACGCAACCCATTCAAGAGCATCGGCACACACAACACATCTATCGTCCATGTCTTCCCCCTCTTTCTTGTAAAACCCTAATCGGACGTTGAAGATGAAGATGGAGATCTAAATTTCTAGGGTTCAAAAAAAGGGACAACACCTACACCAACGCCACCTTCGTCGTGCATTTAAGAAGCAACGTCACTTGGGATCAGATCCAAGCCCTCTTCGTTTGGGACCGCCCCCCCCACCTCCAATCTGTACGTGTCGCTGTGATTTGCTAAACTTTTTTTTTTTTTTAATTATTATTGTTATTATTGTTGTTGTTGTTGTTGTTGTTGTTATTTTTCTGATTCTCATAAGCTTTTTATCTCTGAGACGATTGATTAGTTGAGTTATTTGTTATTCTGTTAATGCTTCTGATGTTAGTAATATTAGTTTTCATTTTTGATTTCCTGTTTGGTTGCCGAGAAAGCTGAGGAATCCAAGAAAGTGTTGAGGTTTTCACTTTAATGGCATTTTGGTAATTTTGATAATTGGGTAATTGAGTGAGTTGGGGTTTACCCATAATAATTGGGTTGGGTTGGATTTAGGTTAGAAGTAATTAGTTAAATGGGTTTTAATGGGTAAATGAGTTTTATATACCCAACCCAATTATGCCCACTCCAAACCCGCTCATTTGATACCCCTACTATCTTGTGAACCATCAAAAGACTTTTCAACAGTAACATCAGCTAAATTAGAGCATTTGATGTCAACTACAGAGTCATCAACACAGTCAACGTTGTTTTTAGCACCTGTATGAAGCAGCAAAATCAATATCAACATCCAACTTTTTTTTTTGATAAGTAATATCAACACCCAACTTTGAGGCATAAATGTGAATAAATTAATATGAAAAAAAGGAACACATTTGTACATTATAACAATTTCTGCACATTTATATTAGTCATAGTTTGGAACCTGATTTGGAGTATATTAGCCAGAGGATTATATTGTGTTATGAATAAGGACTATCCTACCCATAAATATATAATCCCATCTGAAGGCTGTAAGTCTTCAACAACAAATTCACAATGGAAAAAAAAGAATTTCCCATAAACATTACAATAATTACAATCTTAGAACCAAATTACATAGGCCAATTCCACATACATATACTTAAATAAAACCATAATATTAAAAAAGAAAACCAAATTTCCAAAGAACTAATCTATAAAAATTATATCTTAACCAAATATTGATATCACAATTCACAACAAAATTTAAAAGAAATCTATAAATAGCATTGTACGTGCATAAACAATTGGGTTCCACACATCCAATCCAAAGTTCAGTTTAAGCATTTCTTCAAACACTGGTGTTCCAATAATAATCTATCAGAATTGAAAACCCAAAAGGAAAAAAAATGAAACAATGGTGTTCCGATACGAAAAAGAGAGGGAGAAAGATTAGGTACTGTTGTCCATGATGCACCTTTCTTCATATTCATTTGGCCAAATTGAAGCATTCTCGAAGTCTATATATGTCCATGGGTATCATATTTTCAGGATAATAAGGAAGATTTGAAGCATTCTCATGCATTCAGTTGAGATTGGTGAAAGTTTGGTTGCCTTTCAATTTTGTTAATATCAATCAAAACATGGTGAGATTGGTCAAAGTTTTTTTTTGATAGGTAATCAGAAAACTATTATTAATGAGAAAAAAAGGAAAAGTACAAGTTGTTCATGATGATGAACAACAAGAAAAAATAAAACAAACAGCACAACAAAAAGAGTAATCAGGACACTAAGCTAAGGGAAAGCATAAAATCAGTGAGAGAAAAACAATCAGTAAAACCCCAACAACAAGACCACTCCAAAAGACTCCGTTGGCATAAAACCTTTAACTCATCCATCGTCTTCTCATTATCCTCAAAGGAACGACAATTTCGTTCCAACCACACAATCCACATCAAGCACCCTGGAACCAAATTCCAAATGTCCGAATTATGATTTCTAAGCCACTGATGCCAACAAGATAACAAACCCACCACTGAACCTAGCACAACCCAATGAATACCAAAAGCCTGAAGCATAAAAGTCCATAGGGAATGAGTAACAAGACAATGAAAAAGAAGGTAGTCTACTGACTCCCCATCACAACAACACATACAACACAAAGAAGCCAACGGGTGACCCATAAGCATTAGATTATCCAAAGTGAGGATCTGACCATGTGCAGCTGTTCACAAAAAGAACGCCACTCGCCTAGGAATCTTTGGTTTCCAAACACCCTTCCAAGGAAACAAAGAATTCGACGCACCCTGAATCGCATGGTAATAAGACCGGATGTCAAACTTACCATCACCTTTTAGCCGCCAACCAAGAGTATCACTCCTATCACCCCGAGGAATACGAGTTTGGATAAGCTAGAATAGAGAATAAGATGCAGCTAGCTCCCAATCTTCATAGGCTCTATAAAACCTTAAATCCCATACTCTAACAGTACCCCCTTTTGGAATCCACAAAACCTCAGAGATACAAGCATCCTTGACCGCTAAACACACATAAAGCTTAGGATAGAGATCTTTAAGGGTATTATCACCAATCCACCTATCATGCCAAAAGCGGATATGAGTGCCTTCACCCACTACAAAAGATAGATGCTTAGAGAAGCTCTCCCACCCTCCATAAATGCTTCTCCATAATCCACACCCATGAGTCCTCCTGCACACTTTAGTACACCACCCCCCTTGGCCCTCACCATATTTTTTGGAGATAACTCGCCGTCAAAGATGGGAAACTTCATGACCATATCTCCACAACCATTTCCCTAATAAAGCTTGATTAAGAGACACCACACTTCTTATCCCCAAACCACCTATCTCAACGGGTAAACACACCTTTTCCCAAGCCACCAAAGGATATTTGAAACTCCCCTCAGAAGACCCCCAAAGAAAATTCCTCTAAATACTTTCCAATCTAGCAACCACAGATTTAGGAATAGTAGAAAGAGATAAATAGTACGTTGGGAGGCTTGAGAGAGTACTCTTAAATAACATGAGCCTACCACCCTTAGATAAATAGATACACTTCCACCCAGATAACTTCCTCTCCATTTTCTCCAAGATAGGATTCCAAATCGAGGTTGTCTTAAAAGAAGTCCCCAACGACATCCCCAAATATTTCATAGGCAAACTGCCCACTCTACATTGAAGAATATTAGCCAATGCATCTAGATAATTCACCTCCCTAACAGGGACAATCTCACTTTTCCCAACATTGACCTTCAAACCCGTAAAGGCCTGAAAACAAGACAACACCAACCTTATGGACAGTAGCTGTTCCCTAGAGGCATCACAAAATAAGATAGTGTCATCAGCAAATAACAGATGGGAGATATGCACACCAACAGAGTTCACAGAGCCCACATGAAAACCCCGAATAAGATTACACTCCTCTGTCTTCTTCAATAGTCTACTCAAAGCCTCCATTATCAAAAGAAACAAGAGCGGGGATAAAGGATCCCCTTGTCTCAATCCACGAGAACAACCAAAAAAACCTTCAAGGGAACCATTTACCAGGACTGAAAAACGAACAGAAGTAACACAAGCCTTAATCCACCCCCTCCATTTCAACCCAAAACCCATCCGGCCCAACAAATAAAACAAGGCCTCCCAGTTCACATGGTTATAAGCTTTTTCAATATCAAGCTTGCAAACCACACCCGGTAATCTGCTCTTCAACCTGTTATCCAGACATTCATTTGCAATAAGTACTGAATCCAGAATCTGCCTACCCCCAACAAACGAATTTTGAGACTCAGAAATAAGATTATCCAAAACTGCCCTCAACCTATTAGCCAACACCTTGGATAGTAGCTTGTACACACTACCCACCAAACTGATAGGGCGAAAGTCCTTAATGTTAACAGCATTACACTTCTTAGGAATTAAAGTGAGAAACGAAGCATTCAGAGACCGTTCAAACAAAAAGTGCCAATGAAAGTAATCAAAAAAATCCATAACATCCTTTTCCACAACACTCCAACACTTGTGGAAAAAAGCCATGGTGAAACCATCAGGACCAGGGGCTTTATCACCCTCCATCTCCCTTAAAACCTGATGACTTCCTCCTTTGAGAACTCCTTCTCTAGGGACAACCTCTCTTCCTCTCCAATGCATGCAAAATCTAACCCATCCATAGTAGGACGCCTCACCTCAGTTTCCTTATACAATCCCTGGTAGAAGAGAATTAACTGAGAGCGCACATCTACCTCATCCTCATAAAGAACACCCTCCACCTCTATCCTCTTAATCAGATTAGCATTTCTATGGGAATTTGCTAATCTATGAAAGAAACGAGTATTATTATCTCCCTCCTTCACAAACAAAGCACGAGACTTTTGTCTCCAGGAAATTTCCTCAAGAGAAGCCAAATGTTCTATGTCCCCTTTAAGCTGAATGCAACGAATCAGATCCTCATTCGATAGACCCACCAACTCCTCTCTAGCATCTAAACCCATAAGTTTAGACAACAAATTCTTCTTTCTAAAAGCCAAATCCCCAAACACCTCCCTGTTCCACTTTTTTAAATCTGCTTTCAAAGCCTTCAACTTTTGTGCCAAAATAAAACTTGGAGAGCCCGTAAAACTGTAACTAATCCACCATTACTGAACTCTATCAACAAAATCTTTAGCTTGCAGCCACATGTTTTCAAATTTAAAGGCACTTTGGCCTCGTCGAACAACACTAGCTTCCAACAAAAGTAGACAATGATCTAAAATAACACGAGGAAGCACCCGTTGGGATATATTCCCAAAATGTTCCTCCCAATCTAGAGAAACCAAAGCCCTGTCAATTCTTGACATAGAGGGGATACCAGATTCTCTAAACCATGTAAAGGAAGCCCCCTCTAACGGTAGATCAACTAAAGAATTACTCTCTATAAAGTTCAAGAAGGCAAACATAGCATGACTGAACGACTCACAGCCAAGTCTTTCACTTGGGTACCTGATAATATTAAAGTCCCCTACTAAACACCATGCCATAGGCCACCTGGCCCGCACCCATAATAACTCCTCCCACAAACAAGATCGTTGTCTGTCATCATTGGGGCCATAAACCCCTGTACAGGCCCAAACAAAGTCATCCACCACCCCTCTTAATAAGACACTGACAGAAAACTGTCCAACAATAACATCCAACTTTTCAAAAACCCTCTTATCCCAAACCAACAAGACCCCTCCCAAAGTCTGGACAGCATCCAAAGCATCCCATTCAATGAAAGGACTTCCCCATAAACTTCGTACAAAAGCAGTGTCGATAGAAGCTACTTTCGTTTCTTGAAAACAAACAATATCACATTTCCACTCTTTTAGAAGATTCTTACAAACCTGTCTCTTTCGGGGATTGTTAAGCCCCCTTACATTCCAAGAAAGTAGGTGTAAATTCATTTAAGACTACCAACAACCCCTACAGCATTCGAAGGAGCTCTGTTCCTACTCCTAGAAGAGACACCATCGTAATTAACATTAGAAATAAACCCCTTAAGCTCCCTAAGACCCCGTGACCCTGAGTTTGTAAGTTGCTTAGGCGCCCCAACATCGATCACCTTGAGACATTCCTGTTCGAGAAGGCGAAACAAAGCCAAACAATGAGCTTCATGTTTCACAATAGGAAAACCCACCATATTACAAAAATCTTTCATCAGCTAGGAAACCCAACTTGAATTTGGTTCAGTTTCTGCCACCTGAGCCCTTCCTACATCATCCTGAACCATCACCACCTCACCAAGTGTATTGGGGTCCCATCAAGTCAAAGGATTACACTTCAAAAGACAGTTATCCTTCACCCCACTACCACCACCACAGTTATCGACTCCATTGATGTCCCACGACAAGAAAAGAAGCCCAGAATCATTATGATTCAAACCAACAGAAGCCACTGGCTTCGGTTGTACCACCACTTCGTGGTAGTCACTAAAAACCTCAATTCAATCTTCCCCTTCCCCAAACTCAGTACCCATCTCGTTACCCAGCTCAGACAAAGGGGAAAAACGATTATGTTTCACCCACTGATCCAACATGTCTGAAGAACCCACCATACCAGAGTCGGGATCCAACACAGAGAGGCTACGCCCACTCTTCATGCCTGATTCAGCCCCGGGTGCACCGGAAGCTTCCATCGGCGTGCACCCATTAAACTCCAGCTCATAAACATGGGCTTAAAGCCCTTTATCCTTACCTATAGAATCTGCCACGGGTTGGGCCACCGTCGCACTTATCGCTGCACCGGGAAAAGCTCCCTTCAAACAGATTGACGGTGAGACCACCGAGGCACCGTGGACCGGGTCGACGTTGAGGGCAGAGGCGCTAAGTTCCAGATTCGGCACGGCTGCGCTCTCCGGCGACTCAGAATCTCCATTTATGAAAGATCTTAAGCATTCTCACAAAATAATAACAATAAAGAAACATATCATGATTTTTTTTGTTTTTGTTTTTTTTAAAAAATTGCCTGAAGAGTTTGTGTGTTTCTAAAAGAAACAAATTTCTTCAATAATTAATCAATGCTCCATATTTAAAAAATGGCAGTACCTAAGAGGCAGGGACCATCAACATTGCACATAGGAGGCAGGGACCATTTATTTACTCCTGCAAGACCATGCTCCTTATTTCCCTTCCACCGCCATTTATTAAGAATTTTAGAATAAAACAAAAGATCAGTAATTATATCAAACAAATTGTGTATAAAAAATTAAGTTGTTCTATTAGCAGAATTAGAAAAAAAATAGGTATGTAACCATCTAAATTTCAAACAGCTCTTCAAATGTAACCACCACCAATGTAAGAAACAAAGAAATATAGGAGAAAAGAGGTGTTATCTTTAAAAGAATAATTCATTACCACAGTTGTTGCAAATATTACAATCTGAAACAAACCAAGACAAAAACCTTAAGATTAACAACTTTGATGTGTTAGTCATGTTCAAACATGTAAGATTTGTAAGTTATATGATTGTCGTCTATACAATACAATAAAGTCTATAGTAGAAGAATTATTACAATTATAGGTATGTAGTTTATACTATACAATAAAATTCTAGAAGTAGTATATTGCAGTTTAAGTCTATCAAAATCAACCAATGTGAAACTCTAAATACATTAATATTATATCACAACAATTATAAAATAGCAACATATATATAATTTGTACTAAGTTTTTCTTGAGTCTTTCTTTAATTGTTTTTGTTCTTTGATGCTTTCAGTGTAGTTGCCTTTTCTAAATTTGTGACGCATTTGAATTGGCATTTTAGAGCTTCAACAGTTATGAGAGAAGCAAATGAAGAATTATTAGTTAAGGTTTCTGCTACTTCTATTTTTTGGTTGTTGATGAGTTGTCAACCTTTGGTTTTCCTATAACAAAATTTTTTGTTTCTTACAATGTTTGACATTTAAGACAAACGATTCATCAAAATATGTAAAATATATCCAAATTACATACTTTATGCTTAACTTTCTTATGCAACTGAAGATTAAATGAATAAAGATGTGGAGACATTTATACTAATTCATATTCATAGTAAGTTGAAAACCATTAAAAGTGCAACTGTTTTTTTTTTCCCCAAACCAATATATGTCTTGATCATCAACATGAAAATTCTCTACAAAAATCAAAGATGCACGATAAGGTATATCTGGAAGTAAGCATCTTAATTCAAGTAAGTTTATCTAAAAAGTTATTTATGTAAAACTTCTGTTGGTACACTTTTCCTTGTTTTCATTTATATTTTAAATGTTTCCTCAAAATCAAAGTAAATAAGCAGATTACTATAGTGTACCTTTTTGTACAACGGCAGCTCTAGCCCTTCAGAGTATAAGGTGGTGGCTGTGGTCTGGGAGTATTCCTCTAGGAATATTTCAAACATATTACCAAAAAAATAAAACAAAGAAGAAGATCCATGGATCAAATAGATAGTAATTGGCATCATACAACTATGGGCTATCCTTTGCCTTCTCTTTTGTAGGCATCTATTTTATGAGTCAATAGTGCAATCATCTTAATGGTATTAAAAGTTAGAGGATTCGTTTTACAGGTATATATTTTCTGAACAACATAATACAAAGGGAATAAAATGCAGGTCCATAAATTTTGTCAAACACGTGTCATGCTATAGAACTCAGCCAACAATCATGCAAACATTGTTAACACAGTTAAGATAAATCTGCTGTATATCAATTAGAAGCCCAACTATTAAAACAATGTAAATATTGTAGCCTTTGAATTATAAGTTTGGAGTACCGTAAAAAAATGAATCCAAATATTTCCAGGAAAAACCAAATCATTTCAAAGGCTGCAGAATGAAGAAGTAACTGAATTAAAAATCAGAGAAAAAAATGAAAAAAAAATTGAAGATTTTGGTAATCTAATAATCACAGCATATGTAAAATTCAAGGCACAATCAATTACAATAAGCAATCTTTCTCCAAAAAAAAAAATAAATTAAGATAAACAAAATCCTTTATTGAAACCATATTTAGCCCAAATGCCTCAATCAAAACCAAACAAATACGGAAACATTAACAATAGCTATTGCAAGTTTTTGTTATTTAATTATAAAAAATCAAAATACAAAGAAAGCAATTAAAAAAAATTCACCTGGTGACAATTCTAGCAGTACAGTGGTGACGGAAGTCAGTTTGTTGGTGGTGCTAGACTGAGATGTCTCTCTATCTTCCCCTACATGAGATGTTTTGTTTTTCATTCCTCTCCAAATGGTAGAAAGAAATGGCAGAATGACTGGTTTTGTTTCTTTGGGTGTGGCATTTCAGTTTTATTTTTGACACGTCACTGTTGCAGAGAAGGGATAGGACAAAAGTAATTAAAACAAAAGCATCCAAGAAAGAGAATCAACCCATCAATTAACAATAATAATCCAAGAAGAACCCTCACTGATTCAGCAGTTTTTTAATAAATTATAGACATACCGAAAAGGTTAGATGGTAATTTGAATAGAAAAAGCAACCATGGTAAAGCTATGCTGACATTGGGAAGGTTTTGCAGAGAAGAAACAGAACAGTGTGCAAAGTCGCAAAGAGCAGATGGCAAATGATAATTAAAAAAGAGTGGTTAAAATTAATAACTCACTTTTACTGCACTTTCATTTGAAGTTTTATGTTGAGGTTCAATTGGAATATTATATATTCTCTCATGCATGATGCCTTCAAAGTTGCATGGAAGTGACTTCTGCCCACCTTGTAAAAAGAGTAAAATATATGCAACATTAGAACCTTAAATCATATAAAGATAACTAAACACCTAGAACATAGTAGTCCAAGTATTCAAGATACACCATTCCAATTAGCATCGATCAAAACCAAATGTCAAGAAAGCATGCAATACCAGATTATCATTAGCTTGCATCCACAATCAAGATATCATTATTAAAGAAAGTAATCATGCAGATCATAACCATTCAACAAAAATTTAATTGCAACTTATATTCTTTAAAGCAACATGTCTATAACCAAATTGAAATCCTTCTTCTAGTATAGAGCAATGCAAACTGCATGGTGATTAACTCTTCCCACTCTACCTAATTCTTGATAATTAGACATTCTAATGTGAATGACAAACCACTGAACTTTTATGATAGAGGTTTATAGTTACATATCTTTTAAGTAAATCAAAAACAAAAAATAACTTTGTTGTAAGCATATAGTACTGTTATCAAATGTTGAAACACCAATGTAACACACACACAAACACACACACACACAGATAAATAAAGAATTTGAATAATGTTCAATATTCACCTAGTGTGAGTAGCAACACTCAAAGCTTTGGTGTGATTCCTAATTGACCAAGTTATCTATTAAATCTAATGCTTTTCTAACATAAATCATGCATGCCAATTTTTAAGTCAATTACCAATCTGTTGATACTATTTTTGCTAATAATAGAGCTCAAGTTTCATTATAATACATTATGAATTATTATCTACCAAGAATTTAGGAACATACCTATTTTGCAATGAATTGTCTAGGTCTTCATTTCCTTTGCCTTTGCCCTCAACTTCACCCACCACATCTTTCTACATAAAAGAGAGAATCAATTGTGGTAGAATATAGATGCAAATATAAAAAGTACAATGAAAAAAAATTAAAGTATTAACCTTAGGTATGAGGATTCTGTAAAGTGTAAATAATTGATACATAACATGATAGAGTTGAAATATTAAATAAAGCCGAAAAGTTTATATGCAAAAGAAATGAAGTTATTGTAATCAGTAGATAGATACCCAAAGTACCAATTCATTAAAACTACAAACTTTGAAACACAAATTGAAAGAGATTTCAAAAAAGGGAAAAATAGACCTAACCGCACCCATTCTTCTTAGACTTTGGGTTGCCTCAATGGCTTGGCCTTTCCACCTACAAACTCAGAAATAAATAAAGAAACATAAACAAAGAGTGCAGTCGAAATCGTATAGTGAATCTATACTTGAAATAAATCAACAGAGAGTCAAAGGAACCTACCCAATAATGGCTCTGGCGGTGTGACGGCAGAAGAAATAAATTTTCCTTGTGGTTGGAGGCCGACGGTAGTGCCGGCCCTGAGATGTCTGTCTTTCTCCCCTGTGCCTTAACAACGCATCCTTTTAGTAATTTCTCTCTTCTCTTTTAAAATCGAAACCAAATGTAACCCAAATACCTAAATAAAAATCAAACCAACCAAATTTCTCAAAACTAATTCATATTTCATACCTAGATCTAAGAAAGAAAGGGGAAAAAAAATTACTGGTGGTAGTTCTCTCTATCTCCGTATCTCAGTTCCTGCATGCACCTTTAAGTTACTGGTGCCAGTTCCGGTGGTCTAAGTCTGGCAAGGGATGGTGATGGCCGGCCGTACAAACCCTGTCTTTCCCCTGTATCGCAATCTTTTTTTTTCTCCTTCCCTTTCTCTGTATCGCTCGTGTTTTTTTAGTTGCAAGCCTTTTTATTTATTTTATTTTAACCTTTTTTTTATATACTCATAGACTATCAAACGATGTGTAGATTGCCAAACAACATAATTTATCGCTTTTTAACTTATATGTGGCTGAATTTTAGATGGACATTTTTCCTACATGGCAGCACCTCCTTAATTGTAGGAAAAGGCTTTTGCTATTATATATAGTATATGATGTTGCCAAAAGAGTTTCGGTTCCAAGACTTGACCCGCTGAGTGAAATCTGTGAAGGCCAAAGCAATGTCATTCAGGTGAGCATTCCAAGAGTCTCTAATGAGGTTAGGGAAGGAAGGGTCGTTAAACCACATCGTTTCCAGGCAGAAAGGTCGTGGACCAAAATGGAACGCAGTAGGGTGAGTATCAATGAGGATAGGGTGATGATTGGAGGATGTATGGTGGGGGTGAAGGGTGGTGGTTTCATCGTAAAGGAGTTTCCATTGGGGATTGGATAAGACTTGGTCAAGTCGTTTCATGACCAGACCCACATGTCCTCCAAGAAATCTCGGGTGAGGTCATGGATTGTGAAATAAAAAGGGCTATCTTCTCTTTTCAACCGTATAAAGCTCCTAAACCGAATGGCTTTCACCCCATCTTCTTCCAAATGTTTTGGAACATTGTTGGACATTCCATCAGTTCTCGCATTAAGGACATTTTCTTGGCTAGGAAAATACCCCCTGACTTAAATACCACTCTCATCTGCCTCATCCCGAAAGTTAGCAAACCCAAAACCATTCACCAATTTTGCCCCATCGGTCTTTGCAACACCATCTACAAGACGATCACTAAGATCTTGTTTCAGAGATTAAAACCTCACCTGGACGATCTCATACATCCCTTCCAAGCCAGCTTCATCCCTGAACGAAAAGCAAGCGACAATGTCATCTTCGCTCAGGAGCTCATTCACACCATGTCCATCTCAAAGAGTAAGCACGGCCTCATGGCACTCAAAATAGACCTTGAAAAAGCCTTCGATAGACTTGAATGGGGTTTTATCAAGCATATCCTAAGCTTCTTCAATTTCCCTACGAACTAGATTGAGCTTATTATGTCCTGCATTTCCTCCTCTAGCCTTTCAGTCCTAGTTAACTGGGAACGCTTGAACTACTTCCTCCCTTCTAGAGGCATCAGACAAGAAGACCCCCTCTCGCCCTACATCTTCATTCTTTGTATGGAGTACCTTGCTCGACTCATACTTTGCAAAGTTGACGCTCACTCATGGTCGGGGATTAGAACCTCGAGAGATGGCCCAACCTTTTCTCACCTTTTCTTCGCGGACGACCTCATTCTTTTTGCTAAAGCCACCAGACGAAACTGCTTGACCATCAAAAACACGCTTGACAAATTCTGCTCTCTTTCTGGGCAGAAAATAATTCTCTCAAAATCCAAGATTTACTTCTCTCCCCATACCTCTCTAGATAATATCTCTACTGCTGAAAAAAAGCTCGGTATGAGAGCTTGCAGCGACTTCGAAAAATATCTCGGCGTCCCCATCCTCACCAGTAAGCGGAACATAAGAGCCTTCAATTTTCTCATCGATAAGCTCTGTTCCAGACTAGCTAATTGGAAGGCTTCAACCCTCTCTCTTACTGGCCGCCTCACCCTTATCTCGGCAGTCACCACTGCCATTCCCACGCACATTATGCAGAACACCATGCTCCCCTCCAAGGTTTGCAAAGAGATTGAAAAAATTGATAAGAACTTCTTACGGGGGAGTCTCCACGACCAAGAGAAGGATCCACCTTTTGAACTGGAACTCTGTCACTCTCCCCAAAGCTGCGGGTGGTCTTGGCATCAAAATAAGCATCCACAGAAACAAGGCACTTCTTGCCAAACACCTTTAGGATGTTCAAACCCATCCGGATAGCTTGCATGCCTTAATATTCAGGAAAAAATATTCTCACCCAACCCTCTCCAAACATACCTCTCCTACTTGGGCTAGCATCTGTCAAGCCAAAAGCATTTGCAATAGCGGTTCAAGATGGTTGCTTCGTAATGGTTCCTCCACTCGCTTCTGGCATGACAACTGGACAGGAGATAGGCCTTTGAGAAGCTTGATACATGGCCCACTCAACAGGGATGGCTACAACTTAAGGGTGAGAGAAGTATGGGACCACCAAGGACAATGGTCACTCCACACTCTTCCTTTCATCCTACCTCACCACGTCGTTAACACTATCTGTGCCACTCCCAAGCCACTCTCATCAGACTAGGATGATCTTCTCTCTTGGAACTACTCCGCGAATGGCACCTTCAATCCGAAATCAGCCTACGCCATTTCTAGTAACTCTTGCCAGCCATGCAACCCGCTCGTGGAAATGGCTTTAGAAGGTTCATACACTTCCTAGAATCATTACTTTTCTTTGGCTGGCTTGCCATGATAGACTCCCCACTAAGGGCAATCTCCACTCCAGACACATTCTACACGGAAACTACTCTCCACATTCTTAGAGAATGTCCCTATGTCACCCTGTTTGTTTTTAAACCCCTTAAAACACAATTGGATTAACCTTGTTAATTAGCCAAGTGATTACTTAGTCCAAATTTCAGATCTAGGTTAACACAATCATATAATCATATTAATGTAAAGTGCAAAATATAAAAAACACAAAGATATGATGACCTAGGAAACCAAACAGGTAAAAACCTGGGGAGGATTTAACCTAGCTATCCTCAAGGTAAACCTGAATTCACTATGAAAGAATCGAAGTTTTACAATAGCGACTTAGACCACTAACATCCTATTGCTACCCACCAGTAGAAAACTTACTGATACAACCACGTACAAGCTCCGAGACCACAGACTCCTTCTTTCTTGGATTCTCCAGCAAGTACAAGCACTCCTACTTGTGTATCTTTAAGCTTTTATTGCAGCAACTGAATGATCATCAAGCTCTCAATGAAATCTCCTTCTTGATAATCCTAAGCATGTGTGAAGGCAACCACCTCTCAGATCTCACAAGAGATTCACACATACAGCAAATAGAGCAACCACAAAAATGTGGCTAGGGTTTCCCTTTTATACTAAGGGCAAAACATAAAACCTTACACGTCATATGGGCTTAGGGCTGAGTTGGAAATTCTGCAGAAAATACATTTTGCCCGACTTTCGATCGGTCGAGTCTAATTCTCGATCAATCGAGCCAAACCAAATTGCACAATGAATTCTGCAGCAACTCGATTCCAACTTTACATAAAACACATACTTTGAGCAAGTCTAAAACAAGACTAAAAACCTGTTTTGATCATGGTTTGCCAACAATACAAATTAGAGTTCTAATACATTAGTTCCTAAATACTTAGAACCTAACAAACTTCCCTTTTGGCAATCCGTGACAAAACACAAACACAATGCTCAAAGTTACAAGTAAAAGCCCTTTACAAAAATAATGCCCATTACAAAATAATTCAACCTAACTACTATCCATCAATTGCAAGTGTAGACAGCAGAACGACTGAATCAACCTGTATATTTCCTAAAATACTCAACAAATACATAAACGCATGTGTGGAAAATACAAGTAAAAAAAAAAAAAATTTATTGACTTCACAAAACACAAAACACAAAACAAAGACATATATCATGAATAACTCATAAATATAAATCAATGAGCAATGAAACAAGAAACATAGATAACAATGTATCTCCCCCTAACATGAATAGCCCAAAAACAATACATCAAGAGCTAAAAAGGATACATACACAGTGAAGCACCTAGATACAATCTAAACTCCACAAGATCCAACAACAAAAAAAACTCTCCCCCTAACTACAAAAACCAAATCCTCTACAAATGTCCAAATGTACTCCCACTTTTTGTGACGGAATGCCGAAGGGCAATCAGAATCCATCAGCAAAAGGAGGTGGCAAAGGCAAACATCTAAGATGCGCCAAATCTGCTCGCTAAGCACGGAGCTCATTAAGCATGTCCACCAAAATCTGACCATGAGCCACCTGAACGGTCATGACAGTCTCTAAAGTACGACGAATGTCAAAGTCATCCGAAGTAAATGGTGGAGGAACAGCAGTAGCAGCAGCACCAACAGGATCAGCAGACGCCTCACCAGCAGTAGTACCTATAGAAGAAGGACGGGGTGTGGTACCAAAAGGCTCAACTCGAGGGCGTTTAGAGCTCTCTCTCATCTGAGCAGCCCTCTGCCTAAGAAAAGTGGCACCTATGGGAGCAATAATGTGTACGGGCTCAGAAGCGGGGAAGTCATCTAAACCTAAAAACAGAAAAATCCTATGAATGAAAACAGGATGAAAAAAAGCATGAGCGGTAGAGGAACTCCTATGTACTTCGTTCAAAGAACGAAGAAACAGATGAGGAAAACTAATAAGAGCATCTGTAACAAGAGCAAACAAAAATGCACATTACTCCAAAGGAATGGTGTGCAGATAAGAGATAGGCCACAAGGAATGACACGTTATCCTAAAGAAAAGATAGGTACTCTTAGTGAGCTCAACAGAAGTGATCCGAGGATCAGAACCCCACTGGATAGAAGTACCAGTGATGTATGACATGATGTCGTCTAGGGGAGGAGACTCATCATAAGGATAAACAGGGTGCTAGACCATAAGTACCCCAAGAGCATTAGCCATTACACGCGGAGTAATGGTGAACTCTACACCTCGTATCCAACTCTTTACTAAAGTGTTGGAATCATAGACGTGAATAGAAAGGTTTGAGTAGAACTCTTTAATCAGGGTAGCTGGAGGAGGATAATCAATATCCAAAAGAGGCAACGAGCTCCAACGCTCAAAGTTTGCCCTAATGGCAGGATCTAACTCATCTAACAGAACCTTACGCTCAACCCAAATCTTTCTCTTAAGGTTTAGTGTCTCATAAAACTCTCGGCTTTTCTCACTCCGAAACAAGGTGCCCACAGAGGAAGGAGCAAAAGAAGAGGAGCGTGTCCTATGGGCTCTAGTCTTCCTAGGCATGGTGCTAGGGTAAGGACAAAGACACAAGAGAAAGAACAAAAAAAACAACAAAAAGAAACCAAGGGCAGACTGCAAGTTAGCACAAAAAAAAAAAAAAAAATAACAATCTATATGATGCAAGAACAGATAAATGTCATGATGCATGCTCTAATGCAGTGATAACAAGTTCAATTTAAGTTTAGAATCACAAAATTGGCTTGAGCATATAGTTTATAACAGAAACCCCAAAATTGTGAAAAACCACTTGTTCAATTTGTACTAGATGGACCAATTGATCATCACACAAGTTAGAAAACAGTTTATAATGATCAAATTAATCAATCCAACAAGCCAATTTCATCAATTAAACTCAATTTGAACAAAATCCCCAAATCGGGTAGTTTCAAGCCCTAGAATTTTCAAATTCTCACAATACATCAAATTGATCAAATTAAACATCATAGATCATGTTTATAACATCCCCCAACAAAAACCCATTGATCAATTGTGAAAGAAAAGGCTTAAGTCATCAAAAACCCCAAAAAAAAATTAAAATTCTCTACACGATTTTTGATCGATCGAAAAACAGATTCGATCGGTCGAAAATGCTTTGATTGACCCAACACCAATCGAGCACCGATCGAAACAGACAGAGACTCACAACCATTTTTAATCGCAATTTCGATCGGTCGAAATTATGGAAAAAACAAATTTTTGAAAATCAAAGCAATTTTATGTAGAAACTCCTCAAAGCATTGAATTTTATGAAGAAAATGCATGAGTATGAGATGAAATGCTTTTCAAAAACACCTGTTTTGAACCCAATTTTCCCAAAATTAAGATTTTCAATCCATTCTCTTAAAATCTCAAAAAATATGTTTTGCATAAAACTCAAGGAATTTTCAAACTTGGTTGGTCAAACCAAAAAAAACACACACAATAACATGTACAAAGTTTAGCAAAGAGTAACTTGTGTAGTGTGTGCAACTAGCAAAAGCTTGAGATACGTATGAGGTGATATGTGAATAGAAATCAAACATAAAGTCTACACAATTCATCACATAGAGTTCGAAAGAGACTATCACCTAAAAAGTTACATCATATAACTCCCACATCTCCTAGATCATAAGCTTGCAATCATGTAAGTTTCTTGATTTGCCTCTGATTTGCCTCATATTGTACACACAAATTTTTAATTTAGCAGAAACTTATTAAAATAGTCGGGATAATGTACACACCAACTTTAAGCAATTTAACCGAGGCTACACCTTATGTTCTTTTTGTGCATGTGCTACACTTTCTCGAGCACAAAATCTTACGATATGCACTAAGGTGTTCATGATTGGCTAGTGAACAGTGGTGAGATGGTT
This sequence comes from Notholithocarpus densiflorus, assembly GCA_030021035.2. Classification (NCBI taxonomy): domain Eukaryota; kingdom Viridiplantae; phylum Streptophyta; class Magnoliopsida; order Fagales; family Fagaceae; genus Notholithocarpus; species Notholithocarpus densiflorus. The sequence goes on along the minus strand of JARYZH020000009.1, from coordinate 7,897,082 downwards.
ATTTATGCCTTTCTCCAAAAATTCAAGTCCGACAGTCAAAGACATGTGACTTCAAGATCAAGACAAAGTGATCAAAAACTATAAACATCTTTCTCACACAACATGCACTACAAAGCTTCAACTAGTAAAGTGTAATAAATAAGCTCATCCAAGCTAAACAAGGTATAAAGACATGTTATGTGAAAATAAATTGACCAACCTTGTTTTCAATGCCAAAAAAAATTACAAAACACAATTTGCTTCCTTTTCCTTTCTTTTTTTTTTATTTTATTTGGAAAGGATAAAAAACAACCTAGAATGAAATGCATGAATGTAATGCAATACAAATCCTAGAAACAAAGAAAACAAAAAACAAAGAACAATGGTCACAAAGAGTAAAGCAATGAAGCACAAGGACCATGTCAGAAAGACTCACTTAGATTGAGCCTTTTGCATCCAAAACTTTATAGATGCACCTCGAGCATTGGAGTTCTTATTCACATGAGAATGATTACCAACTCCAGGATTGGAATAAAGGTTTAGAGTCTTTACCAATTCACCAATAAGTGCCATAGGATCTTGTGCTTGAGGCACAGGTACTTTTGGTTTGTTTGCTCGCTTAGCAGCTTGCAGCTTGTAACAGTTTGGACGAATGTGCCCAGACTTTCCACAAAAATGACAAACCCATGCAGGCTTATCGTGTGTCTTGCCCTTAGAAGGGTTAAGAGCCTTAGGTTTAGACTCATGAAGATCAACCCTAATCTTCCTAAAAGGTGTAACTTCTATAGATTTAGCCTTACTCACAGGGGGTTCAGAAGAAGAAGAGGGAACAAAGTTTGTGAAATGGGGTGCAGGCACAGAGATGCTTTCTACAAAACCTAAGCCAGTTTTGTCAGAGGGAGACTTTTGAACACTCAAAATGTGATCAAGTTTGGAGCTTGCAGTCCTATCAGTTTGTTCTCTAACAACAGATAATCCAAGTTCCAAATTCTTAACTTTATCAAGCAAAAGCATGTTCTCAATCTTCATATTATTCAACAATTCATTAGCATCAAACAGTTTCACAAGCAGATTTTTCTTTTCAAGTTCAAGAGATGCAATTTTCTTTAAGCCTAATTCAACATTTATAGCATCCTTTGCAGCAACTTTACAAAGTTTATTGTAGGCTTCTTGAAGATCTGCATCCTCAGAGAGTTCCCCATCAGAAGAGTTCTCCTCAACAGCAACACTTTCATCAACTACAGCAGTAGCAGTGAAAACAATGAAGTTTCCATCCTCATCATTACTAGACTCATTTTCAGAAACTTCATCATCACTAAGGGTTATAGCCATAGCCTTACCCTTAGACCTCAAGTATGTAGGACATTCAGATTTCATGTGACCATACCCTTGACATCCAAAACATTGAGGACCTATAGAATTATTAGAAGATTGACCTACTTTTTCTCTAGGTTTTTCAGTGTTGTTAACCTTAGTGGGATCATTCTTCCTAAAATTTCTAGGTTCAACAATGTTCTTACCTCTTCCCCTTCTATTGTTGTTTCTAAGGAAATTCCTAAAGTTCTTAGTAAGGTAAGCAATCTCTGTAGCAGAGAGCTCATCATCAAATCCACCAACATTAACATCATCAACTGATTTAAGAGCCATTGATTTGGATTTGCTAGTTTTGGGTAGGTCTAACTCATAGGACTAAAGAGATCCTACAAGTTCATCAACAGGGATGGAGTCCACATCCTTGCTCTTAGTGATGGCAGTAACTTTGGGTCCAAAATCTTCAGTTAAAGATCTAAGAATCTTTCTAACAATTTTAGGTTGATCATAGATTTCACCCAGATTATATGCAGAATTAACAATATTATTAAGCTTAGCATAGAAAAAGATTCATCATCAGACATCCTAATGCTTTCAGATCTAGTTGTTAATTGCTGTAACTTATTGATTTTGACAGCCTTTGTGCCTTCATGCACAGTCCGGAGGATATTCCAAGCAGTATGAGCAACTTCAACATTAGAGATTCTTTTAAATTCCTGCATAGAAACAACATTAAAGATTGCATTCATACCTTTACTATTGCTTCTTTCTGAGAAGTTTGCCACTCACTAACAGGAGTAGTGGGCTTCTCCCATCCGTATTCAACGGAGTTCCAAACTCTCTCATCAATTGATTTCAGGAATGCTTTCATCCTTACTTTCCAATAAACATAATTATTCCCATCAAAGTGAGGAGGAATAACTAGAGAGTGTCCGTATTCCATGACAACAGGGGTCAAGGATCAGCTCAGATCTCAAAAGATATACAACAAGAGAGCAACCCGCTTTGATACCACTTGTTTATTTTTAGACCCCTTAAAACACAATTGGATTAACCTTGTTAATTAGTCAAGTGATTACTTAGTCCAAATTTCAGATCTAGGTTAACACAATCATATAATCATATCAATGTAAAGTGCGGAATATAAAAAACACAAAAATATGATGACCCAGGTAACCAAACCAGTAAAAACCTGGGGAAGATTTAACCTAGCTATCTTCAAGGTAAACCTAAATCCACTATGAAAGAATCAAAATTTTACAATAGCGACTTAGACCACTAACATCCTATTGCTACCCACCAGTAGAAAACTTACTAACACGACCGCGTGCAAGCTCCGAGATCACGGACTCCTTCTTTCTTGGATTCTCCAGCAAGTACAAGCACTCCTGCTTGTGTATCTTTAAGCTTTTATTGCAGCAACTGAATGATCATCAAGCTCTCAATGAAATCTCCTTCTTGATAATCCTAAGCATGTGTGAAGGCAACCACCTCTCAGATCTCACAAGAGATTCACACATACAGCAAATAGAGCAACCATAAAAACGTGGCTAAGGTTTCCCTTTTATACCTAGGACAAAACATAAAACCCTACACGTCATATGGGCTTAGGGCTGAGTTGGAAATTCTACAGAAAAAACATTCTGCCCGACTTTCGATCGGTCGAGTCTAATTCTCGATCGAACGAGCCAGACCGAATTGCACAATGAATTCTGCAGCAGCTCCATTCCAACTTTACATAAAACACATACTTTGAGCAAGTCTAAAACAAGACTAAAAATCTGTTTTGATCATGGTTTGCCAACAATACAAATTAGAGTTCTAATACATTAGTTCCTAAGTACTTAGAACCTAACAGCCCTGATATGGTCCACTCCCTTCAGCAACACTCCCATCCCTCCCTACTTTCATTCCAACTCGACCATCGACTGGATTCGCAGCATAACAGTGTCCCTCTAGCTTATCCCAGACCCAGGCATCACTCCCTGGCCTACCCTTTTCCCCGTTGCGGCTTGGTCTATCTGGTCTGCTAGAAACAAGACGGTCATGGAGGCTATCCAGTTTGACAGCCACACCATCCTCAAAAAAATCAACGCCATCTCCACAGACCTTCATTTCGCCCTCCCTCCTAAGCACAACACCACCTTTAAGACCACCATGCATATTGGTTGGACCGCTCTCCCCATGGCTTCTTTAAGCTTAATACCGATGGCTTGATCCGAAACAATCTAGGTGATGCTTGTGTTGGCAGAATCATTCGGGACCCTCATGGCAGATGGATTAGTAGTTGCACTAGGAAGATTGGCCGCACCCACTCCATGGCGGCAGAGCTTTGGGGTCTTCATGATGGCCTTACCCTCACTAGAAACCTTAATATTCGTAAACTTTTAGTAGAAGTTGACGCTAGTGTCGTAGCAAATTTCTTTTCCGCTGATTACTCTATGCAGGACACCACTCACCCCTTTAGTGCCATAATAATTGATTGCAAGTTCCTCCTCTCACTTTTTGAGGAAGTTCATCTCAAGCACATCCACCGTGAGGGTAACCAATGTGCGGATCTTTTGGCAAAAGAAGGGCATCGATCTTATTTAGATTTTGTTATCCACCCCCACCCCTCAGATTGTATTAAGTACCAACTTATGGCAGACTCTTGGGGTATTGTTTACCCCTGCCTTTGTAATCTTTTTTAGTCTTTAATGAATTTTCCTTTTCTCAAAAAAAAAAAAAAAAAAAAAAAAAAAGAAAGAAAGAAAGGAAAAATATTTTACACGCACATGTAAAATAAAGTCAAATTGAAAATCTTAAACTTTGACCATAAAATGAGCCCATTGACCCAGAAAATTATTTACACGTCTCATTTACCTTCAAATGCTTTTTCGGACTCAGAAACCCGAAGAGAGAGAGAGAGAGAGAGAGAGAGAGAGAGAGAGAAAGAGCAAGAAGAGAGAGTAGAAAGAGTGAGCTAGAAGAGAAGCCAAGCCATCGGACCACCGCCCAGATGGCACTGCCCCAACCCCAGATCGCACCGCCAAGATTGCACCTCATAGGAAACAGATTACATCCTTAAACATATCTAAAGAGATGTGGCAGTGGGGCAGTCCTTAAAGATTATGGATGAAGCTTTTTGATATATGAAAAGTGGATTTATTGCAAAACTTAAAAGAGTTCAATTCTTAAATTGAATATATGTGGAGTGGAGTGAGAGTAGCTTTAGAAATTGCCACATAAACATCAAATCAGTTGAATATTCCTGGAGATAGAGGTGAGCATTAAACAAACTGAAAATCTAGTGTATAAGTTACATAGTTAAGGAAGTTACATCTTGAGTTTGCAGTATTGGCCCTTAAAACTTGATTTCTTTAAGAACTTTCCTGTTTGTCCAATTATTTTCTCAATTTAAGACAATCCTTGAGGAATTCACCCATTTATATTCTTGTAGTCCTCTTCAAGATCAAATTTTCAAAATTGTTTAGGAGGGTTACTGTCCTCAGGGAATTGACAAAGTGTGTAAATGAGATAAACATCCTAGTCTGCCATCTGCGTCTAAGTTTGACAAGTCCACTAGCAAGAATTATCTTCTTGAGCATTGTGTGTTAGACTCTTAAAGAAATTAGGTGTAAGACGTATTGTGAGTGGGAACTTCTGGCATCTTTGGCTTTGGCTTTAAGTGAACATATAAAGCCTTCATTGTTCTACAGTTATGCTATTTACGGGAAGCATTTGGACATTTTCCTGAGTTAGTTATTGGGGTAAAAGTAATTAAATCAGATGGGTAAGAGTCATTTAAAAAGTTGCTTAATGGGGCTGTGATCCTCCAAGGAATCTCACTTGGAGAAATGTCAGTGTTATGTTGAAGAAGTTGGTAATCTTTCACAACTCTAGATATATTGACACACTTTAAACACGTTTCCAGCATATCTTCTCTAGCATTTAAGCTTACCTGATCCTTGCATATTGAGTTATATTATCTGTAACTGTTGTTGTGTCTATTTGTTTGCCATAGAGAACCACATCATGGCAAGTAAGATAACTGTGTTTCATCATTCATGTTAAAACTAAAATGGTGAACTGTTCTAGTTTACCCTAGCTTTTTTCAGGAACATGGTAGCAGTGCCTGTTGTATTGCACTAAGATTCATGACAAGTTGGCAACTTCAACAATATTTAGAAAATTCGTTATGCAGGAGAAATTGGAATTTGTGTGTGTGTGTCATGTCATGTGCATGCATCTATATGACTAAGAAAGATCCATTTGTGTAATCAGCATTAATGTATTCTTAATTTTATTGTAGTTATGTCTCAGATCAAAGCCCTGGCTGAAGATGAAAAAAAAAAAAAAAAAAAAAAAAAAAAAAAAAGATAACAAAAGGCATATGTCATCGAATTTTCCGTTAGATAAATTATAAGTTTTAAAAATTTAAACCTAGAAAATCGATGTTCTTTAGATAACAAATAAAACACTTTATATCTTCATTCCAACTTTCCAAGAATTACTACCATCTAAAACTCAAAATATGTGAAGAAAATTTTTGGGTTGTTAAAATTTAGTGGGAGTATTTTAGACATTACACAATAAAATATTTTAAGAATCATAAGCTTTCATTATGGTTTAACTGAGAAAATAACAATATGACTGATAGGTCAAGAATGTATTGATCCCTTGTGATAAATTAACCAATTGATTTAGCCAAGTTAATTAATTAATTCAATTAACATGCAAAATGCGTGGTAGCACAAACAAATCACCAATTAACTAAAGTGCAGCGGAAATTAAATTGATACGGTGATTTGTTTACGAATGGTGAAAACCTACACGGCAAAAACTCCACCGGGTGATTTTAAGGTCACCACTCCCGAGAATCCACTATTATCAAAACAAAGTGGTTACAAGTAAAGGAATCCCAGTACCTTATACCAACCTACAGTTGAACCCTTATCCCAATACCCAATTGGACTTGTTTTATAGTGACAATCTCTCATTTTCAATGTACGGCTCCCAGTTCGTGACTAATCAATAGATGCGCGGATCCCAGTACACGACTTAATCACCAACTTGAGAAAGATGTTGGCTGCAAAGTTCTTCAGTTCATCACACGATGAAGATCACGAAGCTCCTTGGTCACAAAACCCTAAGGTGTACAAACACAGCAGCTTATTCAAGAGAAAGATGAACTAGGGCAAATTCTGTCTCCGGTCACAATTTGCATGAACACAACTTTGCTTCACACTTGCGCAACCTTTTACGGCCCTTAAAATAATCCTTATATATATTTAGGGTTGTGAGAAAAGAAAACCTAAACACATACTCACGGATTGGAGTGAAATCAGTTCTGAAAAACTGAATTTCATAAACCTCGACAGATAGGGTATCTATCGAGCTAGCTGTCGAGCTTTGGGCTTCAGCAGCTTTTTAAACCTCGATAGATGCTAGTTGTCGAGCTTTAAAGTCTAGCACTTTCTCACTTGTTTCTCGGACAGACTTGCATGGCTTTAACATTTAAACTTGAGACCTTGTTCCTTGAAGCATTAAACATATCCTAGATCTACCCAATTACAAGTAAAGTGTGTTTTGTCAAAGGATTAGCCAATTCTAAATTGACATATGTTCCTAACAGCAAATCACATGTCTTAACAATCTCCTCCTTTGGCAATCCGTGACAAAACCACAACAAACAAATGAACATATGAGAGAAGTCATAAAACACTCAACTCATATTCACTTGTTGAATACAATAAAATCTATCCTAACACAAACTCTTGAAAAACTTTGTAAGAAGAGAGTTTATCGCAAGTAGACTTTGACGACCTGTATTTCTGAAACACTTTAAACAAAACTCATTAAGGCATCTTAGTGTGAAACAGAAATATAAGATTGCATACATTATATAAGAAACATGTGTATAAAGAAAGAAAAGAAACAACACATGTAAAGATAGGTGAAACGTGATAACAACATCATCAAAAATATATATATATATATATCAAAGATGAGTACAGAGAATGCTATCACTAAGTGGTCACAAGACCAATGTACAAGAGATATAATGTATCTAAAATAAAAGGAAAAGAAAAGATACAAAAATCCTCACTACATCCCTCATATACACACTCCCCCTAACACAAAATCTCCTATACTAACCCTCCCCTTATGAGTATGACTACTCTCATCTCAAAACTACTCCTTTTTGTCACGAGTGACAAAGGGCAAGTACATCAAGTAGACATCTCATCATCACTGGGTGAGCTAGCACCATCATCCTCATCAGCATCCTCACTGCCAAAGCCATTGTCATTCTCATCCTCTGAGGTTGGTGGAGATGGAGAAGAAGCAACAGTGAAATCACCCATGACAGCCTGTCGTCGCGCGATACGACCGACACGGGTGTTCACCTGACACAACTCATCACTGAGAGTGTCAAGGCGAGCATCCATGCGCACAAGCTGTGCCATGATGGCCTCAAGTGTCACTCCACCCATAGAAGATGAAGGAGCGGAGGTGGATAGAGCGATAGAAGCTAGAGGAGCTGCTGTCTGTGTCTGGGGCCGCCTCGGTCTGAGCTGTGCCTCGCTCTGTCGAATGGTAGCAGCGTCTATGGCACCCATCACGGAAAAATGAGGAGACACGGGAAAGGAGACGGAAAAATGGCGAAGTATCCGCGTGATAGCTGAAGGAAAAATGAGCTTATCACGGGTCGCCGTATCCCTATAAACATCTATAAGGGATAGAATAAAGTGAGAAAGGAAGTCGATAGAGATATCCTCTAAGAGGGACAACAAAAATCGAGCACGAGGCTCTGTAATGGAGTTATAGTGAGAAAAAGGATGAAGAACGAATGTCATTACCATGTTAAGGAACCTCGGACTTTTTGCAAAGCCTGAGTAAGGGGTGTTTTGACGGTCACCCTAAGAAGGTGTCTCACAGAAGCGAGACAAGAGTTCGTCTTTGGACACTGTCCTCAGACGTTCACAGTCAGGGTAGTCAGGATGCGCTACCCTAGGAATGTGTAGTACCTTGGAGACAATCTTCGGAGTGACTACGATGCGTGTACCTCGAACGTGAGAGAAGAAATGAGGTACTGAAGTATCGATTCTGTGCATATTAGAGTAAAACTCTTGTATGATCACTGAGGGACAAATGACCAGGATGTTACAAAGTGACTCCCAACCCCTACTGTGAATGACAGTGGGTAGGTCAGTGTCGGAAAAGTCCGACAGAACGACGTGGCGTTCCGAATGAATGCCTCATCTACAAAAGTTCTCCGAGAAGTCCTTTTAGGCTTCATCATCACGGAACTGAACAGAAGAAGGTGTAGGGTCAGAGGAAGAAGATGCCCCAGAATGCAGAGGGTTCTAGGACGGAGTAGATTTGCGTTTAGGTGCCATAGAGCAGACTAACGCAAGAGAGAGAGAGAGAGAGAAAGAGAGAGAGAGAGAGAGAGAGAGAGAGAGAAAGAGACAATTAGAAAAGTACCAACACAGTAGTATATAAGAATGTAAAGAAATGAAGGTACGTATGCATGAAAATGCATGAACATGTGACATGCAAATTTAAATACATCATGGGCTCAGCCCAATACAAACCTACCAGCACACAACATTGCAACAAAGTAAACACACATCTAAATGCATGAAACATTGTTATAATGCAAATGTGATGCAATGCAAGATGTTTTAAACACCATTTAAGCAACACCCATCCCAAAAATTTCACAAAAACTTCATCGATTTTGAAAAACCACAAAATTTTTCAAAAATCCCAAAAGTTAGGTAAAAAGGAATGAAATGCATGATAAAGTGAGGGATTAAGGACTTTACCAGCGAAGAAGAACAAGATCGAGGTCGAAAAACTCTTAGGAATGAAGTTTGGAGTGAGAGAGAAGAGTTTGGAAGGTGAAAAGGCTGAAAGCAATTAAGAGAGATCGAGGAGAAATGATCTGAAATCGTGAGGATCCTTTATATAGAAACTTCATAAATCTTGACAGATCGAGATGTGTCGAGAGGTGTCGAGAATTAAAAAGGCGCTTTTTAACTGTCGAAGAGCTATCCAGGATCTATTGAGAGGTGTCCACAGCAAAGGAATCTCGATGGATTGAGGAAGCTGTCGAGAAGTTATCGAGCAACCAGAAGGTATCTCGATGGATCAAGCAACTATCGAGAAGCTATCGAGAATGTGATAAAAAGCAACTGAAGGGTCTCGATAGATAGCCTAGCTGTCGAGAGGTGTCCAGCAACTGTCGAGATTGCTTAAAAACAGTTTTTCAAGAAGAGAAAAACACATATATGAATGCAATCAAGCATGCTATACAACCAATGATCCAAACAACATTTTAAGCTCTCAAAATCATCTCTCAACAAGAAAAAAAATGTTAAGCACATAGATCCAAAACACACACACACACACACACACACTAAACACGTCTAACCAACTTTATATTTCAAAAACAAGTTAAGATAGTTTAGTGAGCATACATTTACACAAGTATTCCTTGTGATGGCCAAATCACATTGTATCTGCACATGTATCAAAAGTAGCAAAGAATTTTGCATGTTGTGTGTGAAAAACATCGCAAGATTGCATAAGTGTCTACATGTTATGACGATTTGAGGTATGAGAAAATCATTTTAACTCACACACAATCATAACTGTTTGATGGGGACTATCACCTTCGAGGTACATCCTATAACTCCCACATCTCCTAGAATACACACTTACAATCATATATAAAGCATTTTGATTCTTTTTGCCTTTTATTTTTTTCTTTGCATATTTTTATTTTAAGCAAATCATGCATGGGCATATAAGAGATAAAAAAGAAATACCCAATGATGTTAAGCATTTGACATTCCACTTTTGCTATGCCGAAGTATACAAGTGTCATTTCATGATTGGCGGGCAACAGTGGTGAGATGGTTATTTATGCCTTTCTCTTAGGATTTTCTAGTCCTTCTCGTCAAAAAGAGTGATACGAGTGTTAAGCACAAGAGATTACTCAACCTTACTCATCATAAACATGAGCCACAAAACTCACTTGCTTAGTTGTGCATAGAGATGCTTATCTAAGCTACAAAAGATACAAAGTTTAGAAAACTTTATTTTAATGGCCATCCAAGGTACACAAGTACCAATGTACACAAATACATTGTTTTTGTATTTTTCTGATTTTTCAATTTTTTTAATTTTTATATTAAAAACAAAATAAAACAAAACTGAAAAGTAAACAAACAAAAACATGTTAAACAAAGCAATGCATAAAACTAGATTGACTCAAAACAATAAAGCAAAACACACAAGTAATACAAAAACAAAAACAAGAAGGGGAGAGAGAGAAAAAGTGACAGAATCACTTGGAGTCATTTTCCTTCCACACCTTGGAAGAACTTTTCCGTTTAGCAAACCCTTGATCCGGCGGTAAGGGGGAAGAATTTAAACCGTTCAAGTTTGAAAGGAGCATGAGGGCTTTGAGAAGATCTCCAAGAGGAGCAAAAGAGGATGGAAACTGATTCTGGTTTCCCAACACGATCATGTTGTTGCTCTGTTGAGTGGCTAACCACTTATAGCAATTAGGTCGAGTATGTCCAATTGCGCCACAGTGATGACAGAAATGCTGCTTTTTCTATTTGGGCTTTTGAGTGTTTCCCTTCTTAGCCCTAGGGTTCTTGATCTCTTTCTTATCAAGCTTAGGGGGTGCTCCTAAGATAGATTTACCATTGTCTATTTTCTCACTAGCTAATTCATTTTTAACATCATTGTTCTCAGTTTCAATATTATCAGCAGGTGGTACAAAAACAGTAGTACTAGCAGAAGCAATACTAGGAGAAGAGAAATCATACCCTAAATCGGTTCGATCGAATGCAGATTTCTGAAGACTGGGCATCTCATCGAGCTTTGCACTTGAAGTCCTTTCCAACTGGGCTCTGACTTGGAACAGTTCTGCCTCAAGCTTCTTGGTCTTCTCAACCAAGAAATTATTCTTAAATCTCAGTGCTCCAATGGTCTGATTTGCTTCATCAAACTTAGGGGAAATTTCTTCTCGTTCAAGTTCCACTTCACTAAGCTTCTTGGTGGCCAACCTATACAACTTCTCATGCTTTTTTGAGACCTTGTATAACTTTGCATAGGCTGTGTGGATGTCATCTTTCTCATCCATCTTTTCAAACTTAGACTCCATCAATTCCTCTTCTTCATCCACATCTTCAATAATCCCTTCAGTAGGATTTACGGTGGCAGTGAAGGCATTTAGGATTCCATCATCCTCACTATCAGAATCATCCTCAGGATCAGTGTCGCTCAACGTAGCAGCAAGTGCCTTGCTCTTCCCCATAGTCTTGAGATACGTAGGACACTCTTATTTCATGTGACCGAAACCCTGACACCCAAAGCATTTTGGTCCTGAGGGAATAGTGTACTAACCACCATCCCTAGCATCCTTCTTCCCTTTGTCTTGACTCTTGAATTGCGAAAAACTGGATTGCTTTCGGTCCTTGTCAAATCCTTTTGCGTTGGCATTCTTCACGAACTTCTTGAACTACCTCGTGATATAGGATTTCATCTTAGAATCTTCATCGTCTGAAGACTCATCAGTGTCACTGCTCTTGGCCTTCAATGCCATGCTTTTGCTCTTGCTTGTTTTCCCAATCCTTGTCAACCCCAATTCATAGGTCTGCAGATTGCCATCCAACTCTGTCAAAAGAATTTTGTCAATATCCTTTGATTCCTCAATCGCGGTGATCTTGGTATGAAATCTCTCAGGTAGAGATTTGAGCACATTTCTCATAATCTTGGGTTCGGGAATGGTTTCCCCAAGATTAAAGGCTGAGTTCACTATGTCCTTGAGCTTGGCATAGAACTTATCGAATGACTCATCTTCCTCCATCTTAATCTCTTCAAAGCTTGTAGTAAGCCTCTGAAGCTTTGAATCCTTGACAACCTTGGTTCCTTCATAGGTTGTCTGGAGAATGGTCCATGCTTCTTTAGCAATTTCAGTAGAGGATATCTTCTTGAATTCCTCATTCGTGACTGCACTGAATAGAGCATTCAGTGCTCTGCTGTTGAAGTTTGCCGCCTTAATCTTAGCATCATCCTAGTCGGCCAGCGCTTCCGTAGGCTTGGTCCAGCCTATCTCTACAGCTTGCCACACCTTTTCATCCAATGACTGCAAGAAAGCTTTCATGCGTACTTTCCAGTATGCATAGTTAGTACCATTAAATAAAGGTGGTATAATAAGAGACTGTCCTCTATCCATGACAAATAGGGGTCAATGGATCACACAGCAAAGATTAACAACTAATCAGAGTGTGCCTGCTCTGATACCACTTAATAGGCCAAAAATGTATTGACCCCTTGTGATAAATTAACCAATTGATTTAGCCAATTTAATTAATTAATTCAATTAACATGCAAAATGCATGGTAGCATAAACAAATCACCAATTAACTAAAGTGTAGCGGAAATTAAATTGACACGGTGATTTGTTTACGAATGGGGAAATGCTACACGGCAAAAACCCCACCGGGTGATTTTAAGGTCACCACTCTCGAGAATCCACTATTATCAAAATAAGCGATTACAAGTAAAGGAATTCCAGTACCTTATAACAACCTACAGTTGAACCCTTACCCCAATACCCAATTGGACTTGTTTTGTAGTGACAATTTCTCATTTTCAATGCATGGCTCCCAGTACGTGACTAACCAATAGATGCAAGGATCCCAGTACACGACTTAATTACCAACTTGAGAAAGATGTTGGCTGCAAAGTTCTTTAGTTCATCACACGATGAAGATCATGAAGCTCCTTGGTCACAAAACCCTAAGGTGTACAAACATAGCAGCTTCTTCAAGAGAAAGATAAATTAGGGAAAATTCTGTCTCCGGTCACAATTTGCATGAACACAACTTTGCTTCACACTTGCGCAACCTTTTACGACCCTTAAAATAATTTTTATATATGTTTAGGGTTGTGAGAAAAGAAAGCCTAAACACATACTCACGGATTGGAGTGAAATCAGCTCTGAAAAATTGAATTTCATAAACCTCGACAGATAGGGTATCTATCGAGCTAGCTGTCGAGCTTCGGGCTTCAGCAGCTTTTTAAACCTCGATAGATGCTAACTGTCAAGCTTTAAAATCCAGCACTTTCTCACTTGTTTCTTGGTCATACTTGCATGGCTTTAACACTTGAACTTGAGACCTTGTTCCTTGAAGCATTAAACACATCCTAGATCTACCCAATTACAAGTAAAGTACGTTTTGTTAAAGGATTAGACAATTCTAAATTGACATATGTTCCTAACAGCAAATCACATATGTCCTAACAATGACATATTTGCTCTCTTCCAAAATATTATGGGAAAAATTGCTTGATTTTAAAGTTTAAGGAGGAATTGTAAACTACCCCAAACATAAAGGATGAAAAGTGTTTTTATCCTATGTTTTTGTTTTTGTCTTTGAGTGTAAAACTATGTGATTTTATTTAAAATAGTGCGCAAAGAAAAAAAAATACAAAAAATCAACTCAAGAAAATTGTATGTGAAACAGTGAATTTTGGCTCAACAAAGCTGATTAAACCATAAAAAAATTTCAAAAAACACAACAGAATGACACAACATTTTCATAATACCTTTATAATTTTATTTTGACTTGTAAAGAATTTACAGCTCAACAGTTTTGAAAATATTGTAACGACAACAAGATGTCTTAATATTTTCACAAAAAAAAAAAAAATGCTATGTTCATGACATTTTTTCACAACAAATCATAAGTAGTAGGTTGTTACAGGTTGTTATTGGTGGGCAAAAAAGTAGTTTCATTGGTAAGTTTAAATTAGAACCAAAAACAATTTACCACCTATGATTTGTTATGAAAGTATTGTAAAAAATATTATGGATATAGCACTTCTTTTTTCTCAATAGCTTTATTTTTAGTTGTGGTAGGTTCTAGAATGATATTTTATTATTTTATTTCGACCTATAAGGAATTAACACCCCAACAATTGTAAAAATATTGTGCCAATTTGTTGTGTTAATTTTTTATTATAATGTGAAACAATGCGAATTGGACAAACCAAAAATAATGTAGCAAATCTACTATAGCTCTACACATTTACCCAAAAAAAAAAAAAAAACGGCCAGCAAAACAGTGAAAATTGAACAAGCCAAAACTACTGCAGTGAAACTATGATAGCTTTTCTCATTCACTCTTTTTATATATAGATTACTAAATTTGACTAAACCAACATAAAGAAAAAAGTCTATGAATACAACAAAATATTACAGCGTTTTCACAATACCTCTATTTTCAACCGTGGTGGATCCAGTCTAATATTTTATTATCTTATTTTGACCTATAAGGAACTTACACCTCAATAGTTGTGAAAATATTGAAATAACAACAAAATGTCACGACATTTTTAGTTGTGCTAGATCTCGGTATGATATTTTATTTTATTTTATTTTGACCTATAAGGAATTGACACATGCGTCACAACATTTTCACAATATCTCTATGTATGCATTGTACTTACGATGTAAATTTATATTGTAGAATGTAGATACATAAAAATTGGCAAATTTTGTACACATTTGCAAAATTTGTACAATATTTACCCTTTTTTTGTGCAAATGTGTATAATATTTGCCACTTTTTGTGTATCTACAATGTAAACTTACATTGCAAGTACAAAGTAAACATATAAATATCTTTAAAAACAAAAACAAAAACAAAAACAAAGCTCAAACCAACTAGCGTACTTGAAGGAAAAAAAGAAAAAGAAAAAGTGCAGCTCACTAATTGAATAAACCAAAAAACACTATTCATGAGCCTTCAGCTGTTTTTATATAGTTAATAGAGATAATAATAAAAAATACATAATGTCCTTGTAATGTACTATAACCCTAAAGCCTCCATTATTTTTTCTATTTGTTCATCCATCTCTTGACTTTATCACAATTTTAAAGTGTAAGTTTTGTTGTAAACCCCCCCGCCCCTCCTTTTGTCATTTAAGAACTTAGAAAGTACATTTGGTGAACTTGTGGATCTTCTTAGTTCTGATAGAGTCTGCCCCCTTAAGGTTGCGTGGACACTTGAAGACATTAATTTAATTTGTGAAAGTTTTAGTTCTTTTTCTTTTGTTAGTGTGCCTCTGAAATGTAATAGAGCTGCTCAAGTTCTTGCTAGTGTTGCCAAAGAGAAAGGGGAAACCTATTGTTGGTTTGAAGAATGCCCCTCTTTTCTCTTCCAAATTGTACACTGTGATATTTAATCAATAAAATCTACTATTGATTCCCTAAAAAAAAATTATATGAAATACATATTTGTAGTTAACTAAGCTAAGTGTGAAAAAATAAATTATAGTTTACATTTATATTAGATTTTGAATGAGTATTAGAATTGTTTAATTCATTATCTTTTTAAGAATAATTTTAAGAATTAATTTTCTATTTGGGGTAGGACCAAGTTACATCTAGTTTAACATGAACTAATATTACACCACTTAATAACTTTTTATTGGGTTAATATTTTGAAAATCCTATTGTTGGGTTATATTTTCTCAATATTCTTAACATCCATGCCAAATTTCTTATCAATTAGATGTTATTTACTATTTGATCTATAAACACATCTTTTATGCATAGTTTTAAAGTATAAAAAACTCGAAATCTAAACATTTTAGAGCACTTACATCATTGGGTGTATAATAGAAAAATGTGTAAAATTTACCCAGTTTTATCTAAATATGACCCACATTAGTTAGTGCATAATTGTGTAAATTTACAAGTTTGCTATAGTAACCATGTAAATTTATACTGACACTTCATTTTGCATTTAGTTTTTTATTCTTTCTTTAAGTATTCCAAGGACGAAGGAAGAGAGTGAATGATAGTTGTTGCGTGTGAAGAAAGAGAAACAATTAAAAAAAATCAAGAAAATTTGATATTTTAATGAAATGTAGTGTACAGTTGATAATCTGATATGTGGTATTTTGAAAAGTGATATGTAAAATAGAAGAAGTAAATTCTTATGCTAAAATAGATAGAATTTTTTACAAGAGCTGATGCAAATGTTCTTATAAATGAGGTAGATATTGATTTTTAATTATTAATTTTATTGTAGTTATGTCTCAGATCAAAGCCCTGGCTGAAGATGTTCAACCTTTGCTGGCTGAAGTTCGTGATGGTGGTTTGCTTCAGGACGTTGATAAATTAACCAGAAGCCTTACAGAATCCTGTGAGGAATTGAGGTGAACTGTCCAACCTTTATTTTATGTATAAATTTGGACATAAATATTAATTGAGAGGTATTGACATCTTGTATCACATGGTTACCGTTTTAGTAGATTCCAACTAATTTCTATTGAGGTGAGATCCTAAATTGACAAACTGCCTAAAATCTTTGCTGATTATAAGTCGTGAGCTGTGTTTATTTATTTATTAATTTTTCCCCTTCTCTATACATTTCCATTTCTCGGTCCAACCACCATTGCAGAATATATGCTCTGATATTCAGGGATTTACGGGTGATGAGGCTACAAAACAGAATTTGAAGGCACTTGTCAGGTCCCTTTGCAGGCTAACGTAAAGACAAATGAAAGTTGGAAATAGGGAAACAGATTACGACAGTTAATTAGATGGTTAAAAATGGTGTTCTTCTTCCATTGTCATGTTAGGGAGAAACTAAAGTTTGTCCTGTTTGGGATTTTTCCTTTTTTTTTTTTTTTTTTTTGGTTGCACTTGCATAGAAAGGCTTGGATGCTAGAGGTACAAGTTGCATACTTTTATCTGGTTTAAATGTGAACTCTAGTCAAAGTATGCATTCTCAGCATTTAGCTTGGAGGTTCCGTCCGTTTATTGCAACATCAAACATATGATCATGGATAAATTTCTCATATCGGGTTGTCTCCTCCCCTTTAATTTTTAAAATTTGAGTTCGCAGATGCAGCTAAGGAAAAAGAATGCCTAGATTAGCTCATGACATTTTGAATTTGTTACTGATGCTTTACAATCTGATGGGACTGAATGACATTCACTTTTATTAAGTTCTTTGTTTCTTCACTTCTTGTCATTTTACCCTAGTTGTCTAGTAACTTATAAGTTATAACTAGACAACAGTTGTTGCTATTCAGCCAATATTTTTCTATATGCCTGGCAATTTGAGACTCGATTTCCATGATTATGCCAAAGACTCCTTGTTATAATTGGGTGGTGGTTGTCTTGTCCCTACTGGTATATTCGAAGAACACATCTCCAGTACAAGGACATGCAGCAGCTTCTAGAGCATGTATTTGCGCTGCCTTGGTCTTCTCACTTACATGGAATGCAATTTTTGTTGCACAGTAGGACATGGAAGTTTATTGGCCCCAAGAATAGTCCAATATGAACAATCTGATGTAGGTACTATCCATATAGAAAAGGCCGTGAAGCCAACCCCTAGCAAGATACACTTGCTTCACGCTTGGCAATGCCATTCCCACCCTGCAACTCCCATCAAGTTAAGACAAAGCAACACAATGGTGATCCTAAGAAGTTGAACAATAAATGAAAACACTAAATGGTCCAAAGCATAACCATCTGGCTCTCTTATAACATAAATGAATAGATAGCTAACAACAGACAACCTAACAATTCTTATTAATTCACCTGACCAACCAGGCCCAGTTTGTCTCTTACTTAAAAAGAAGCCACATGTTTTTAGAGAAAAGGACTGCATCAGTTGAGAAATTTACACCATTCTTGCGCAGCTTGAAGGAACATCTCAACCTTCTGACTCCACAAACATTACCCAAAATGCCCCACAAACTGTGTTCCTTAACGATAAAACCCTATGCCCGCTTGTCCAGCATGTTCGAACAACCAAACATTAATGACATCCTCTAAAATGGCACATTGTAGCATCTATATAAGGACCCTGTAATTTCATGCCTTGCGTTGTATAGTAGAAACTTTAATTGAAAGAAACAGCTTTGATATACTACTCTTAACCTTTTGTGATGTGCATAAACATACAAAGAGACGTATAACTGTAGCTTGGCTACTGCTAGACATTGCCACAAAGCTGAGGATACCGGGGCAAGGCAACCAATTCAAAGAATGCCATACATACACAGGAAAAATTTGTGCAAACCTAAATTCTCATTTTGCAAGAATGCAAGTGACTTGCAATGTGCCCACTATAATCATTCGATGGATCCATATGAGATTAAAAAAAGCCCTTTCATAGATGTGTTTACCTTTGGTCAGGTACAAAGATGGCTTGCATATCAGAAAGTCCAACTTATGCACTGGTCATATGACAATCATATATCAATAATCTTTTACAGTTTCCTATTTAGTGTTGGATTTAAGTGAGTAGTACAATGAATCTCCAGTCAGTTCAAACTCCAACCCTCCTATGCACCAAAAGGTAAACCTCAAACTTCCACCGCTTGATCATGAACCCTCAACCCCTAGCTTGACAATCTTGCAAGCTTAATTATTAGACTGTGCGAAATGGTGGAGCCTCACCAAATTTAAGAATGTAGGCTGTCTCATAAACAGGTCGCAGTTGCATAATCACTTGACCATCCAAATAGGCATCGCAGGAGAAACACCAAACTGACAGATCACTGTTTCCAAAAGTAAACAGAACATGACCAAGACAGCTTTGTAAAACATTGCGGAGAAAATTAAAAAAAAAAATTAAAGAAGACAATTTGAAGAAAATAATGCTAATTGTAATATGTATACCTGTAGCTGAGTGCCAGGCAATGATTTGACTGTTGAAAATGCTGCAGCATATGCTTGTTCACAAAACGGCTACAGAGCACGTCCTTACAGCATAAACATAACCAGTTCTCATTTGGGTGTTGGCACCTTTCATATGTCAATGCTTCCACAGATTAGATAATGCGATATACAGTTCAACGGCCAAGCTTTGCTTAAGGTAATTAAATTATCATTGACATACATAGCAAAATATAAAATATAAATGTTTCTACAATTGAGGGCTTTTTAAGGACTAAGGTAGACTACAGAGGTGAGACATGAGTCATTACCCATAAATTACTTGAAAGATCAAACAATATTTAGAAAGACAGCAATGAATATTCTAGTTTGAGCTTGTATCCGGTTTTAGTTTCATTATGTCAAGGTCACACATTTACTAAAGCAAGTATGCATAAATTGTTAACAGAATACGAACCTTACTTAGATTCAACTGTATAGTTCAAATCAAACCTAGCTTTTGCAGAAAAATAAGGGGCCTTAATTCTTACTTTCAGTCCCAAATGGATCCGTGTTCTTCCTTTCATCTCAAAATGTGTATAAATTGTAAAATATTCTAAGATTTATAGGTAAATGAGTATAGAACTAGACAGCTTCACTTCTTAACAATGTTTTTTATTTTTTTGGAAAGCCAAAGGTAAAATATATAACCATGCTCTCATGCAGTTTAATACAATACTATTGACACTATATAGGTTTCTATGTTACAAATAACACCACAAGATAACACGATATGCAATTGTTCTGATAAAATACTTGAACCTACAGACTCACTCACCCACATCACTCTACAATGGGGTTACAATTTGTGTTCTTCTAATTGAATACTTTGACTACACGAGTCGACATGAACACGATCTATTTAGTAATCATCTCAAAACCCTAGAACATTAACATTGCCTGTTTAGTAAGTAGGTAGAAAACACATGATTCACGTAACACTTAATAAACATGTAGTATTGTGTTGACAAAGACGACATATTTAGCTCATTTAATAAACAGGTTGTGTTGTATTGAGTCTATTGGCATAGACCTAACTCATTTCAACCCGTTTAAATATGAATATATGACTCAAAAATTGACACAATTGACACTTATTTATTTATACGCACATAAATTACAATAATTTTAATTAAAAAGAAAAACAAATTCTATTCCATAATAACATCAATTAAAATACCAATAGCATATAATCTAAAAGTTCTAAGTTCAACCCAACGAACTTTCATCCAAATTTAAAATACACAATTTTTAAGAAAAATAAAATTAAATGAATTTTTTTCCCCTTTGTTTTTTGGTACAAGGGCCAGTTAAAGACTTTCAACATTGTCCATAAAAAAAGGGAAAAAAAAAAAAAAAGAGTATAAACATAACCATTAAAAATTTGTTTAACTATTCACCTATACTTCAAATCCAAATTTATTTTGGAAAATGACACTTATTGATACGGGTTAACTTGGTTCGCATCAAAGCATGAATAATGAACTCGGTCTCTTCATGTTGATTGCGGGTCAAGCAAGTCAGCACAAAATCGACCCATTTATTAATCATGTCACGACCCATTTACACTAAACAGTAAACACTAACCAGCAAAAAAGCATATGGTTTACACAGTTTGTGTCAAGCATTGCCATCCTTAATCTATAGACTATAATGATATAATCAACTAATCACCTAATCATAACCCGTGTGGGTCCAATTATTTTCATGCGAGTAATTTTAGTGAATGATTTCAATTGTTGAAATTGATGGAAGTAGTTGATCATAACAATTCTAAAACAAAATGGGTATGATTATAAAATTTTTTTAAATAAAAATAAATGTTTTGTAAAAAAATAGAAATGGTAAAAGTAGAGTAGAGTTGGGGTGTGAGAAAAAGAAGTAAACCTGTAGCAAGGAGTATCGGGTGTGGGAATGTGAGCGAGGTCAGACGACAGAGAGGCCAGATGGTCACAGCTCGTTCGAGCTTCAACCCAACCCGATTCCGCTCCGTATATTGATAGCAACTCTTCCTCTTCTTGCTGAAGTTGAACTTGGTGGCCCTGACTCAAGATTATTCAGAAACCCATATTACAATCTAATACAAAAAATAGAAGAAGAAGAAGAAGAATTGATGGTTTGATTACCTGTGGAGCAGAGGAAGAAGACGAGCCAGTTTCTTGATTCGCCATTCAGAGAGAGAGAGAGAGAGAAACCGCAGTGTTAACTTTCAGTAATCGCGTGGAAGCTGAACCGTCAGGAAAAACGACGACACTTCGCTCATTGGGCTTTTGTGAGTTAAAAAATATAGAAAATTACAACTTTCCCACACACTTCACCTACCTGCGCTAAAGTTCTATATAGCATACTTCGGTTAAAAACTTTGTTAAATATGTAAGGGGGTAATTGTGGTAAACTCACATGTAGTTTGATCGGTTTTGACTAAGTTCATTTTAAAAATTGTCACTTAACCTAGGTGATCTCTGTTAGACCGCCATTACCCTCCTTTCCTATTGCAATTAGAAAAAACACATTTTAATAGAAAAACATAAAAGAAAACAGATCAAACACCTCTCAAGAAAACTTTCTCACACTATTTTCTTGGGACTCATTAACACAAGATTAGATTACTACAACTACTTTTTCTTTGTTTTGTTTGTGTATATATTAATCCACAAAGACACAGATTATTCATCAAAGAATAAAAGAGACACGAAAGAGATGACAGAGCGCTTAAATCTCGCTACCACCGCTTTTCGCTTCTTCGATCTCTGTCGATCTCGATAATCACGTTGCTCTGCTGCTCGCCGCTGCTCCGATCTCGTGAGTTGAATGCTTCCTCTTCTCACGATTTCGTTTTTCTTGTTTCTTTGTTTTCACAGCGGTAGTGGTGTTGGAGGTGGTAGTTTGGTGAGGTTATGTCTTGATGGTTTAGTGAGTTGGATGTGGTGTTGGATTTGCTGGGTTTTTTTATCGAACCCACAAAAGAGAGAGGGTTGGAGTTTAGAGATAGAGAGCCTAGGCTAAAGATAGAGAGAGATAAGGGAGAGATCGAAGCAGCGTTTGGATATAATTTCACTCTAACAACTATTTCTCTAGTCTTTATGGGCTTGTTTGGTATGTGATTTCAAACAATAGTTTTCAGTATTTAAACATTGAAAACTATGGTTCTAAAAAATACAACACGTTTGGTAAGAGTGCTTTTTTAGAAGTGTTTGAGTTATGTTACTCATTTTAGGGTGTTTAAACACTATATTTGGAAAACTCCTCTTACCAGTTTTCAAATTTCAAATAACGTTGTTCAATGGTACTTTTGTAAATATTTTGAAAAACATGGGGCCCACTTGATTAGACAACACATAAAGCTTCATTCTTTAATTCTAACCAGGAGGCCCACTTGTCAGCTTTTTAAAGAAAAAAAGCGCACATACCAAACACACAATTATGTTTTTTCACACACTGAAACATGTTATTTGAAACACGGTACCAATCGCATTTTTTGCTTTATGAATATTGTAAACCCGTGTTTTCATAACACTTTTTAAACCACAGTTTTCACATCATTTGAAACAAGCAACCTCAACGCCTTTTAAGTATTGCTCAGTCACACAATAAGTTCTCTCTTTTTCGTTTAGTGTAAATAAATTTCTTTTTTTAATTTATTTTAATCTTAAGAATTAGGATTTATAACAATTTTCTTATATACACTTGAAGAGAGAGACAGATGTGTCTGTAACAAGTGTGTAGTGAGGATGAAGATGAACACTTGAGATTGAGACCACATGGAGAAGTGAAAAAAAAAAAAAAAAAAAAAAAAACCAAAAGCAGCAACTAGAGAGAAGAAACAAAAGTTACAGAAGAGAAAAAAAAAAAGTCTCATTTTGGCGTTAATGTCGAGGGTTATCTCACTTTAAAAAAAAAGGCTAGTTGTCCAAATTTTATTGATGGAGTATGGAGTAGAGTACAATATATGAGACAAAAGATTTGGACTCCACATTTGGGTATAGAATGTATTTAGTTAGTTAGTTATAATCGCAAGCATGTTAATCACGGGTAATTCTACCGTACTCCCGTTTTTTTTTTTTTTGGTACGGTACCCACTAGTAGGCGACTTACTATACCAGGTTACCAAATCCTCATATTTGATAGTTTTATTCTCACATTGTGCAGTTCCAACATCACATGTGATAGTTCTTTTGTCACATTTGGTGGTTCCCTTATTTTTTCTCACATTTGATGGTTTCATCCTCATTTTGTGCAATTCCAACATCACATGTGACAATTCTTTTGTCACATTTGGTGGTTTCCTTATTATTTCTCACATTTGATGGTTTCATCCTCACATTGTGCAGTTCCAACATCACATTTGACAGTACTTTTGTCACATTTGGTGGTTCTTTATTTTTTTTCCCACAATTGACAGTTCCATCCTCACATTGTGTAGTTCTAACATCACATGTGACAGTTCTTTTGTCACATTTTGTGGTTCCCTTAATTTTTTATTACATTTGACGATTCCATTATCACATTGTGTAGTTCTTATTGGGGTTTATGCCCTAAAATCCAATTTATTGGCATGTCATAAATAATTAAATTGTTTAATTATATAAGACCATTTATAAATGAACTAACGGGACATTATCATAGTCCTTAAGATGCATTGTATGTGATTTAGTCACAGAAGATATAAATCACAAATTCCTTATAAACTCAAAACGCAGTTCATAGTCGGTGATGAAATTGAGCGTTTCATCTGCGAAGATTATAACACATCAACTAAGATGGTTTGTCTTGATCATGGAAGTAGAGACTTCTAGTTGATGTGTTGATGTGTCTTAAGTGTTAAGATATATTAAACTGGGCTGCTATGAGATTAATTATTCAATCAACAACTATCACCTGAATGATTAATCTCACGACTTCTAATTTCATAGACTCTCAATCTTGAGAGGATAGTGAACCCGATCATGAAATGTAGGTTACTTTGATATATCAAAAGTGAGATCTAATATTGATGGTCAAAACCTCAATACGTTGGGTAACCACACGTAGTGTTGAGGGAACACATATTCTTAAGATGGAATCCATAATCTCTTTTTAAAAGACACGAAATATCCCCTTGAGATAAATTTAATGGGAGCTGGTTATTCAGAGTGCCAACTTTAGTAAGGAGTTACTAAAGTTTATATTTATTGAAATCGGATTTCAATAAATATGAATAACTAAAATATTAAACCGAGTACTCAATGATAAAATAGTTGTTTACAAAGTGACAGTTCATTATGACTTTGTTTACTATGGATATTTCATGGAGGGGTCAAATGATATCATTAGAGTCTTGGAATATAATTTATTAATAAGGCCTAGAGTGCAATTATATTTATATAGTGGTATTAAATATAATTAATTATAATTTTAGACTTGTCAAGAGTTGACAGATAAGCCCAAGACCCATTGGAGCTAGAATCTTATTTGTTCTCTTTGGTCCCATCTTAAGCCATAAACTAAAACCCAATTGGGCTGGCCCAAAAGGATAACTCAATTAGATAATCAGTTTTTTATTTAATAAGAGTTATTAAATAAAGTAACTACCAAGGCAATTAAATATATGTATGATGAAAAGAAAAGAAAACAGTTTTTCTCTACAATGAGAAAAAGAAGAACTTTCTTTAAGAATCAACGTACATAAAGACTAATTGAGAGACCACTCTTCTCGGGCACCATGTGGAATTGGGATGTTGATTAGAGGTATTCTCAAGTATTGTTTTTGAATTTCACTGCATCAATGTACTCTTTCTATTCTTTGTTCTATAATTCAAGATTATATGTTATCTCTCATGAATGAAGTAGATCCGTGTTTATTGCTTTTGCTATGTGTTTTGTACGAGATGCAAAACCAGTTTTTCCAACAGTTCCAACATCACATTTGACTGTACTTTTGTCACATTTGGTGGCTCCTTCATTTTTATTTTCTCACATTTGACGGTTTCATCCTTACATTGTGCAGTACCAACATCACATGTGATTGTATTTTTGTCACATTCAGTGGTTCCTTCATTTTTTTTCTCACATTTGATGGTTTCATTGTTACATTAGGTAGTACCAATATCACATATGACTGTACTTTTGCCATATTTGGTTGTACCCTTTTTTTTTTATTACATTTGACAGTTTTATCATCACATTGGGCAGTACCAACATTACATGTGACCGTACTTTTGTCATATTCAATGGTTTTCTTATTTTTTACTCACATTTGACAATTTCATCTTCACATTAAGCAGAACTAATATTACATACAGGTGTAGCCAACCCAACCAAACCCCACTGAATTACCTAATAATCGATGAATATATATAACAAAAATATTCCTAAAACCTCTAAAATTTCTGAAATACCCTTAAATATACTAAAATTACCAAAACGCATCCAAACACTTAAAAATGACCAAAATAACCCCGAATTACTAGGATATCCTTAAAATCTAAAAAATGACCAAAATGACCCTAAAACGTAAAAAAATGACTAAAATGCCCTCTAAACCTAAAAAATAATCGAAATACCCTTCAATACTAAAAAAATGACCTAAATTACTATGAAACCTAAAAAATGACTAAAATTACCTTGTAACTTAAAAAGTGACTGTAATGCCCTTAGAACATAAAAAATGACTGTAATGCACCTTAAATCTAAGAAAATGACCGAAATATCTACGAAGTCCCAAAAATGACTGAAATGACCCTAAAACCTTAAAAATTTTCTAAAATCCTTGAAACCTTTAAAATGACCAAAATACCTTATAAAACTTGAAAATGACCAAAATACCCTTGAAAACCTCAACAATTACCAGAATACCCTTTGAACCTAAAAAATGATCAAAATATCTTTAAAACCTAAAAAAATGATCAAAGAACCTAAAAAATGACCAAAATTACCCTAAAACATGATAAAAAGGATCAAAATTACCAAAAAACATAAAAAATGATCAAAATACCCTTTGAATATAAAAAATGACCGTAATGCCCCTATACTTAGAGACTATCTAAAATACCCTTAGAAATTTAAAAATGACTGAAATACCTTTAGTACCTAAAAAATGACTGAAATGACCCCGAAAACTTTAAAAAAGGACTGAAATATCCTTAAAACCTAAAAAATGACCAAAATACCCCAAATTCCCTCTAAAATTACTGAAATACCCTTAGAACCTAAAAAAATGACTGAAATGACCTTAAAACCTAAAAGATGACTAAAATACCCTTAGAATTGACAGCGTTTAGATCTATACGATATTGATGATTTGTTTTATGTTTTATCTTCTTTGCTTATATGATATGGAAAAAGGGTTGAAATTGTTAACTTATAAAAAATATAATTTCTTTTAAGCTTGGGAATTTAGATACCCACCTTAATTCCTTAGTGTAAGCAAGACCTATTTACTAGGAGTTGAAACTCAGTTAATCTTTCAAAATTCATCTTCCATTGATGTAAATAATGTATATACAAGTTATAGTGTCTTTGACAAAATCTTAAACATAATCTCTTTGTCCCTCTCTCAACCTCCAATGAGCTTTTGTTCACTGGGTTGACATCATTAAAATACTAAAATTAGTAAAATTAACAATATCAAACAAAGCCAATCTCTTAGCTATTTGTATTGCAAAATTTCTCATCCATATGTATCTAAACAATTTTAACAGAAGCAACTCTAGCAACAATGGCAGCTTTATTTGTAGCAATCTCTGTAGTTTTTCTTGTAGCCTACAATTTTATCACATAAAGAAATGTGACAGTGTAATTAGGAACAACACTTGACAATAAGGAACTTGAAAATAATGAATCAATAGGATATTAATGTCAATAAATACCTAAACTGCTCAAAGGACTGTATCTGTTAGTTAGTGTGGGTAAAACATGCTTAAGGGTGCCAGCATCTTATTAACCGCATCTTTTTTCTACCTTTCGGAATGTATACATACCATATTCCTGCTTAAAACTTTCATGCCACGGCCCCTCATAATAGTGACCATTAGCAAAGTGATAGATGCCAAATACATGGATATCATTTGTCACAATCATTATATCTGATAATGAGTTATGGGCATCCAAACAAATGGTGAATGGAAGACCAATTTAACAGGATAGACATATATGTCTATGTTTGAAATGGATACCAAAATAACGCAAAGTATTATGTAATGGGTAGGTAGTCAAGGTGTCATCATAGAAAATTACTAAAATTGTATGGTCAATATAAGGTACATGGACATTAACTATGTTAAATGGCCTTTAACATGGATCTGCAGGTAGTATTTTGGACATATGTTATGCTATGATATTTGAACCAAGACTCACTAATTTTCTAAGGTCAGTATCATATTAGAAATCTGTCCAAGTCTAAAATCCCTCCATATTGCAAGTTGTGCCAACATAAAAGCATGATCTTCATAGAATTCTTTAACACTTCGACTTCATAGTCAACATTGATGATCTTCATAGAGGTTATGCTCTGTGTATTCCAAGATTTCAATTATTTTGTGTATGCTTTGGTGGAGTTTGTGCACATTCCATGACGAAGTTCATTGTGAATTCTGTAGTTGCATTGCTATATGGAACTGTATTTTAGTACTTCTATCTTCTTCTTTTTGATGTGGGTATACTAACAGTCTATCCATGCACGTGTAGCCAAGAAATCTCCACCATGCTTATCACGCTAATTAATAATTTTGCAGTGACACAATCACAAAGTCTGAAATGTGACATCTTCTCAACTACTAGTTGTTTAACCTATAAACTTATCTAAGAAAACAAATGTCCCTCCCCCCTCTCTCTTTATGAAGGTGCAAAACTGTCAAGAGGATTCTAGTGATATTTTCAACTTCATTGATCTGAGAATGGCTTCATACCATTATCTGGTCTGTGTGTCCTTATATTGGGAGACAACCAACTATGAGCCTATGTGATTACAGAACACAATCAGATACTTGATAGAAGATATCAGGCCAACAACACTCATGAAGGAAGATGCCCAATTGTGACCTCGAACAAAATCTGATACTTCAAATATCAAAGTGAGTGGCTATGACCCAAAGAATGGGAGATATTAAGATATCAGGCCGACAAGAATCTTGGAGGAAGATACCAATTTGCCCTATTTGTGACCTTGGAAGATGGCTATTATGAGCTATGAGATGAAAGAGATCCGTTTTGCATCAAAGATGTTAACTCTGAATTTAATGAATTATTGATCTTTCATAAGAGATATCCAAGTTTTTGTAAGGTTATAAAGAACAGCTTCATTATTTTAAAATGATAACAATGCGTTTGAGACTGTTGTTAACCATTATTTGTAAATTTAGAAGTGAAAGCTGGGGGCTGTTCACTGATTCACTAGTCAGATTTTGGTTTTATATTAAATTGTGATTTCTGTTTGGTTATTGGTTGCAATTTGTTTGGGGTGGATGGTTCTTTATCAATGATGCTGATTTCTTCTTGAGGAGAAAGATAATAAATTAGAAAAGGTTGCATAAGAGTGAAGGAGGGTGAAATATCACGAAGTGATAAAGGTGGTTTCAACTTTCAAGTCTCACAATTTCATTGTAATCCTTGGAAATAATCTCAAGTGGTTTCTCACTCTGTCCCTTTTTACTTTTCTACGCAATGGGATGGTCATTTCCTACGTTCCTTCCAAATCTCCTCTGCTGTTGTACGCGGTAAACTTAAAGACCTTCCCTTCATTAAAATATAATCTTTTTGTATTATTCGAGGCTTGAAACCTCTAATTTTCGTAAGAGCCACAACAAAGAGTCAAAGGTGAAACTTTTTCTTTAGTCAAATTCTTTTTGGTAAAACTTGGGTGCTCACAAGAAGATGACTATTCCACGATAATAATAGTACTTATTAGTAGTATTTGATATGTGTGCCAGAGCTATCTTGGGTTGGTTTAGAAGTTATTGTCATCCGGGAACAGCGTATTTGACTGAAATTAAAATTTTTTTACTGAAAGTATAAGAAAAAAGTTAAAAACTAACTAAATAGTACAATAGGAAATAATATCAAAAATTGCAATGAGACCCATAAATAGTACAAAAAAAAAGCTAAAAACTCAAATAAGCTGAAACTTATAAACTCATGCCAAATGAGCTCTAAATCTCTCAAAGAATATTTAAAAAAGAGAAATATTATGTCTACAATATTTTTACATCAAATTCTAAGTTGTGGATTATTATTATGGGCAAAAAAGTAATTTTGATTGTGGATTAAAATTAGAACCAGTAATAGTTTACCACCTAAGATTTTTTTTGAAAATGTTGTGAACATAATACTTCTCTTAAAAAAAGTATAAAACATTAATAATAATAATAATAATAATAATAATAATAATAATAATAAGATTTTGATGTGTCATAGGCTCATAGCTATCTTGAAGTTATTGTCATCCAAAATTTTAGGTTAAATTACTAAGTTTATTCTCCAACCATTGGAAAATGCTCAACTTGATCTTTTAAATATTAATTGTATGATTTGTATCAATTTAGCACTATATTTTTCAAAATCAAGTAAATGTCATCCTTAATCTTCTCTTCATTTAAATTTTAACAAAATTAATAGTTGGAATTGAGATGATTTATAAATTTTACAATTTCCTTAATAACCTTTGAACGTGTACTTCGAGTTAATTTTGTTCAATTTTAAGTGAATATGAAATTTTAGAACTTTTTTTTTTGTTAAATAAAATCTTAGAATAAAAATTGATTTGATTTTGAAAGTTTAGGAACTAAATTTACACAAGTATATTTGAAAACTAAATTGACACAATTAATAATCGAGGGAGTAATATTTTTAGTAGATACGATAGATTTTAAAACCTATAGTATCTATTGCATAATGATTTTTCTTTACCAACAAGTTAAGAGAACAAGGAATTTTATTTTATTTTGTATACGGGATTTAAATCCCTTATTCTAGGACAAAAAATTTTATCAATTAATTAATTGAAACCACAATTGAAGGACTTTTTTTTTTTTGGAGAAAATGTTAGAAATTTTATTCACAAAACTTAAAAAAAAAAGGGAATGTACATCATTTGTTGAAGCAACAACAAAGCAAGAGGGGGTATGTTATCCAAACAAATATTAACATTACAACAAGGCCCGTTTGCCATCAATCTAGCCACTCTATTCCCATCTCTATGCACAAAAGCAAACTCCAAGCAACAATAGTTATAAGAAGCAACTAGATCTTTTCAAGCAAGTGACTATACAAGACCGTTGGGTAGTGGCCATATTACATGATTCAAACAAACTCAAGATCATTAACCTTGAAAAGAAAAACAAATCTAAAGGAAATTATAAAAAAAAAAAAAAAAAAAAAAAAAAAACCATATTAGAAAGAAGAAAAGAGAAAGAACAAAATCGTGAAGAAAAATGAATCCAAAAGAAACAAAATGGAATCAAGAAGTTCTATAATTGCTAGAGGGAATTGAATGATCATAGTTTGTACACATCAACAAGATAAGAAACTCTTCAAATCACTACTTAGAATGAGATATATTCTTGAAAAGAGATGACTTTGATAAGAATTTTTGGTAAAATAGACATGTTAATTGAAATTGAGAAATAGGAATGACAACAAGTTAGGCATGGAGTAGTTCTCTTATTCCTCGCCAATGCCCCACACTAGCTTCAAGGTAGGTTTTTTCCCACGCCCCATTCTAGAGGGCGAGTATCCATCTTGCCACATCAATTTTGTTTACATATAAAATTTATTAAAAGTTTGAATACGTTAAATTAAACTCATAAAACATTTATAAAAAAAAAACCAAGTTATAATACTACCAAACATTCTCAAAACATAACAATACAACAATTCAGGTATTAAGAAATACAAAAACAATTCAAACATAACAATACAATAATTTAAATATATAAACAATTTAAATCTTAAAACATAAAAAAAATAAATTCAACAATACATAAAAAAAAAATCATAAATTTAAAGTTTGAAAACTAAAAGCGCATATATATATAAATATATATTACCTTATAAAAAATCCTATAAAAAATATATTTTAATTGTTTAAATATAGATAAGGTGAGTATGGTGGAAAATGTTAATTCTCATCCCCATCTCATTTTCTATGCAAGGCGGGTAAAACCCATTCAATAAGGGCAGATGAGACAGGTCCCCACAAGGACAGGTTTAAGTTGTCAACCTATTGAAAGAGAGGAAATTCGAACCAAGGGTTCAAATCCTCCCAATTATTGAAATTCATTTGAAATAAAAATATATAAATATAAATAAATAAACTAAGGGGACCGTTCCACACATACCAAAGGCCCACTCATACAATTTGGATTTCAAAGTTGAAAACAAAAAAGAAAAAGAAAAAGCCGAAAAGCCCTTAAACCCTAAGAAAATTAAAAGTTCAGTAGAACACACCCATCGCTCGCTGCCGCTCCTCCTCTTCTCAATCCACGAAACGACGCCGTTGAAACGAAACCTCCACACCTTTGAACTTGAATTATTCAATCTTACAAGACAAAGCCTCTCCTCTAATTTGGAAAGAAAGAGAGAGGGAAAGCGTATGGACATAGGGTATGGGGTTCTACACAAAGATGCTTTGTCTCGTAGACACTTGGCTCATGTCTTTAAGTACTCGTGCACTTTTGTGCACCACCTCAGTTTCCCAATACGCCATTAAACCCGCTAACAAATGCCTCTCTCCAACATTCTATCTCACTGTCAAAACTCTTCTTCACTACCAAGTATTTCTTTCAAGGGCTGTATGTTGCGTATAAATGTAAATTGAAGAGGGAGTGATCATCTCACTGCTAGCGTAATAAAATCAATTTAAGCAAAAACTTAATAAAGTAGAGAAGAAAGGAATAAAGGTAGGCAAACAGGAAGAGAGAAAGAAAGAGAAAATAAGAACTGTAGTGAACTGAAGAAGGAAAAGAAAGAAAAGAAGAATTTGTTGTGGGGATTTTTCTTTGAGTTCCATTTGCACTTTTTTTTCTACCTCTGAATTTTACATTCAAGGAACTTTGAGATTCTCGAGACTAAGTTAAGTTGATAAATAACTCAAGTCTAAGAGTACTGAGACGTTAGTTTTCAATACTTTTTGAAACCATGCTAATTAACAAATTGTTGGAACATTGGGTTAAATTACATAGATTAAGGGTCCGCTTTTGGACAGTAACTATTTCATTAAAACTCAAAATCAAAACACTGTAAAGAGCCACTTAAACAAAGTACAAATGGCCATGACCCATTTTTTAACAGAAAGAAGAAAGTTATTTAGGTTTGCGAATATGGGACGGATGTACCGACACTATGAAAGCCAATCCTCATGCTGAGCAAAAATCAACGCAGATTAAAGAAACGGACGCAATAAATTTAATCAAACTCCTCTATGGGCTTTTTTAAACCGAAAGGGATTAGTAAATTGCCATGTGTCATTTAACATTTCAATTTGAGTTTTTTTTTTACCCAATATGATGTATACAGTGTTGATTGGGCATGTAAAAATCATTTTTTATTATTCGTCATATCAGCTTTTTCCATCTTCAAGTTTATAACCTGCACGACTACCACCACACAAGATAAAAGTGCTGTAAGACTGTAAATTAACACATTAAAACCAAATCAATATTGCCAGAGTTAATAAAGACACTTTGTACTTACCCTTCTTCTTTTTTCATTTTTCTGTGAATATTAGCTTATTGCATGGGCCTTAGTATAACTAGTTTGGAATTAAGCCCCATAAATTAGTACCGGGTTAGTGATTCAAACAAGTGTTTAATGGCTTAGACCGCAAGACGCGAGCCTAAATTACACGTTAGCCAACACCACATGCGATTTTTACACTTTTTACTCCACACGTATTTTCAAAACTAAAACTGTTATTTAAAATATTAATGAACAAAAAATCCCTGAACTTTCTTCATGACCAAAGTTTAATTAGAGCTACTTCTGATTTTGACTTGTGATCTGGTGAGAGAAGTAGAGAACGATACGTATCATGATGTAGAAGTTGCCGTAGTCCACGTCAAGACTAAGAAGAGGCTCATTAAAACCCATCGCGCTTTCTTCTTATGGCAATTGAGAATTAAATCAAATTCAATAGCACCCAAATCCACAATCAAGATACCAAAATGCTTCAGTGTCTCTACCTGCCCATCATCATCATCAACAACTTCCTTATGCACTACCGCCACCGCACGCCGCCGCCGCCGCAGAATTCTCAAGGTAAGCTTAATCTGCATCAAGTTTTCTTAACGCACACCACCCCGTCTTTCTAAATGCGCTAACTGGTTTTTCCGTTTTGGTACAGGAATTCCCACGGAGGCTGTCTCACCTCAACCCTCACTCCACTAACATCAACTTCAGTCGCGAATGTCTCTCACTGTCCAAACCACCTTTCTGCTTAATGCGTTCCAAATCTCATTTGCAATCACAATTACATGAACAAACGGTGAGATTCAACGCCACCAGCCACAGCCACAGCCACAACCATGACCATTACCAGTTACTAGCAGAGTTACTTGACCCTCAACAAAGAATGCGCAGAAGAGAGGCCTTCTTCATGCCAAGACTAGCCCCTTCACTCACTCTTTGTCAAAGACTACTTTGATCACTGAAAAACAACCACCCATTCTCTGCCTTCTCTTACACCTTAGTGTCATTCATGCACGTGCCCTTTATACTCTCTTCAAACCCTCCTTGAAGTCCTTAATCTATGAGCCTCCCTCTCCCAATCCCAATGCAATCACATCTTCACCGCCATATTAGGTTGAATCTGAGTCGCCTCTGACAGCCCTTTCCATCCCCACTCTCAACTTCAACCAAATGCGCCAATGCTATTCCGAGTTCAAACCACAGCTTTCTGCTCAGCCCTCCGCAAACTCGCTCTAGAATTCGCCACGCCACACTCAGTTCGCCTTCTGTTTCATCTGGCATTCGCTGTTGGAATTCTGATCACGAAGAAGTTGTTGGTGTAGCGCAGCTTGAGGCCGCTACTTCACTATAAATTGACGAGGAGCTGCCACCATTAACTGCCTCGTTGATGGTATCAGATGCAGCCGACAATCGCCAAGTCCCCTCATTCGCTTTGGATTGGAGAGGGGCAACGAAAAGCATCCCATGCAAGAGGTGATGAAACGCCTCCAAAATGACCAAGTCAGTTTCCAGCGCAAGCTTAAATATCTTGAGTTACATATAAACCGATGCTTTATCACCATCAATAGGGCCAGAGCTCTGCTCCTCCAGGAGATCTATCCTCATCAATCTTGTAATCTCTGGATGACCCGTTCACACGAATATTTTTATTTTGTTCTCACGTGTATATTTTGTTTTTGAGTAACATTCTTGCTAATCCTGATAAACAAATAGAGGATTGACTCCCTTATGATGTCTGATTCTACTACAACGGTCAGTTGCCAACTTTACCTCATTTGTGATTATAGGTAAGCTTTAGCTTCACTTCAAAGTTCAAACGCATGAACAATGACACTGAATCATTCTTCATGAAACATTCTTTTTATCATCTATTGAATCAAATATGTAGAAGCTGATTTGTTTTTTTTTTTTTCTTGAGGAATTAGAGGTCCTTTGTGATGTGATGATCATGTTGCTTTGGGGGCAAATTTACAAAGTAACTCTCTGTCTTTGGCTAGAATTGTGTCCATCAGTTGTATTAGTGTGCAATATTAGCAAAGACTAGCCTCTTGGTTAAAAATTCAATGGCGGCTAGTGATTCTAAGTATTTAAAAGGTGGGCGGCACTGCTCAATCTCCTGTGGATCAGAGAACCAAGGTTTGAATCCTTCCCACGTCGCAGCAAGCACATTTAGTGGTTTAAAGATGGGTATGCCAAGAATATGTAAATTTAATTACCAAAAAAGTACATCTAATTCTGGTTTATGTTTGATAAGAAGTTGGAAATTCAGCTTCCCCT
The DNA here is from genome assembly GCA_030021035.2 of Notholithocarpus densiflorus. Lineage (NCBI taxonomy): Eukaryota > Viridiplantae > Streptophyta > Magnoliopsida > Fagales > Fagaceae > Notholithocarpus > Notholithocarpus densiflorus. Next base: position 7,862,101 of record JARYZH020000009.1, on the reverse strand, counting down.
AAATGACATAAAAATATTAGAGAAGTTGAATTTCATGAGCTCTGTGGGCCAATATAATGACATACAAGGTAATTTCATATTATTGGGGTTCAACTGTTACAGTGAAAATGGTTGTTGTTTTGTGCTTGATTTGGGTTGGTTTCCTGTTGTTGGTGCTAATAGTTTCTATTGGCAGCAATGTTAAGATTGCAGGCATAGACAAGGAGCTGACTTAGCTACTAACTCTCATGAAATATTTGTATACAGTCCAGGCTGAAGCTTCAACTGTGGCTTTAAGGTTACTCCTTTGAACAGAAAAGTTATTATCTCATCTGATTTATTTGCTTGTTTGAACTTTCTTTTCATTGATTGACTAATTAATGAATAAAAATTATTAGAAACAAATTAGTTTTTTCCCCTCAAGCAGGTAAGGTTAATTTTTAACACTTCGACTTCATAGTCAACACATTGATGATCTGTAGAGGTTATGCTTTGTGTACCTAAAGATTTCCAATTATTTTGTGTATACTTTGGTGGAGTTTTAGCACATTCCATGATGAAGTTCATTATGAATTCTGTAGTTGCATTGCTATATAAAACTGTATTTTTAGCACTTCCATCTTCTTCTTTTTTGAAGTGCATTAACAGTCTATCCATGCATGCGTAGCCAAGAAATCTCCACCATGCTTATCACGCTAATGAATAATTTTGCAGTGACACAATCACAAAGTCTGAAATGTGACATCTTCTCAACTACTAGTTGTATAACTTATAAACTTATCTAAGAAAACAAATGTCCACCCCCCTTTTTCTCTCTCTTTTTATGAAGGTAAAACTGTCAAGAGATTCTAGTGATATTTTCAACTTCATTGATCTGAGAATGGCTTCATACCATTATCTTGGTCTGTGTGGTCCTTTTCGTACAGAGACAACCAACTATGAGCCTATGGATTACAGAACACAATCAGATACTTGATAGAAGATATCAGCCAACAACACTCACGAAGGAAGATGCCCAATTGTGATCTCGAACAAAATCAGATACTTCAAATATCAAAGTGAGTTGTGGCAATGACCCAAAGAATGGAGGATATTAAGATATCAGGCCGACAAGAATCTTGGAGTGAAGATACCAATTCCATTCTATTTGTGACCTTTGGAAGATGGCTATTATGAGCTATGATGAAAGAGATCTGTTTTGCATCAAAGATGTTAACTCTGGAATTCAATGAATTATTGATCTTTTATAAGAGATATCCAAAAGTTTTTTGTAAGGTTATAAAGAACAGCTCCATTATTTTAAAATGATAACAATGTGTTTGAGATTTACAGCTAACCATTATTGTAAATTTAGAAGTGAAAGCTGGGGCTGTTCGCTGACCCACTAGTCAGATTTGGTTTTATTTAAATTTTGATTTCTGTTTGGTTATTGCCGTAAATTCTGTTTGGAGTGGATGGTTCTTTATCAATGATGCTGATTTCTTCTTGAGGAGAAAGATAATAAATTAGAAAAGGTCGCATAAGAGTGAAGGAGGGTGATATATCACGAAGTGATAAAGGTGGTTTCAACTTTCAAGTGTTACAATTCAGCAAAAAAAAAAAAAAACTTTCAAGTGTTACAATTTCATTGTAATCCTTGGAAATAATCTCAAGTGGTTTCTCACTGTCCCTTTACTTTTCTCTACGCAATGGGATGGTCATTGCCTAAATCTCCTTTCCTCCTGTTGTACGCGGTAAACTTGACACCTTCCCTTCGTTAAAATATAATCTTTTTGTATTATTTGAGGCTTGAAACCTCTAATTTTCGAAAGAGCCACAACAAAGAGTCAAAGCTGAAGACTTTTTCTTTAGTCAAATTCTTTTTGGTAAAACTTGGCTCACAAGAAGATGACTATTCCACAATAATAATACTGTATTAGTTCTTGATACGTGTGCCATAGCTATCTTGGGTTGGTTTAGAAGTTATTGTCATTTAGGATGAGAATAGCTTATTTAACAAAAGTTCAAATCGGGAAATTTTTTACCGAAATGTATAAAAGCTTAAAAATAGTTTAATAATATAATTACATCGTAATCCAAAATAAGAATTGCACTAAGGTTTACTAAAAATAAGCCTAAAAACTCAATGTTCAAACTTATGCCTCACGCCAAATGCAAAGCCCTTAACCTCTAAAGAACATTTTAAAAGAGAAATTTTATATTCATAATATTTCACAACAATTTTTGAAGAAGTGGATTAAGCTATTAGGGACAACAAAGTAATTTTGATTGTGGACAAAATTGGCAAATCAAAGAATACAGATCTAAAATTTTTTGAAATGCCATGACGAATACTTCTCTTTAAAAAAAATAGCAAAAATTAATAATAATAATAATAATAATAATAATATTTTGATGTGTCATGGGCTCATAGCTATCTTGTGTTAGTTTTGAAGTTATTGTCATCTAAAATTTTATGTTAAATTACTAAGTTTATTCTCCAACCATTGGAAATGCTCAACTTGATCTCTTTAAATATTAATTGTATGATTTGTAATCAGTTCTAGCACTTACAGTTTTCAAAATCAAGTAAATGACATCCTTAATCTTCATTTAAATTTTAACAAAACTAATAGTTGGAATCTGAGATGATTATAAATATTACAATCTCCTTAATAACCTTTTAACGGTACTTCGAGTTAATTTTGTTCACTTAAGTGATTATGAAATTCTTAGGAATTTTTTTTTTTGATAAATAAAATCTAAGAATAAAATTGCTTGATGAAAGTTTAGGACCAATTTACACAAGTATATTTGAAAATCCAAATTGACACAATTAATAATTGATGGAGTAATGTTCTAAGCAGATACACAGATTTTAAACCTATAGTATCTGCTCGAGCAATGATTTTTCTTTACCAACAAGTTAAGAGACCAATAATTTTTTTGGTTTTTATACATGACTTGCTAAACCTCCGTAACCTGTGATAGCAATTAACATTAAAATAAAACTACAATATCAAAACACTTAAATCTACTTTTACATTCAAGGTGGGTACCGTACTCCACCAAAAACCGAGGGCAGCGAGAATGATTCCTCTTCAAAATGCACCATCGCCTACCCTAGAGTTTCTTCATTTGCAAAAAAATTTCGTCTGCTTCTGTTGGTTTTCCTCTAACTAGGATGAACCGGCATGCATCACGCCAGATCTCGAAAATGTTATGTTTTGTTACATGCTAGACGTTAGGGTTGCTTTAGTGGCTATCGTGGGCTATTGCCAATCTATCAACAAATCCCTATTGTTAAGTAAGGTTAGTTGTTTAATTGACTTAGTCTTTACCACGTTATTAGGAGTCGTGAACGTAATGTTATTTTTCTTTGTTTTTCAAGTGTTGCTCTGGTAAGGCTATAAGATAGCCAAGTTTGCTTTTCAATCAATAATAGATTTCTCCCAAATTTCCTTATCTCGTTTTTACAAATTTTTCTCGATTCCCACATTTGGTATCGTAGCCCCGTCACAGGCTCAAGCTAAAATTAGCGCTAGCCTTCTACGTGTGGTGATTGAAGTACGATGACAGAAAATTCTTTTGTGCAACCAAAGAAGCCCGAATTTGACGCATTATGGATCATTGGGCAATGCTATGGAAACTTCAAGGTTTCTAAGGAGTACCGGGCTGTGAGAATGGGAACAAATGCTCGTATAAGAACATTGAAGATCAAGGAAGATTAGCAAAGAACTACTATTTCACAATAGATCGTTTTGGCCCTAGAGACAATCTCAACAAGGATACTGCAAAGAACATATGGGATTCTTTTGAAACAAAGTATCAAGGTACAACATTAGAAGGTGTTTCACTGCAGTTTCCTCCGAAGGAGTTAAAATCTTCACACGAAGGCAGTGAATTGCGGAAACGAGTATTTTGCACTTGATTCTCTTACTATAGCCAACAAGATGAAAGCAAATGGTGATGACAAGGAGATGTCATTGTGAAGTTGAAAAGATTTGGAGATCCATGACCCAAAGTTTACTATAAAGCATGTGGTTCCATCGAGAGGCCCAAGGATATAGACACCTTAACCATTGATTTAGTTGTAAAGCAGCCTGCCAGGTATTAAACAACGCATGAGTTCTCATGAGGAAAGAAGACGCCAGATTACACATGGAGATCAATCTAGAGGAAGGGTCGAGGTCAGGGAAGTTTTGTGAGGAAGGGACGGTGCGCATAAAGCTTCGACAAAGCCACATGGAGGCTACTATTGTCATAAGTCGCATTAAATGGGAATGTCCAAGCAAGGAGAAGGTTTAAATCTTATGCCGACTCAAGAAGAGATGTTATTGATGTCTCCAGAGTGTTATGGTGAACAAGGCAAAATGAGAAGATATGTGCTGTTCCTTGACTCGGATGTAGCAATCATATATGCAGCAAGAATACTTCTCTGCATTTTGATGAAGTTTCGTATCTGCAGCCAACAAATCAAGTATGGCTGGTGACGGGAAAGCGGCAATGGCATACAAGTTACTGGAGAGTATAGATTATCACAGAGTGCTTTTATGCCTGAGTCAAGAACAATTTACTAAGTATTAAGTAATCGGTGAAGAAAAGCGGACTAAACATTTTGTTTAAGGTAAAAGTGTAAAGTGTTTCATCCTGAGAAAGGCTTAATAATGGAGACGGAAGATGGCTTCGAATCGAATGTTCATACCGCATATATCTCACCTATAGCATCTAGTTTGTTTCAAATAATCACTAAGATATGGTGAAACTAAGTATTATAGATATAGACAATGGGAGTTTTTAAGGTTTAAAGACTTTTCTATCAAGAAGACATCGGTTTACTCACAAGCTTAAGTCTCCCTGGCTATGTAAGGCTTGTTTTGTGGTGGAAGCAACAAAGGTTCTCATTTCCAAGGAAAAGCACCTAGAGAGCTTCACAAATTCTTCAATTAGTGCATATGATATTTAGATCAACTGGCTCATCTCAAATGTGGCAAGAAGAGGGTCGACATTTTCATTGATGATTTTTAGTAGAAAACATGGGTTTATTTTCTAATGGAGAAATCGTGCTCTTGCTGTTTTTATGAGTTTAAGATACATGTTGAGTATGAGACAATCTCTGCTCGTTAGAATGTTACGTGATTTAATCGTGAGGAGAGTTTACATCACAAGAGTTCATCAATTTTTGATGAAATGGCATATTTAAGACAATTGATTAGCTGTCACACACCACAATGTAATGGTGTTGCAACTAAGAATAGAACTATTGTGAATAATATGGTTCGTGAGTATGATTCAAAAGAAACTTCCAAAAGTTTTCGTCTCGCGCCCAATTGGATGTTGCATGTTCAATCAAGTCCAACAACTATAGTAAAAACAAGCACTAAGAAGCTTCTGAGCGGAGTTGCTTCTGCTGAGCATTTTAGAGTTTTGGATGTATCTCCCATGTTCATGTGCCCATGAATAAAAGAACTAATGATAAGAGCTTGAGTTGTGTTTGCCGAGTTAGCGAGGAGTCCAAGGCTTACAAAGTTCTATGATCCAGCCACAAAGAATCATAACAAGAGAGGGATGTTGTATTCGAAGAAGACAAGAATTGGGATTAGGATAAGAAATATGAAGAATCCATTGTGTGTGACTCTGGAATGGGGGTGATCTTGGAGGGAGGAAGCAACTATGTTGATGACAATGAAGAGGAAATGAAGTTGGATCCCAATGGGCATAGAATGAATCAACTGATCCCGGGTTAATGTAGAAGTGTTTCAAGGTAATTTTTCCTTAGACTCTCGACTGAAGAAAGCCTCCTAGCTCAAATGAAGGAGGAATAGGAGATCACCAATTTGATGAGAGACTATGAAACAGGAAGGTATCGGGAAGACACGAAGCCTATTTGGCCATGTTTGCAACTATCGATCCTATTCACTTAAGATGTTGTGAAGAGTGAGAAACGAGCAGAGCCATGGATTTAGAAATGGAAGCAATAAAAACTATGGTACGTGGGAATTGACTGAGTTACTCTAAGGAAGCAAAGAAGGTCAAGGAATGATTTATAAGACCAAGTTTAATGAAAATGAGTAGTGGACAAATACAAGGCTAGGCTCAGAGCAAAGGGCATACCAAAAGCATGGGGTAGACTATACTGGCATTAACTTCAGGGTACGCATGGAGACACCGATCAAAAAGCGCACTCGCAACTCAAAAAGGATGGACTATCTCCGCCAGATGAAGTCCGATTTTTACATGGGCGAGTTGAATGAAGTGGTTTTTGTGGGAAGAGCCTTATGGTTATGTGCAAAGGGAAATGAACAAGGTTTACAAGTTAAAAAGGCACTTATGTATTTAAACAGCACCAATGCGTTTGGTACACCGTATGTAGCCTATTTCATGAAAGAAGGCTTCAGAAGTGTGACTATAAGCACTGTTTATCAAGACAAGCAGAAGGTAAATTATTAATTGTAAGTCTCTCTACGTTGATGATCTCATTTTTACCGGAACATGAACATGTTTACAGTAGTTTAAAAATTCCAGTAGAAGATGAGTTTGACATGACAGATCTTGGTAAGATGAGGTATTTCCTTGGTTTTGAAGTCTTGCAAAGATTCGATGGTGTTTTTATCACCAAAAGAAGTATGCTTTCGAGGTGCTTGAAATGGTTTGAATGGACAAAGTTATTTGTTCATATTCCCATTGTTCCCGGCTTTGCCTGCGAAGGATGAAGGTGGAGTTAAGGTACAAGACTTACTATGTAAACAAATTGTGGTAGTCTTATGTATCTCGATAAACACCTCTAATTCGATTATGGATGCTCAGGTGGGTTAGTCTTATTAGTGTATATATGGAGAATCCTACCGAGCTTCATTTACAAAGAAAAAGAAGCAGATATTCAAAGGAACAACTGAAGCCTGGAATTTTCTATAAGAAGGGAGGAGATGATGAACTTGCCGCATACACCATTAGCATTGCGCCGAGACGGAGGACGTAAAGAGTACTTCTCAGCCGTGCTTTTATTGAGTCTGGGAGCGTGATCCCCGGTCATCAAGAAAACAACCAATAAGAGTCTATCTACCACAAAGGTAGAGTTTATTGCTGTAGCTTCGTGCATGCCAAGCAAGATGGTTGAAAAGGGTGTTGTGGAAATGAGGCCGAATCAAGGCAAGTCAACCATTATTCCAGATAGTAGTTTTGGCAATCAAACTCTCAAAGAACCCAAGTAATGCATGGTCGTAGTAAGTTAATACATAGATGCACGCTTTCCATTTTCTTCGAGCTCATAAAGGCCGGTACAAAGGAGCCGGTGCATCATGGGACACAAGAACGCTGGCCGATGTGATGACTAAACCACTCAAGCCGGATGTTTTCACCGCGAGGGCTATTAGAGTTTGGCTCTGAGATGATATAAACTGAAAAGCTTGTAGCATTCAATTTAAAGGAGGAAACTGTTATGTTTTGTTATGCTAGACGTTGAAGCTGCTTTAAGGTCACAGGGTCATGCTGAATCATTGGCAAATCCCTAATAAGGCGGTTAGTTGTTTCAATCGAATTAGTCTTACCACGTTATTGTGAGTCAGAAATACGGGTCATATTTTTCTTGTTTTCAAGTGTTGCTCTCCGTAAGGCTATAAGATAGCCAAGTTTGCTTTTCAATCAATAAATAGAGATTTCTCCCAAATTTCCTTTATCTGCTTCATAAGTTTTTCTAATTCCTACAGAAATACAATTGCTACACGAGGCCCACCAGGCCGGGTAAGACCAAAGAGGAAAATTTCTTCTATGCTCCCCTATCAACATTCACAAGAACTCCCCGCTCCCAATATATTTACTGTGGCACCCATCTCTTTGTCTACAAGGAGGAGGTTCTTGGAAGAGGTAACCGTGATTTTCTTTCTCTCTCTCTCTCGATCTTTTTGTTTCATAGATCTATCTGCCTTCCTTTGTTATATCTTATTTTGGTGAGATTCAGTTAATTTATTTTGATAGGTGTGAGATTCATAAAATTAAAAAGCTAAGTTTCTCACTCTACCGCTAGACTTTATAATTATTTTTTGATAAGTAACGAAAATTTATTGATCCAAAATTTTCTTAACTCGAAAAACTCAAAAAGTTTTGATTCAACTAAGAAAACGCATCCTCCTACGAGGTTAGAAGAATAGGAAAAATCAATATCTATGGCCGATTCGAGGCAGCCAAGCCTCATTTATGACTAATCTATGCAGCGTTTCTCCTCGACGAACATTCACAATTTTATTTATTTTAAAAGACAAAATATGGTATATATATATATATTTTATAAGGATCGTCGTACTTTATAAATAAGTCAGTTTTATTCTATAAAATGAACAGGTTAGAAAAAGATCGAAAAACGGAATTACCAAGTCATAGCATCGAAAAACTAAAAGGAAACCCAAGAGGTGGAGATGCACATAAATCTTTAGAGAACACAACCTTGGGTTCTAAAAGAGAGATTGGTCGCTACCGATGAGATCGCTACTTAGAATGAGATATATTCTTGAAAAGAGATGACTTTGATAAGAATTTTTGGTAAAATAGACATGTTAATTGGAAATTGAGAAACAGGTATGACAACAAGTGTATGGAGTAAATTTTTCTTATTCCCTCACCGATGCCCCCCACACCAGCTTCAGTTAAGGCAGGTTTTTTCCTCGCCTCCCATTCTGTAGGGTGAGTATCCATCTTGCCACATCAATTATTTTTACATATACAATTTATTAAAAGTTTGAATACGTTAAATTAAACTCATAAAACATTTTTTTTTTAAAAACCAAGTTATAATACTATCAAACATTCTCAAAACATAACAATATAACAATTTAGGTATTAAGAAATACAAAAATAATTCAAACATAATAATAATTCTAAATATATAAACAATTTAAATCTTAAAACATAAAAAAATAAAAAATAAATAAAAATTCAACAATACATAAAAATCATAAATTTAAAAGTTTGAAAACTAAAAGCGCATATATATATATATATATATATTACCTTATAAAAATCCTATAAAAATATTTTTTAATTTTTAATATAGATAAGGTGAGTATGGTGGAAAATGTTAATTCTCATCCCATCTCATTTGCTATGCAAGGTGAGTAAAAAACCCATTCAATATGGGCGATGAGACAAACTCCGTCAAGGACATTTAAGTTATCAACCTATTGAAAGAGAGGAAATTCGAACCAAGGGTTCAAATCCTAATTATTGAAATCATTTGAAATAAAAATATATATATATATATAAATAAATAAATAAATAAACTAAGGGGACCGTTCCCCACACATACCAAAGGCCCACTCACACACTTTGATTTCAAAGTTGAAACAAAAATAAAAAAGCCCAAAAGCTCATAAACCCTAAGGTCTGCTTGGGAGTTCATAAGGGAATGACATGAATGGAATGATCATAAGGGAATGGAAAATGAAAGGAATGGAATGTACTTGGGCAAGGGAAATGAATGGAAAAGAATGAATTAAATAACCTTGATTGGATGTTTTAAAATAAAGGAATGGAAATGAACGAAAATGAATGAATGTAAGAATCTTGTTTTGTTAACATGGAGGGAATGTAATGGAATCATTTTATGACCAATATTATTATTAATCTCTATTTTAAAATAAAGTATTGAATATATAGGGTATTTTTTGGGAGTTTTAAGAAAAATCATTAAATTTCATTTATTTCTCTCATTCCTCCCAATTCTCGTAGAAACAAAATTCGGTGTTTTAAGCAATGTAAAGAAATGAGCCAGTTCTCCTACCCATTCCATTCCCTCCTATTTAAACTCCCAAACAAGGGAATGAGCTTTCCATTCCCTCCATTAAAACTCCCAAACAAGGGAAAGGAAGAATATTTTAAAATTATTCTTTTCATTCATTTCCATTCCTTCCTCCCAAACGAGGCCTAAGAAAATTAGAACTTCAAGAGAACACACTCCATAGCCTTGCTACAAAATTCCTCTTCTCAATCCACCTAAACGATGTCGTTGAAACCAAAACTTCCACACCTTTGAACTTGAATCTATTCAATTCACAGAAGACGTAGCCTCCCCGAATTTGAAAAAGAAAGATGAGAGTGAAAATGTATGGCATAGGAAGATGAGGTCTAATAATACAAGATAAGCTGTCTCAGATACCATTCAAGGTCTTATGTGACGGTACTTTGTAAACCACCCGTTTCCCATGCCATCAAACCTCGCCGACAATGCCTCCTTCCACATTCTATCTACCCTCACAAACTCTTTTCACTACTCTCAAGTATTTCTTTTCTTTCTCTCTCTTCTTCATTTCTTTAATGTTTGAGTTGACATTTCATTAAACTCCCCATTTGTTTTTACATAGGTGTGTTATTGCCAGTTAAAAAGGACTCGTACTGTGACTCGGAAAATTCTTAGATAGCCCCAAAGATAATAATGCATAAGCCCTCCTCTCACATTCACAGAGGGACCCCACTATAAAATTTAATAAGGCACTCCACTACGATCATGGGAGAGCACCATTCTCCCGTGCTCCTGAGTACCTAAGAATTACTCCGTATCTCAATCTCTTCAGTTACTATCTCCTGCTCCTCGCTGTGTCACCTCTCTCTCTCTCTCTCTTTAATGGCTTAACGAACAACATAAATGTGGCCAACTCGATTAACTGAGAATTCCAGCAACTCTAAAATTTGGGACTAAGGTTTTGTTGTTGTATTTAATGGCTTAAAGAACAAATGACTTTGGATAGTATAGAATAGAGGAAAATAATAAATGTGGCAGACTCTTATTCGTAGCTGACCCCAAATAATTCGGACTAAGGTTTTTGTTGTTGTTGTTGTTGTATTTAATGGCTTAAAGAACAAATGACTTTGAATAGTATAGAATGGAGGAAAATAATAAATGTGGCCGACTCTAACTAATCTATTGAGGATTCATAGCTGACCCCAAATAATTTGGGACTAAGATTTTTTTTTTGTTGTTGTTTTTATTGCTTAAACTTTAGTTTGTCATGTTTCTATAAGGACTTTTTTTTTTTTTTTTGGTTTTTCTTATTTGGAATCAAACTTGTATGACAGATGTGATCATGAGAATAGTACAAGTGCTGATGCTTGCATCAAGGATATTATTGGACAAAATAATTCCGAACACTTCTTTGTTGCTTCTCAAGACGTTGATCTGCGGAAGAGTTTGCAGGAGGTTAGTCTGTTTTGTTTTCTGTTTGACGCGGTAGCTTGCTTGATGTTTTAATTTATTGTTATTGATTTATTATCTATTTGAATTATTATGCTTTTTTTTTTGGATGCACACAATGCAAGTACGCAACACGTATAGAAATGTGCTCTTTATATGCTTTGATTTATCACATTGTCTATTCAATTGCAGATTCCAGGTGTTCCGGTCATATATGGTTTAAGAAAAGCCCTTTTCTTAGAGCCTCCATCTTCATTTCAACGGGAGTTTGTCAAAAACTCCGAAGAAAAACGCATGCATATGACTGAGTTGGAATATAAGATGTTACGGAAGAGGAAGAATAGGTCGGCTGATGAGGAAACAAATGATTCTTCCAATGAAAATGATGATTCAGAGGATGACAACAATGGGATGGGGATTGTAACAAAGCCAAAAACTGCAAGAAAAGGAATAGATGTGAAGGATAAAGTTCAATTTAAGAGAAAGAGGGCAAAGGTTATCATCCACACTCATTTCCTTTTTTTTTTTCTTGATTGCTTCAAGCTTGTTTCTTGTTGATTAATATTCCGTACATTCTCACTTGTCTGTACATCTCAAGCTTGATTTGAAATGTTAAAATTCTTGTAGACATAGAACTTTCAAAACCTAGAGTTGGCATGGAGGTTCTAAAGAAGGATAGGAAGTTTATCATAGGGCATTCATGGTGTTAATATGAGGAGCCTTGTTGAGTGCTTCAACTAGAGATAGACCTTTTGATAAACTGGTATTTGAAAAATATTTGTCAACCCAAAATCATAAAGGTGTCTTAAATTATTACTGAGGTGAATAATTTCTAGAACTTTATGTAGCTATATTGGGGGTATATATCTTGATTGTACCTTACGAGAAGCTACTATCCTTGATTCTTCAGAGTGAAGATACTTGTACCTGATGTGTGGTATAATTTAATTTAGCTAATCATATAACAATAATATACTTTGCAGTTTGATTTATCAAAAAAAATAACAATATACTTTGCATTTTGTGCTAAAAGATGCATAGCTGAGCTGGAAGTGCATAAAATCCTTATATAACCATGCTCAAGTACAAAGCTCAAATGACAAACATGATTGTTGAGAAATGATATTATTATAAAGCATTGTCAATTTTTGAGCATATTGTCATGATAAGCTAGCCGATGCCAAAGTTTTGGGACTAAGGCTTTGTTGTTGGTGGTGTCATGATAAAGCCAAGTTCTACTTGTTCTAATGCACTGTTCTACCTACGCAGGTCATCAATGTCTCACTACCTCTCAAATTTTGAAAGGTGTTTAGGATTAAGAATAGCAAGAAATTTTTTGCTTATTTTGGGATAGAAAATGAACAGTGCTCATATAAGATCATTTAATTAGAAGCATGTAACAGGATATTTGAGATCAGGTTTATAGAGAACTGTTTCAATTTTCTAATATCACCATTAACTCTTACAACTCAATCTGTTTGACATAAATTATGTCAGTAAAAACTGAATTGATTGTGGTGTTTTGAATGTTGCTATAAAATGGACCTTTTCTTTTTCATAACTGTCATTTATGCTAATGGGCTTACGCTATCTTGAAAATTGCAGGGCCCAAACCCACTTTCATGCAAGAAGAAGAGCCAAGACAAACCAAATCTTGTTCCAGAGAGGGTGAGCTTTGCAGTATGATTTTTTAATACTTCTACACTTTATTTTTAACGTTTTTGTGTAAAATAAAAAACTTTATTCTCTTTTTGTGCTTAAACCCTTGTTTATGATAGGTAAAGAAGTATTGAGCTTCCACTATTTGATTTTGCTAGGCTGAAGTAAAATACTAGTTTCTTGAATTTTTTTTTTTTACTCGCTCCCGTGATTGAAGCATTGAAGTTTCAATACAGGAAAAGACAGATGGCGAAAATTCTATGAGATCCAGGAGCAGGCAAAGGAAGAGAACACGCAAAGGAAAAAAGAAAGATGGGTTAGTGTCAATACTTTCAACGGCAGATCTCCCTTAGGGCCAAGGGGGCCCATGTTCGCTGTCCCCACTAAGAGATACATGGCGAAAATCCTAAATTGTTTTCCATATGAGATACATGCATAGCCGTATCCAACTGCAGTGTGTTGATATGCATGTCAATTCATAAGAATATGTATTTGCATAAAACCCCATTCCTAGAGTTTGCTC